>VZDJ01000594.1:24776763-25353434 GCA_008694505.1 Cyanoderma ruficeps
TCTTCTCTTCTCTCGTCTCTCTTCTTCCCCATCCTGGACCTTTCTGAGATTCCTTGCCAAATCAGACAATCTGTAACAGTTATTTATTTGAAGTTAATTACACTCTGACAATTGTTTTACCTGCTGTGTAACCACCCTAAATCTGGATGTTAACTCTCTGCCATCAGACGAAACAAAGCAACTTCTCTATACTTCACTCTGTAGTGAAAAGTCTTGGTGCAGGTCAGTTCAGTCCACTTGGGAAGACACAGTTTCAGCCAGAAACATTTTTACAGTGTCTGTATTTCAGCAAGTGCTTTAAGATGGTGTAAATAATTGTTTTTTCTCTTTGCCCTCTAACTGCTTGCTTCTCCTGTGATGACTTAGCTGATGGAATCAACCTGGCTGATTTTGCTGAAGTTTTTGGGAAGTCTTATTTTATGTTTTGTGTTGAGGAGCCTTGTAGCCATTCATTTGGCACAATGTTTGAATCAGCAGCAGAACCACCCTGGTGGCATTCTGTAGCCTAATCCAGCCCACACGAAGCCTTTCTTAGCAAAATGTTAATCAATAAGATGGAGCTTCTGCATGCAAATCCTATGCCTGGCCTCTCAAAATTTGAATGATGGATCTGGAGTCTGTCAGGTTTGCTTGCTCTCCATGCCATGAGCAAACTGGAGATGCTGGAGTTTGCATTAGCTCATGCCGCACTTCATAACCAACACTGCCAGCCTCCCTTCCCATTTGGCCCTGCTCCTGTGCCATGCCTTCATGAGTAGCAGTGCTCCTTAGGGATGCTGTTTGTGCTGCCAGAGGATGAGAAGGGCAAAGAAGCTGTTCTCATTTAGAGTAAGCCAGGGAGAAAACAAAGTTGCAGGGTCCCCAGTTCATGTAGCCCCACATGTGAGAGGGGACACAGGAGCAGCAAGGAGCAGCCAGGGATAGAGATGGGGAGATGGAGACTGCTTTAGGTGGCACTTGCCTCTAGAAGAATTTTTGGTAAAATGACAGCCAGGCTGTCGTGATGATTCAACAGGATAAACACATTTCACAGAATGGGGATTTTCCAACAATGTATCTGTATGGTGTGTGAACCAACAGTCCCACATGGAGGTGAGCATGCTGGGTGATACAGACTCACGCACACAAATGCAGATGGTCTCTCTACCAGTGCAGGGTGCCTCTACTACTAGTACATGAAAGGAACTGACAATTAGAAAACAGTAGGAATCCCCATTCTGAACCTCACACTCGGCAAAATATCTCAAGTTAGACACTGAAAGCCTCTAAGGAGCTTTGAAATCTTGGTCTAACACAGGGGCTCATTCCAGGCTGTATAATATCATAAAACCTCCTGTGAAAAGCACTAATTATTTCATAGCCCTTTAAACTTCCTCATGATTTTTAAATAAGGGGGTTTTTGCCTTCTACAGCACAAATCCTATTAATCATGGTATTAGTTATAATACCAGAGAAATTATGATAGTGCTGTAGCCCTCTAATGCAAAACCACAGGAAATGTATCCAGAGATTTCAGAGACATAAGTATAAGGATAGCCTTCATTCACACTCTGAGAAACTGGACCCTGCCCTGGCTTTGAACCTTGTTAATTGGCCAAGCATGAATTTTTTTTTTCCACAATAATTCTTTTCCCCCTTGCCACTCTCTGTGAAAGAGAAATTCAGCATCTATTTAAATGGACTGAACTCAAGTCTTAAGAACTGGATACACTTGTCTGACTTTTTATCACATTCCAACTTACAAGCAGAGAGGAAAACCAAGGAGTGTTTCTGCATGAAGTGGTTAAGCTGGAAAAATCTGACTTATGCAATCTAATGGCTATAAAGTAATTTCTCATGATTTTCATGAATTTGATTTTTTCTGTACTTTCTCCTTTGAAAACTCACGTTTCAGAAACGCTCTATGCATAAGAGTAAATCCTTGGGAGGAGATGCAAAAGGGCAGACACAAAATCACGGAATCAAAGAATCTGCTGAGTTGGAAGGACCCAAAAGGATCATTGAGTCCAACTCCTGGCCCTGCACAGGACACCTCAAGAGTTCCATCGTGTGCCTGACAGTATTGTCCAAATGGCTCTTGAGCTCTGTCAGGTTTGGTGCTGGGACCACTTCCCTGGGGAACCTGTTCTAGTGTCCTCTGGGTGAAGAACCTTTTTGTAATACCCAACCTCAACCTCCCCCGACACAACTTCAGGCCATTCCTCAGATCCTGTCACTGGCCACCACAGAGAAGAGATCAGTGCCTGCCCCACCTCTTCCCCTCACAGAAGTTGTGACTGCAGTGAGGCCTCCCCTCAGTCTCCTCCAGGCTGAACAGACCCAGTGATACCTACAGCAAGAGCTAATATGAGTGCACAGGCTGATCGTGCTGTCGAGTCAGTAACGGGTCAGCAGGAGCAGTCAGGAACACACAGAACCTGTCAGTGCTGCTGGTGCCTCAGTTCTACCAAACTCATCCAGGAATGTGGCTCTGTGTTGCTGCTTCCCCAGCAGAAAAAACAACTTAGGAAGCTCCTGAATATGTTGCTCTCGCTCACTGCCGATGTTGTTGTACACTACAACAACACAGACTCTGACTTCAGAAGGTTGAAAATGACTCTTTTATTTTTGGGATGTGTCTCTTTTTTATACTATTCTACACAGACCAGTTTGATTGGTGAAACAAAGACAAACTTCTTCAATCACATTGGTCAGACTAGAGGGACATCAAGAAGTCCCTCTTTGGAAAAGGAATGAAAACAAAGTATAGTTTACAAAAACACTTCTCTCGTTTACAGAAAATTCCCTGGGAAAGGAATTTCAGAAAACTAAAATATCTCAGGTACGAAACCAGGGCTACACACTGCTACCTGTATAAAGTAATTTCACTTTCCATTATGCCAAATCACCCTCTAGAGCCGCACCATGAACTGGAGGATACAAAATGTGCCAAGTTAAAATGAAGAAGGACAAACCTCAAGGTCTTGCCATTTTCAAGGTAGTTCCGGAGCAGTATTAGAGCTCCTTTGTGAGAATGTGAGTAAGTAAAGGATTTAAAAAGAAGCAACTGAATTTGCAGTACCTGCACACCTTTTATGCCTTCTTCAATTTGATGTCACTTTAATTGGCTTTAAATTTTTGATGAGATGACAAACATCAAAGGGAAGTCATTTGATTTACTCCTGTGTCTGTAAGAAAGTTGCTAAATATAAAATGGGTTACAAAGTCTGCTATGAACTTGGCAGATTAGACCAAATTATTTCTGCTATTCACAGGACCTATGCTTAGGACTTCAAAATTAAGTGGGCTATAGCAATGGATTATTTTTATTGAGATTGGTGTATTTGACTCACCGCCCAGATCTTCTCCAGCTGTTCATGACTACCAGAAGTTGCTGCAAATATTGGCTGACCCTGGATCATTTCCACAAATATACAGCCTGCACTCCTGCAAGAAACCCAAGATATTAGCTCATTCACATAAATGATATATATATAATATGATTGTTAGGATGGGTGGGGAGAGAGGCAGAGATAATTATTGCAATGGAAATTTAGAAATTCTGATTTGTAAATGCAGAAATCTTGATTTAAGCTCAGAAGTCAAACAGGACAGGAGCAGACTAAAGGTAAGTTACATTCACATGCTTCCAGAATTTCAGAAAAAAACCTGAAGGGGTCAAGGTTCCATACAAGTCTGTTCCCATCTCCTTTTTCTCATCAGCATCAACCACTAAAAAAAAAATTCACTTTTCACCAGCAAGACAAGACAGGAGATATCCTTGGAAAAGAAACCCACTAAGCACTATCTTTTTTTCCCCAATACCAAAAAAAATTGTTTCAGGTCTCTGTCCATTAATCCTGTTACAAACTATGTGAAAAAGGGGTCATGGCAGAAGCCTGTAGAGTACAAGGTTACTTCCCATGAGAAAAGGGTACAAAATTGCAGTATTTACAGTAGGAAAGATAAACTGCATACTTCATTGGCTTGAAGGATATATTAGATGCAGAAAGAACCCAGAGGCACTAACTACTATAGCTATTTTCCTTCAGAAGCAATTAGCTCTTTCTTGGAAAGCTGAAAGCAAGATTTCATAGCATAAAAAACCTGGTCATAACAGCAAGTTAAAATATTCTTATTTTTATGTCATCCCCTGCTCTGGACTTGTGCCAAAACAAACCAGCCAGCTTAAAAAAACCTCAACACATGCCAATTTGCTTCATTTTACTAAGGTAATTTAGTCCTCATGGCAGTAATGATGAAATAGTTGTGATCAAGGTAGACTTGCCTATTTGCAACTATTCCCATCTCTTACTGTATGGTGTAAAACTCCACTCATTTTTTTTTTTTAATCATTTCCTTCAAATTTTTTTTCTAGGTTTCTGTCTTTTCACTAAGTCCCATTGCAACTTCTTTGGGTTTCAGTCTCATTCTTCTTTGGTTATATCATATTTGAGTCCTTTAAGCTCAATTCTTGAAAACCCTGCTTTGTCCTACAGGCTCTGAAAGTATTATTTTCACTTGCTTAGCAATAACTCGTAATCTCTTCTGGTCATCTGTACTCCTGTGTTACCCCTTACACCTTGTTTTTGCAATAGTGTAGTTGCTTTTCCCACCTGGCTGTGGTCAGTTGAAACCCTGGCATGCAGCTCATCTGCAGTATTTATTTTGGTCATCCTTGCACACCAGGTGGTGGTGCCAAGCCTGTTTGCAAATCCATAGCTAACACTGTTTTCATAAACATCTCTGCTGCACTTTCCCTTAGTTTCCTGTACCCTAACCTTGGCAAGTCTTGTGAGATGAGCTTCTTTGCTTGTCTAATATCCTCTTACAGAGTCCAGGCATCACAAAACTTAATCCACAGCTTTTGCAACATAGAATTTTTTTGGTGTTTCATAGCACTACCACATGATTAGACATTACTTTGGAGCCCACAGATAGATTCTACTGAGACCAGTGTCATGCCAACACTGTTTTCACAGCTGATGTACGTGCCCCAATGGCTCACACTATTTTGCAACCTCAGGGGCTGCTGTAATCATCTGATTGTATTGCACAAGTTCAGCTGTGTATGGTCAAAGCAGTTTAGGTACTCTTGATGTGTAGGAGGGAGAGAAACAGCTCTCTGTGGTTTTGGAACAAATGATGCTGATGTTCTACCACAGTTTGCATTCTGATAAGGGCCATTAGACTGGCAAGAGCAGGAACTTTGGAAACTAGTGGTAGTCATATCAGCCTTGCAGTAGAGGCCTCAGCTTTCCCTCTGAGAGTTACAGCTACTGCTCTGACAGCATTGTGAGGATCCTTTTGATGATTCAAAAGCATTTACTTCTAAATGTTTCTAAACATTTAGACCTGGAGTTGTTTTGCTTTTCCCCTTTTCCTTCTTTTTTCCTCTAATAATAATTTCTCAAGTCTTCCTACTCCTTCCAGTCTCTAAGTTTTTTAGAGGGTCTCAGTCCTATAAAACTGCCTTGGGAAGAGATAGGGCAGAGGGAGGGGTCTTTTAGGAAGAAGCCTAGCTAGACATGATATTTTAGCAAGTGTCAGATATGCACACAAATCAAAACAGTGACAGCTAAAGTAGAAGGTACAGGGATATTCAGGGAGCATAAGCAGAGCTGATTCAGACAGTACAGCTGTATCCATCTGCAATCCCTAGGGATGGTCTGAACACTGCAGTTGGTCCTCAGTCTGCAGTGCTGCATCACACAGCAGAAAGGTTCTCATCAGGCTTAAGATCTAAGATATCTCTATGACATCCCAGAGTTCCCTCTCCATGTTTGGGGGTTTTTGTTGGCACTAGAAGATGGTAATTTTATATTTAACCAGAAATATATCATTCCTCTTGTTCATCACCAAGTGTGGTCTGTACAGTGGAGCCCTTAGCCAATAGCTCCCAGTTTGGCATAGGGGGGCACTGTGATCCAGGCTGAGGAGAAGGCTGTAGCGAGCCTGGCAGCTCCATGTTAAATGACTGCATGTGAACTCCTATTCTACACGAATCTGCCAGGGAAGATCATTGTGATTTTTTTTTCTCTCTCTTTTTTTAAAAATGGCAGATTATACAAGGAAAGCCTGACTGAAAAGAAGACATCTTAAGGCATTCATGATGTTTGCAGCCACTAATGTGGCTGTGCATAAAGCATTTGGTGTTTTTCAAAAAAAGAGAAAAAAGTCCTTCTGATATGCAGTGTAATCTCCCTGAAATCCCTTAATTGAATCTTCTAAAGTTCTGAAGAGATAGTGAGAGAGAAAGAGAGAGAAAAGAGATACAGAGAGATTAAAGCAGCTTTTCTAGTTAGTCCAAGAGCGACCAAGTCTCTTTCTATATCTCTTTCTTCATCTATTCAAGGCCTCATTCACTTCCCGTGTGCCTCCCACTGACAGTATTGCTGCTCAGGCACACTATGTATGAATTGCCATAATGTTTTATTTTGTTATAATTGGTTTCTTTAAACCAAGGCTTTGACACCCACTGTCTCATGCCATTACCAAGGGCATTCTGACCTGCCTTCATGTAAATTGCAGCATCCAAAAGACATAGGGTTTTTTTTCCTTTTTTCCCAATAGACAAGTAACATCTGTGTGAATTCACATTATTTCCTAATAGACAAAAATTGAACTTAAATGCAGTGTACATCAAGATAATAAATGACTCTTGTTAGAGGAAGTTACTGAATAGGGCTTGCTGAAGTACTCTCTATTCTCTCAGCGTGACATCTTTCTTTAGGGCAAACACTGTGAATGTTGTTATTATAAGGAGGCGTTATAACAAAGGTGCCTATAGTGCAGATGAAGTTCAGTGGGACGGAGAGCACTGTGCTGTTAGAGCTGGGATCTTTGTACACCACTCCCATGTTGCTATTCATTACACCAGAGCAGAGTTATGCAGTGGGGATGTTGGTTTTGCATAGGCAGAAGTGACACGCTTTCTGTGCATAGCTGGCTTTGGACAGAGGTCAGCTTTCAGGGGGAAAAACAACAGGCTTATGCCTGATGCAGACCCTCTAATCTGCTAGGCAGGCATCTTCTTCAAACTCAGCAGACATTTCTGAGAGACTGTCTGGAGGGAAAAATGACAGGTAGTGGGGGTAGTAGACAGGGCTGTTTAGACTGGCTTAGCAGCTGGAAGCCATTAGAATTTAGCAAGGTTTTCCTCCTTAGAGAAGTCTTTAAATAATTAAATTAGCAGCAGTCTCAGGGAAGTAAACAATCTAAAAACTTCCGTTTCCCTGACCTCCCTCCAGACTTAGGGCACTGGAGTGTCTGATAAGCTGCAGGCCTCTGGAGGGAGATGCAGCCTGTGAAGACCTGGAGCTTTGCTGTTTGTATACTTAGCCAGCCTTTTTGCACATTCTTCAGCCTGCTGCACTCCTACCTTTTCCCAGCCTTTGACTCTGCAATAGTTAAGAATTAAGTCCTTGTGTGACAGGTACAAGCAGAAGATTAAATGGTCTTAAGAAAGGGTGAAGCAGCAATACCATGTACAGATGTAAAATTGCCCACAATAAGGAAGGTCTTCTGCAACTTTGTGAGCTGCACGCTGTCCATGAGCATGTCAGGGCTGTGTTGCTGGAAGTGGGCCCAGGCTGGTGCAGAAGTGAGCCAGAAGGTGGATGAACCTAACAGTTAGCCCAGCTGCACATCCAAGCCACTCCAAAAGGCCACTGGGACCCGTGACGCCTTGCTCCTCTCCAGTTTTCTGTACACTCTCAGAGACTCCTCTCCCTTCTATGAATGTGCAGCTTGTTTCCTTTTGATTTCCAAACACATCAAGATTTTGGGGTAGAGCTCATAAGGAAACAAGGCTTTAACAGACACAACCCTTCTGAGTGAAATACAGACTGCATCTGAGACATGGTCTTTGAGAAGAAGGACAAAACATCACAGAAATAATTAAAATCTCAGACACTTTTCTATCTCTAGACTCATTGAGAAACCCTTTAATGTCACATTCTGTTACCAAGGCCAAAGTAATTGACAGTGCAGTTGTGGATCCATTGTTTTTACATGAAGCCATTTCTGCAGAGAGTTACTACTGACTACATAGCTGACTACATAGATACACTTGCATTGAGCAAAAGTGTTCTGTTGCAAGACACCAAAACATGTTACCATACATGTTACCAGACAAGATGCATATCTCTCATGAATATTATCAGATGAGGTTTGTGTCAATCCATAGCTGAGATGTAGTGACATCATTCCCAGAAACTTCTATGAACCCTCTGTGAAACTTCTACAAAACTCCACACTGCTCACACATCTTCTGCTCACAGGTGTTAATTCCCCTACTTACAACCGTATCTACTGTAACTTAGGCTGATTTAATTTAATTCAGATAAAAATTATTTTCCCAGGGAACCCCAGCTGTTTTGATATGGGTCAGTACCAGATATCTATATCAGAAGAATAAGCTGTAGCTCCAAGCAACACATCAGGAGGACGGTACCAGAGTGTCACAACTTCAGAGGAGTATGTCTGTCTAGGGATGGACTGGGCACGAGCAAGGCCTGCAAAAAAAACCCCAACAGACCAATAAAAAATGCTGTGTTAGGACAGTCCTTCTACCTGTACAGTGCATAGATGATAATAACTGGAAACAGGACATTATTTTCTCTTTAAACACAAGTAATTTCAATGAAGCTTACAAGCAATTGACAAAGGAAGTGTTTCTGGAATATACCTCTGGGGCAGATCAAATCAAGTAATAGGCTGTGTTCTGCAGGGCTTTATCATTTGAGACTGAAGCAGCTATCTCAAACCAATGCCAGGAAAGCTTTTTGGGTCACACATTGCTGTGGACTCTACACATTACATTATTTTCTGAACAGGGAGGGGTTGATTCTTTGTTCCCCTGAACTAGTTTTACATGGCAGTAATTGC
This sequence comes from Cyanoderma ruficeps, assembly GCA_008694505.1. Taxonomy (NCBI): domain Eukaryota; kingdom Metazoa; phylum Chordata; class Aves; order Passeriformes; family Timaliidae; genus Cyanoderma; species Cyanoderma ruficeps. The sequence continues at coordinate 24,785,632 of VZDJ01000594.1, forward strand.
TCTGACTTAAATGAGGTTAATCCCTGCACCTATCAGTATAAATACAAGAAAAGCTGGACTGACCACAGAAATAGTTTCCTGAAGTTCAAGAAAAGGTTATGCTTCTCTGCCTTAATTGGCTGTGGATACAGATCTATATGCACGCTCCAGCTTTGGTCTGAGCAGATACACAGCTGTATCCAAACTGTGACTCACCGAAGTCGGCTAATTTGAGCTCTCCAAGGCAACTGATGAGCAAGTTCTGGGGTTTCAGATCACGGTGAAGAATGTGTTGTTGGTGGATGTAAGCCAGGCCGCGCAAAAGCTGGAACATGAAAAGCTGGAAAAAGCCAACAAAAAACTGAAATGATTTTGTGTGACTTTGCATTGATACATTAACTCTGAACTTCAGGAGAACCCTAGAACAAAGCAGAGACAAAGCAAGTAAGAAACCAGTAAAAATCTCAAAAATGAGTAGAGCTGGCTGAGGAGGAAAAAACTCTGGTGGGTCATGACTGCTCTATAGCTTTCTGAGGTTTTCAGGGTGGAATATTTGGCCAGGAGGGCAGTTTAATTGTGGTCAGTAAATGCACGTTTTGGAAATTTAACTTTTCTTTAGAAATTGACTGTTGATTGCAGGAGCAAGGTCAGCTTGCCAAAACACAGACCCCAGCTTTCAGAACAGCAGCTGTGTTGATTGCAGTGCTAAAGACAAAGACACAAAGACACACAGCCAAACAAAATGAAAGCCTAAGGAGCTGAAGGTTTGCCCCCTTGAGCCAGATGGCACCAGCTGGCTGAGTTCCATGGCCACTGCACATGCCACCAGTGGAGCAGGGAACTGACTGACCTGGCAATGGGACCTGTTGGCTTCAAGCTGGAGAAAACATGAGGACCTGATTTAAAAAATAAAGCACATCAGCTATGATGAGTGAAGCAAGCAAGCAAGAAGAAAACCAAGCAAGAAAGTAAGCCAAGAAATAAATATCTAACTCCCACCATCATGGTAGTCTAAATAAGCCTGGGGTAAAATAAGTTGGGCTGGAACAAGGTATGAAGTTGGACAGTGGATAGAAAAAAACAGCAAAAGTAATAAGACTTCACCAGAGAAAAGTTATTTTTCACCAGAGGTTTAACCTGGAAGAGGAAAAACAGTGACACCCATAGGTCATTTTTGTACCAGAAAAGTGTCCCTGTAACATTCTGCATACTTATATTCCATAGGAATCACTCAGAAAAAACAAACAGCATTTGCCAGCAAAAGTGAGGCAAGATGGATGACCCTCCTGAAGGAGCAGTAAATAATTTTGCAGTTCAGTTCCTGCTGACAGTGAGGATTCTGCAAAGGAAAGCAGAGCAGCTGGCTAATGTTTACTCACAGAAATGCCAGTGAGTACATATTACAGCCATGTGCTCCATGTGCTTTACGAGCATGTCTGGTAGCAGAACCCTTGAGATCTGTGCCAAAACTACTACACTGCATCTCAGATGTATCTGAGCTTTAAGGATGTCTAAATCTGAGGCCCCAAAAAACTTTGAATTGGTGTTGCTTAACAACTATCTGGAAAAAGATGTGAACAATGTGGCAACATTTGAAGATGACAGAAGTATTTAGATTAGTTGTGATAAGGAGTGACAGTGAGGAACTTCAGAGAGATCTGACAAAACCAGATGAATAGGCAGTTTCATAAATACAAAGTTATTGCTGACAGGGTAAGATAAATTAACTGAAGTTGCTCAGGAAAAGGACCCAGACATTCACTGAGGACATCTGCACTGAAACCTTAAGCCAGCGTGCAGCAGCAGTCCTGAAAGTTCATTACATGTGAAGATGCATACAAAGGAGAGCAGGAGACTATTACAACATCAATCTATAAAGGAAAGGTACACGTTTGGCTGTGTTCAGATGCAGTCAACCAATCCCAAAAGCTATGAGAGAAATAAAAGGGACTTAAGTGATTGCAAATATGAAGATAGTTCCAAATGAGAAGAGAGTGAGAGGTGACAGTTTTTAATTAGAGAGATGAATAATGTGTAGTAACAATAAGAGGATACAAATTTGTGGAGATGGGCTTCCTTGCCACAAGATGTCATTGTTCACAAAAGCTGAACGTCCGCTTGCAGCCTCAGAAAATAGGAAGAGGGGGTAACTGAAAAATGGCTTGGAGACTGAGAGGGAGCTTGTTACATCATCAAAGGCAGATTTTCTCCGAAGTTTTTGTCATATAGGAAACAAATAAATACTAATAAGTAATTTACACTGACCATACATAGTGGAAAATACTCTTCCTCATGCCTTAAGGAATACGAGTCTTCTAAGGAACTCACCATAACATTGTATGAATGGAGTCCTCCAGGGTGCTGGCCCATGTACTGTGCTAGATCTGTATGCTAAATAAAAGAGAAGAACTTGAGGCAAAGCTTCTGCTGTAAAATCAAACAACAATGCCTCTTCTGTAAATGGAAAAATATACAACTGCTACAAAGGTGCCTGTTTCACCTAGGTGAACATCTGGTCTGATGCAGCACATAAGCATGTGCTTAAGTTCTGGGTCACATCAGGGACCTGGCAGACCTGTTGTCTCACCCAGCATTTATGACCTGAAGCTGCTGGTTAACAGAGTTCATACTTGTGTTGGAACTAATCGCAAAGCTGCAATAAGAAGACATAGCTTCTATATTTTCTTTATAGTTTGGTTGGCTATCTGCAAAAGCAAGAGAAGTAGCAAGATTCATGTGGAGAATTTTATTGGTACCCTGGTCTCCCCATGAGTGCAACTCACAGCTTGGTTATGGTAATCCACTGGGGTCAGTGCCAAATCTGACCCCAGCTGGGATGTGAGCTCATATCATTATTTCCTATCCTTGTTGTGGCTCAAAAACAGTACTTTTATTGTGTTGGCAAGGCAGAAATGGAGGTAAATAATGTCTGCCACCCCAGTGGACACAAGACATGGAATTATTTTTGCATACAGCTGTCGCATATACAGAAGGAAAAGAGTAAGGCTGTGTGGCTGGAAAACAGGGGCTCAAGAAGGAAAATCAATCATTGCACTAAAGCATTGCAACTTGTTCCTTTGTAGATGTCTCATAGCACAGTAAATTCATTCTGCAGCCACCTCCCAGTACTTCCCAGTACTAGCTCCACAGGAAGCTAGAAAAACATCAACTCACCATGTACTCAAAGACAAATGTTAGTGTCTCCTTGGTCTGGATAATGTCATGAAGCAGTACAATGTTGGCATGTTTCAAACACTTGAGAAGAGAAGCTGGGAAAACACAAAAGGAAGATCAACTTCACTGCTGCTGGAAGTGGAAGGAGATCGTGCACAAAACAAGGCAGCAAAAATAAAAAACTGGGGAGAAATAATCCAGACTTGGCAGTTCTGTAAGAAGTGGCAGCTACTGAGCCTGAAGGAGGATGGAACAGCTCTGCAGAGAAGCAGGCATCAGTGCTCCAGGCTTGGCAGGAACCCATCCATCTCTCAGAGGTGGGATTTGCCTCTGTCAGAAATAACATTTCACAGTTCCCAGGTGTCAGCTTATAAATTGAGAAGAAGTCATTTTTTTAAGGTAAATGCTGAGAGGCAGGACCTGGGAGCTCCCAGAGCCAGAATGCAGCAGCCCCCAGCCTGTCACTGAGCTCCTCGTCCTTCTCCCATCCACCTCCTGGTGTGTGCCCTCAGCAGGGGCTCTGCTCAGTCTCCTACAAGAGACTTCTGGGAAAAGCTGAGTTTCTACCAGTTTCCAGCTTCACAACAGAGCAAAAATCTGCAAAAAGAAATTAGTGTAGATATAAGCTAAAATCTGAGTTTAGTGCTCTGCATGTTGGTTACTTTCTCTGGTTAAAAACCCTAAGAACAGAGATGATGAAGTTACTGAGTGAATGAATAATAACTTGTTTGTATTTATAAAACTTAGGCAAGCTTTTCTTTCAGCCTAACTATCCAGAAGCACAATTGCAACTGTGTGTCCCTGCTCCTTAGGTCCTGACGTGCCTTTGCCAAGCCTTGGCACATCCAGGGTGTGGTGATGCAGGGGGCAGCATGTGGAAGAGTCTCCTGCCCCATACAGCCCACAGAGCACTGACTTATGTTAAAACAAAAGCTGCAGCCTTCTGAGCCTTTTGGCTGTGCATTGGTTTGCTGTGTTAGAGCAGCTCCAGCCAGCACACTCATGAAAAGAGCTTCTCAGCAGAAACTCCTCATGGGGGAAGAGCGTGCACAGCTTAATCATTTGCTCCCTTAGGTGTGAGACAATATAGCAGTAACTGTATGCAGAGGAGGAACGTGGGGAAGAGGTGAAGCTGGGATTACTTTGCCTGTAGGTTGCTGGCACAACTGAAGAATCTGACCCAGCTGTTCCCAGGCAGGGAACACAAACTACACAGAGAGAAGCTCCAAAGCCCCAAAAAAGCAGATGTCCCTGACTCGAGATTTTACTTCTGCTTCTGACATAGCAGAATAGCCTCAGAACTGTTCCAGAATTCACTTTTTGCTGCTGATTAAAATCAAATTAGTGTATTGTCAGACCACGCAGTGCTACAAATTTCATTCAAATAAGGCATGGGCGTACAATCTTGTTTTGGCTGAATGAGCTGAAACACACAGTACAGAGCATGGGCCAGCTGTGGGAGGCAGAGTTTTGGTCACAATTAAAAGCTTCTTTTTTGTTTTTCAAACAATCATAAAAAGATATTTGTAGAGTTTCATGCTGGCAAAGCAAATTTATACTGGATAAGCACTTTGCCTTTTGCAACCGTAACAATTTCACCTTGTTCTAAAAGCGCTACTGCCCGAGTTACACTGTGTGACACAGCTGTGGCCCAAGCCTGTGTCAGTTCTGAGTCTACTGAGCACTAAGGGATGCCTGATTCAGCACAACTACTGGAAACAGCAGATTGCAAAGGAGTTCTTCACTGAGCTCAGTGTTGCTGCAGCTAAACTGCCTCTGCTACTGGTACTAGTCCATTTAGCTACCACCAGTATGTTCCCAGTGCACAGCAGTATGGACCTTAAACATGCTCCACACTGCACCTAGTTGCCTGTGACCCTAGTAGGGATACTCTGGCTAGAGCCCATCTGCTACAGAACACGATAGCCCGACTCTGTGATAGCTCAAAAATTCCATATGACCGGAGCTATTGCTCCAGAAGGGCAGCACAGAGGGTCCACAATAAAATGGAGGATTCAGCGCCTGTGCCTCAAACAGGCTTCTGGGAATTGCTCCTCACTTTGTTGCTTCTACAACCCCCTGCTGGGGTGTCAGGTGCTAGTGCCAGAACCGAGCTTTAAACGCATTTTGTCTCTGCGGGGCTTCCTGGGGTGAAGCGTCTCTTTGTCAGGGGAGCGCCTTCCTCCAGGGTAGCAGAGAATGCGCTGCGTTAATAAATCTTGTGCTCTGTTTTTGCTACTGACTTACATTGTAAATTTGAGGTGTCAGATGCTGCAAAGCTCAGCAGTACACAAAAGACCTACTTAAAGCAGACCCTTCATAGGAGCACCCTTGTTTTCTCCCATAATGAATGAAGTTAAGACTCTCAGCCTGTCCAGTAGAGCATGTTAAAGGGGTGCTGATCTTTAGCGCATCATTAGTTCAATGCAGATAAAGCTTTTAAGGCTTCTTTTACTGGTGGACTACAAGTGTAAATGGAGAGCAAAAGCACCACAGCAAATGAGTGTATAGGAAACTGTAACACAAGCCATTTTTTAAATAGGCATATTTAGGTGTGTCTCTGCTTTCACACAGAATTGGACTAAGGACTTAGTAAACTTTCTTGTCTTAATTACAGTTATAAACCTCAATTATAAACCCTAGTTTCACAAGCGCAGTAAGAACTAAAAAAAAAAATCCCTATGCGTGTCATCCTACATTGATAGGTTTCACTAATACATTAATAAAACAGACTGGTGCAACAGTTGCATATTTCTGTGTATGGAAGAAAACAGATTATGGTCTTCTTGGGATTGTACAGCAGATGAAAATAGAAGCCTCAGTCAACCAGGTTTGTGAACTTAGTCTGTAGGGAAATGTAAATACTTTCAGCCAAAGTCAAGCACTTGCACAAAAGCATTTCTTTCTCCAAGAAATTGAGAAATCTGCAGACATTTTGCCCAGTGCTCTACAAAGTCGACTGATGAGAAGAACTGAAATAACTGAAATAACAGATGTTATTAAACATCAGTTTTACTGAAAGTATCTCTCTTCAGGCTGGGATCTGTGATGCTCCAGGTATCAGCTAGGAAAGTGTCATGGTTGTAATAACAAGTCCACAACTGCGCAGTGCAGCAGTGGCAAAAGCTGTGTAGTTTCTAGAGGGAGTGAGAAAGCAACTGTGAAGGAGGCAGCAAGCAGAAAAGAGGGCCCAGGCAGTGCTAGAAAGAATATGCTCTGGCTGCACCTGGCACTTTGCTTATCACAGGCATGGATGCATCTGTCACAAGTGTGTACAGCAGAGATTCCTCCTCTGTCCATTGCATGCCTGCCCAGCGTGAAGACATCCTCCAGAAGAGGATAAGGAAACTGAGGATTTTGGGAGAAGGACAGCCAGCACATTGAATAAGCAAGAAAGGACTGAGGGAGACATCATGGAGCTTTTCCAGGTTAAAACAAATGTTCTTCAAGAGTGATGTTCCTCTGTGCCTTACCTTCCCGAATGGCTGTAAAGGGCACTCCCTCCTCTGCCTCCAGCTTGATCACTTTCAGTGCCACCAACTGGCTGCTGATCCTGTCAGGTTACAGCAGAAGGTCACATGAAGCTTCTTAGTGCTTGGCATAACAACACTAACAGTCTCCCAGGGAAACATCCAAGCAAAATTTCTAGGGCTTGTTGACCCACGGAGGTCAAGCTCAGACAGGAATTACAACCCTCCTCCATCTTGTGTCCATTAGCAGTGAGCTGGGAGCCAGCCCACCTGGCTAGAGAAGCACTGTGCTGCTGTCCAGGTATTGCCAGAGCATGGCTTTGAGCAGTGGCCCCACTCCCGCTTCTCACAGCTTTCCTGCCCCTGTGTGATGGCAGCATGACCTCATGCCCAATTTTTCAATCATGCAGAGATCCCTCACTTCAAGGAAAACCTTTGCTCCCTCCCTGGTTCAGCCAGACATTCTCCTGGCATACTGCTGTGGATCAAAGCGTCTTTGTGGTGCCTCCGTGGCTGCAGTGGAGGAGTTCCCTGAAAAACTGGGATGGGGCTTTGCAAATATCCTGGTTAAAGACAAAACTGGACTTTTGATTTGCCTTTATCTTCCGTAGGAGGTGTTTTCAGCAAGCACTGGGAAGGCAATATTGCTCACCTGCTGATCCCCTTGTACACAGTTGCACAGGATCCTTCACACAGCTTCTCTAGATGTACATAGGACGTGGCAGCTCCAAATGGGATGCCTTGCCTCTGCTTCAGGAAGAAATTGGTATGTGTTTTAGACTGCTGGGTAGAACAAGAAGCTACTAGCAGGTCATTCAGTAATTAAGTACTGATTCATAGCTGGAATAAACATAGGCCCTTCAGATAGGATAAAGTATCTTCTGTCTGGCTCTGTGGATGCTGCACCTCCTCCATTTGAACCTCTCCACAACATCCTGCTCCTGGAAAGAATCAGTGTAACTCCAAGGTCACTGTGTCCTGTACCTCCAGGTTTGGAGGGCATGGAGCTGCAGGGGCTGCAGAGAGGGTAGAGAAAGGGAAGCTCTGGTTATATTTAACAGCTGGCATAGGAAAAGGGGACAAACCGTGTCACTGGCAAACTACCCTTCTACTGATGAGTTTCTTTTCTTTCTCCTCCACTGCAGTGGCTTTGAGCAATGCACATAGTTTTCACCTCTCTGAGTCATAGATCTCCAGTACTGTCTATAAGGGGAGCAACTGTCTCTGCTCCTGTGCTGGTAAATGCTAGTGCTCACTCAAAACACACAAAGCTGCCTTAACTGTGGAGGGTACTTCTGCCAGCATCATTCTAAATGCATGTTACTCCCCCTTACCCCTAAATTATTCATCTTTCAATAACCTGTTATGGCAGAGACCAAAATCCAAATGCAGAAGCGAAATTTCAGGACGTTTACATTTATGTCTTCTTCTCCTCCCTAATCCCACACCTCCTTCCTCACCACTGTATAATTCACATAGGCTGTTAATTTGGCCCATGCAGCATAACAGTGCTGTACACTACTCAACTATAAAAAAGGTAGCAATGAATGGCAAGCAGGCTTCATGAATGGATTATGATTTGACAACACAGGATTTGCAATCTGTGGCATGCTGCCTCCTCCAGAACTGTAGGTTGTCGGCTGCCTCCCTGTTTTACAATCTCTCATTGGCATAGAACTGGCTGGAGTGCAATCTTCTCTCCCTGCTCATCACATCAAAGGCATTTATTGTCATCTAAGGTACAGATTCCCATTTCAGCAGCTTCACAAGCCTGAAGCTGCAAAGTTTGATGCTGTCTGGTTAGAAGCAAATGAGACAGCTTTGCACTCCCATAAGTGGAAGCACCCAGGCTTAGCCTATCTGAATGCAGAAGCATCACAATGTGATATTAAATACCTCTGCTGTAGTCACTGCTTCCATGTGCTGAAGGCCTTGAATTTGTTGGGAGCCCCTTCTCTCTGAACAGCAGCTGCTGCATCCTGGTCTGACAGCACTTACACACAGCATGTCTCCCATGTTGTCCTGTTTAAATTAAACTGTTTCTCTTTTTTTCTCCTTGCTCCTCCTCATCCCTCTGTGTCTATAATAACAGCTCATATGACTAGCATGAGGTCTCTGCCTCAAACAGTCTTGTGATTTCTGCAGTTTTTCTTTCAAAGTCCAAATGCACCCCTGGAGTAGCTCCATTGATTTCAGTTCCTTTGGTACATGCCCTCTGAAAACAGCCAACATTTTTCATAACTCAAGGTGGAGAATTAATAAATCCAAACTTTCTGCTTGTACGCATTTCTTTCAGTTAAGCAACTCTCAGTGTAGTAAGTTGGGTAATGAAGGAACAGGCCTTGACTTTCCTCCCTGCCTGTAGCAGTTCCAGGCTTCAGACTTCAGCCTCTAGGCTCTCAGATGAGCTTTCTCAGCACTGTGGATGAGCTGTGCTTTCTGCAGGAGCTGGACATTGACTGTTGTTGCTTTGGCATGGGGACCTGTCTGCCCCTGCTGGATTATGTGTCTAAGGGATGTGGTGAGCTGTAGCTGACAGAAAACAGTCCATATATCAGAATAAACAGACCAAACTGATTAATCCACTGTAGAGCAGGGGACACACAGTGGATTTACCCTGGATGCAAACAGACAAAAGTCCCCTTCTTTCAGTCCTGCATGGGCAAGACTCACTGTGCAGCTTCCTAGGACTAATACCCAGCCCACACACAGAAAATGACAAGGGCTGAGGGAGCAGACATTGTCCTGGGGTATTTCTATGCTGACATATTAGGCCATTCAGTTCTCATTTGAATGCATCACGTGAAATCTTCCCTTTGCTTCACTGTTTTGATGTCCAAGAACAACACTCTTTCCTTGAGCAAAAGGATTTTTTAAAGCCAAAATGTCTTAGGCAGGCAGGAACAATTTCTGTGTCTTGTTGCAACCAAACCACCCAGCCTTTGCATGGCAAGAAGGAGCTAACATACATGGAAGGTTTGATTTCCTTCACGACTTTCTTTTGCACTCCTGTTAGCCATAATTTGCTAAATAGCTATCATCATGGACTTTGGTCTTCACTTTATTTCCCAAGTCTTCTTTGAGCCACCAGGAAACAGCAGCGATTTAGATGTGCTGTTCAGGCATGAGAAAGGTTGTCTAGATGCCACACAGTAACAAACTGGTTATGTAGTCTTTTATTCTGGAAAGCAGTTGTTAGTGTTACAACCAAATAATATTTGCATTTAAAAAAATGGAAAGATAAATGCACAAAAAGTGGACAATAAAAAATATACACGTACATTCATATGAAGATTGTAAATTTTAATCTTGTGTACTTTTTGTGTCTGGGAGTAGAGGGGAAATACTGTCACAAAGAGAAGTAATCCAACTTTTCCGAGGTAGCCAGAGCTGATAAATGAAGAAAGCGTGCTTATAGCTGGTGATTGTTGGTACTGAAAACAAATGGAGTAATCATTCCAGTTAGTGGAGGAAACACTCTAATAGAAATGTTTAATAGCTATCCTTAGAAAATGTAACAATAGGTAAAGGAGAGCCTATACCTGTCTTTGGAACCATGGTTTTCAAATGAAAGTTTCAGGCAACATAAAAAATAGTCGACTAAGAGGTGACATAACATTAAAAGTACATTTTATAAAACTCGTTCAAATAGAAACACATGTATATACCCATATTGGGATGTATATATATATAGTGTGTGTGTGCATGTGTGTATACACATGGGTGTGTTAATATATACATATTGTGTATGTACACATATTGGTGTATTTATGTGTATATATTTTAAATGTATTCTGTGCAATCTATGCTTGTAGAAAAGCACACACAGACGTGTGTGCGTGACTCGCACAAACACGTGGAGGCACCAGCACGCACATCCATCTGTGGCATCACACCTCTTCAGACCAGGCTGGTCCTGAGGGGAAGCGCTACACCGGGGCCTGCGGAAGCTGTGGCGCAGGCCGCTCCCCGTTAAAGCGGGCGGGTTTGCGGAGCAGGGAGGGCCGGGCGGGCGCTGTCGCTGTCACCGATCCCGCACGAGCCGCCCCAGGCTCCTTATTTGTGCCTCGAGTATTTCCCGACGCACACCCACTTGTCGCTCCCGTCTCTGCCTGTTTTGTCCCGGGCAAGGACCCGTCGGCTCTCGCGCGGCGCTGGCCCCGCCCCCTGCGCGTCCCGCGCCCCCGCGTGAGTCAGCCGGGCGGTGCGAGCGGTGCGCGCGGCTGAGGGCGGCGCGGCGGCGGCAGGTGCGGGGCTGCGCGAGAGGGACTGCACGAGAGGGGCGCGCGGGCTGCGCGGGGCGGGCGAGCCGCGCCTGAGGGCGGCCGCGCTTCCTTCCCGCACCTCCCGCACCTGCGCTGCGGGACGGGAGCGCCGGGCGGCACCGGGGACACGGGACAGGCCCTGCGCCGCTCCCGGCTGCACCTGGGGACTTCGGGAGCGGCTGAAGAGCGGCTCTGACGGACCCTGCGTGTCCACTCTAACCGCGCTGTGATGAGCTGGTACAGCAGAGATAGTGAGGTGTATTTCTGTAGGGTCTGTAAGGTCTCCTCCCTCTTGGTGGAAAGAGACCCCCGAACTATAACTGACATGCCCTTCATCTCCATCCACTTGCGTTTAAAAGTCCTGTCCCTTTGCGTGAGTTGCTGGCTCAGGCGTAAATGCACTTCGGCGTTTGGAGTGTATTGAGTGATGGTACCGCTGTGGCTGCAGTATCCTGTGCGGCTGACATAGTGTGCTGTCACTGTCACAGACCTCCTCCTCCAGAAGGAAAATGTTTTGGGGAGGCAGCAGGGAGCAGTCGGAGTGGCCGTAGATGATCTGTAGTTAATCACTGCAGTTGTAAGGCAGCAGCTTATGTAAACTAGATGTACTTACCATTTTCAATTTCTGCAGGGTGAACTGTCTTCAGAAGGGGGTGAGAATGTACTAAATTAAGGTGTAATTTCAAAAGAAAAAGAGGCAGAAGGGTATTCAGAATGTTTTGGGTCTGTAACGAGTTTGGTAAATTTTAAATTTTTAATTGCGTGCTATAGCAAATAATTTTCAGCTGTGCTGTTTTGTTTCCCTGACTTCTTTACTGCTGTATATTGCTACCATCCTGCATTCGCTGGAACTGGCATTAAAAGCTTTGCCCCCTCATCCAGAGGGATCACTAGCGTCTTTCAGTAGCCAGTTGTTTTGTTTTGTTCTGAGCAGATCTTAATCACACGATGTTAAAAGCAGTGGTTAGTGCTGACCAAAACACAAGGGATTCCTTAACTGTATGTAAGCCACAGTTGCCGACAGTAAATGATGTTGACAGCTCTGTTTTGAATGAGGAAGCTTGGAGATCATCTCTTCAGGACCTGAGTAGGTAATTCTGTGTAACAAACGTGCAGTCTTGGTCCAGCAAATTATTGCTAAATGTGCTGCAACTGATTTATTAAAAACGTGTTTGGAAATACGTAAGTAAACATGTATGAAAGCTGTAGAAATATTTGCAGTGTTTGTTGACAAAGCAGGTAAATAAGCACGTGAGGCTCACGGGAGTTGTGGTGTTTCTCAAAATCCGGGCACACCAGCTGTTGCTGTTCAGCATTGAATGTAAGGTTACCTTCATACCTGGGGTGCTCACTTAAAGAAGGCCAGCAAAGAGCACAGTACATGATAACAAGAGTAGTGTTTGCTCCACATCATTCCCAAACATGGCAGGTGTTACGGTGTGGTAGTGTTGGATTTCTGGAGAATTAGCCTTTAACTTTGTAAGTGGAGGGTATGACATCAGTGTCATGCCAGTGACCATCTGTCTGTAGCACAAATCCATTTCATAATTGGCACTGCTTGCTGCCTTCCACTTGCAGCCTTGAAAGAAAAATGTAGATGGTAAAAGTATGGGCAGAGCAGTGAAGGTGCTGGTATCACACTGAGCTTCCATGCACAAGTGTTGTTTTGTGCCTGGATGTTCACCTCCACGAATGCTAAATCTAACAACAATTCAGGTAATCTTAATGGAAAGGAAATAATGTAGATGTAATGTGAGAACAAGCAAGGAAAATTACTTTCTGTTGAGAGGAGACAATTTCTATTACAATTACTTTACTTAGTTTGTAGCTGTGGCAAAGCAACTTGTATTTTGCATTAGCTGTGAAATGGGAATAATGTTGTGCTGTCCTAAGAGTGAATGAAAATGTGAACTGAACTTGACAGTGATTTCAAAAGTCTTAAAGATGTCTCATCTGTGGAAAGAAAACAGTTTGACTTTTGTTTTCCCTTCTATGCGTAAATGCTTGGAAATGCAACCCCAAGTGGGAGTTTCTGTAAAGAAAAGAAAATCTATCACTGCCACCATATCATGCTCTTAGTTTCTAGTTCAGCACTCTTGCAGCTTTCTTACTTAATTATTATGTAAATAGTTTTTCAGTTTGGCCTTGAAGGGAGATCTTGCAAAACAGCTGATCAAATGCCTGTCTTTAACTTTGTTTTGGTACAATTAGGAGGTTTTATGACAATTACAATAATTTTTTTGCAGTTGAGGCTCATAAAAATGAGAAAAATTCTTTGAGTCCTTAAAAAAGTCCATAAATCCTAGAAGTCAAGAATTTTAAGCCTCAGTTCCTTAACCTTAAATAACTATATGCAATGTAGATGGTGTATTTGTTGATACTTCAGTTCTATCGAAGTGTTGATCGCTTTGATTCAGTGGCCCAGTGAGTCTTTTTATTTGAAGCTAGAGTCCTTCACAAAGGAGAGGTGCCAGCATTTTCAAGGGAATGAATTGTAGGGTTAGGTGGTTTTGAGTAGGCTAAAGAAAACCTTTAATGTGCTTGCTCTGAGCAAGAACACATCAGGAACTTACGGTTCCAAAAATGTGTTTCCATTTTCCTTTGATGTTTCATCAACACCTCTGCTACCGAAGAATTGCATGACAGTTCCCTTCTGTTTGTGAGACTTCCTTTGTTAATATTTTAAAAGTTAACTTTTACAATTGTAAGTGGTTTTTTTCTTTTGTAGTTGAGGAAGGACAGGCTGTGTTGAACGTAGTATCTTTCAGGTGACAAGTGTGTCTTTGTGTTCCTAGAAAGTATGCTCTGGTTTTTGGGTTTTTTAGAGCAGGGTGCATATGACTTACCACCATACCATGTTATCAGATCTTTATCTTTTGAGGTCTGTTCTTTGCCAGCTGTGAAGCCCAAATCACACCTTTTAGGGTCCTCTCTCTAAAAGACTGGTATTGTTTCTCTGCTGTGTTGTTTCTACAAGTGAAGGTCTCCTTGGTAATTCATTATTGAGAACACTTCAGTGAAAATGTTGGAGGTTTTGTTAGTTATTTTAATTATTCATTGACTTGATGATTACTGTTTCCAAGTGTGCATCGAAACTTCTGTATGAGAGTTACAGGTCTGAATATATTTTGTCTCCTGTATTCATGACTGGCCATATTTATTTCTGTTTTCTGTATGCAAAAGCTCCAGGCTACTTATTCTGGGTCTTAAGACTTATACTAATTTGTTTTCTGATTTTGTTACAGTGGATGTCAGACAGCAACTATAATAAAGCAACAGCTCTAAAGCATTTATATGTGAAACTTTGAATAAATGTGATTATACACATGCATTAATGTAACTAAAGTTTGAAATACTTCATATAGTAAGGCATTATATCCAGAGAAACCACAGTTCTTTTAATACTAAAAAGAAGCCAAACAGATCATAAGATTAACTGTAGTTAATTCCGAGAAAAGTTATACAAAGGTATCTTCATGAGGATGGAAAGGTGTGAGGGTGAACTTGCAAAATTCAAAATCTGGGAGGTTGAAATTGTAGCTAGAGCAACCACTTTTTTCCCCTTGCCTTCCCTGGTTGTCTTTTATCTCCAGAGGCACTCTGCTACCAGGTTGTATGAAGAAATGTTTTGAACTTTGCTTTCTGCATTTCTGCCCAGGCAGAATTGCACCTTCTAATGGTGATGTGTGCTTTGGTTCAGGAATGAAGTTACAAATTCAGCTCCTGATCATTTTCTGCTCATGCAAATCTGTTCACCTTAAATTTAGCTGAGTATTGAATTCTGTCTTACGACTGAAAATGAATCAATTTGGTGTTTCTTGAGTGGTGTAATGAGAATTGTATAGAGAGATTGATGTAAATTTGTGCCTTTGAGCGAGGTTTTGTTCATTCTGTCCTTACAATAGATGCATTGTGAGCTGAGTAGTTGGGACAAGGCTGGCTGTTTTGCTTCTGTCTGCCAACTCAGTGTGAGTGAACTAAATATAAATACTCCAACCATCCTAGCACTGTGGACCTGTTTATTTATTGAATGCAGGAGCTAAAACTCTGGGGGGGGGTTTGGGTTTTGTTGTTGTTATTGTTTTATGGTATTTGTGAATAAATAGCTGGGGTTTATGTTTTTCAGTTTGTGGAAATTGTTCCTTTTGAAAGAGGAACAATTCGGTGGTGATGGAGTGCTGCCACTGACAGATGGACTCACAGGAAAGAAGGTGAGAATGAACAGCCAGGTGAAACCACAGAGGCTCCCTGAAATAGGCCAGCTCATGATACTCCTGCAAAATTAAGTGATATCAGCATACTTCTTATGTAACTTGTCTTAAAACTTACACTAAAGGGAAGATTATTAATTTAGCTTCAGCTTCAGTTGTGTCTGGAGCAGTAAAGTTGCTGCAGCAGCGATTTCTTTTTTAAGCTGATGGTTGTAATTAGTGGAGCCATAGCCACGGGCTACAAACTTGAAAATAACACTGCCAAGCAAACGGTGGATCCTGTCTGGTACCTGCACCTGTGAATTTTGATTATGGATCAGTAGCCCTGCAGTGGACTTTGCTTGCACTGAGATATTTGATAGAGGTCAGATGTTTTTGTCACAAATCCTGTTATGTTAATGTCCAAATTTCTTTTACACTGTTTTCTGAAGACCTGTTGAATGGATAAAAGCACAGATGTCAGGCCTTGAACCAATTTGATGTGCAGTATGTTGATGAAAACTCTCAATATTATCATTTTGTGTTCTTTGGAGTGCTTTGCCTGTCTGTGTAAAATCCATATTTTTTTATCTTAGGTGAAATGTCCTTATATTGATATTAAATTACGACGCCTTTTTTTTTTCTTAGCATATTATTACTTGATTGGTTCCTTTTTAATTTAATTCTATTCTAAACACAAGTCCTATATGTTTGAAAGGTAAGGTGGACTCTGCATTTAAATCTGTGTTTGCTTTATGGAATAAACTATTTACTTGAATTTTAGAAGAGCTCTAGACTATCACCTTTTAATTTTCTTTTCTTTTTATTTCCTTTCGGTTTGTAGAAAAATAAAGGTATTTGGGATGGGCAGAGGTGCTAAGAGAGATAAATTGATTTCTTAGTTATTAATTTGAATGTCTCAGAGGCAGATTGTATGAAGATGTTCATCCTGTGCACCACAGTTAACGGAATATGTAGTTTAACAAGTCCATAGTCTTGCATGAGTTTGCCTGCAGTGGGGTGCATCAGAATAGCTTTTTTTGGGGTTGGTACAGGTTTGGAGTACATTTTATTTCTTGTGCCTTTTCTTCTAGACAAAGACTAATTCTATCAAAACTTTTCTGCTGTCTTAGTATATTTAATTTCACAAGTTCATGTCAAGCTTCAAGAACTGATTTATGCAGGGAGTGAGTGATTTTGCTGTTGTCAAATTAGGAGCTAAACCTATTTTTTTCTTTATGAGTAGATAACAGTCTAGTCTATATAAAGTTCTAAGGAAGTTTAAGCATGAGTCTTAATTTAAGTCTAATGTTAATTAAAGCCAGTCTGTATTGATGCTTAATATAACTTTTTGTATTTAAATCACGGGATTTTGCAGATGGTTAAAACTGTGGGCTTGTCAAAATTCTGAGAAATTTCTTTGTGCCGAGTTGGAGAAGTTGCTGACTGAGCATTCAAACCACAGTGTGTTGAAGTGTTAAACCAGTTCTGGATAGTTCCAGTCACTCCAGCAAGCCCTGATACTTGCACACTATTTCAGGGTATTTTATTTTCATGGTTCAGTTGATTTGAATAACTGGCTCATTTGAATCTGAGACGCTCATTAAGAATTTACAAAAAAGGGAAAAAATCCAAACAATCAAAGCCTCATTTTTATCTCTAGAGGTAGAAATGAAAGTATATAAGGGATGAGCTCTTACAGGTGTAATATTTTAAACACACTGTTAATGGGAGCAACTGGAAAACAAATGAGAAAAAAGCTTATGGTTTCAAAGAGAGGACACTTGCTTTTCCATTTAAATTGCATTTACTTTACAATTTGATAGTAGTAATTTAAATATGTTGGCTTGAAAATAAAACTAATGCCAGAACTACTAAGCCCTTCCTATATAGGCATTACTGAACCTTGGAAAAATTCATCCTGATTGTGTTCCAATTTCATCCAACCTTTGTAGCTCAGAAGAGGCAGAAGGAGCCAAAGAGAGAGGCCTGGTCTATGTCTGGAAGGCTGGTTCCTGCTCTGTGACTCCAGAAAGGCTTCCAGGCCTCAGCGGGAAGACGGTGTTACAGGCAGCCCTTGGAAGCCATCATGGGTTACTTCTAACAGAAGGTAATGAACACCGTAACTGTAACGATCTTCAGTTATTGTCAGGGTTTTTTCCTTTAGAAGTGATAGCAGATCTGTGTTTGGAAAGATGAGGACTCTACTTTGTGCCCTTCATACACATTTGTATGTCCTTAGTCGTTCTTAAACTGGAAAGGACCAGCAAATATACTAACTCACTTGACTTGAGGGTAATAGAATTTTTAGCAGAAGAGCATTACTTATTTTAACAGTACATGCGTGCACAAGGTAACATTAATGTGAGGTGTAGAACTTAGCAGCAGTTGCAGAGAGCAACAAGCAGCCTTCTTGTATCAATAGCTGTAGTTTTGCTGAGCCTGGAGAAAGCAAGGAATTCATATCTGTTTGTCTGAAGCAGTCTTCATATTTTATTATTGGTTTAACAATTGGTTTTACACTCATACTAGGATTTGTTTTTCTTTCCTTTCCCCTCCCAGGTGGAGAGGTCTACAGTTTTGGAAAGCTGCCCTGGAGATCAGGACCTGAGGAATGTGTTAATAGTCCTCTCTTAGAAAACACTTTGCTTGGACATCGTATTATTACGGTGGCCGCCGGCAGCTTCCACAATGGCGCGGTGACGGAGAGCGGAGTGGTGTACATGTGGGGGGACAACTCTGCTGGCCAGTGTGCAGTGGCTGATCAGCCGTGTGTGCCAGAGCCCCAGCTCGTCAGTATCTGTGACTCTGAAACCAGCCCTCTGCTATCAGTACGGATTTTGCAGCTGGCATGTGGAGAGGAGCACACGCTGGCACTATCGCTGAGCAGAGAGATATGGGCCTGGGGGAGTGGCTGCCAGCTCGGGCTCATAACAACGACTTTCCCAGTGACAAAGCCACAGAAGGTGGAGCACCTGGCAGGACGTGTTGTGCTCCAGATCGCTTGTGGAGCCTACCACAGCCTGGCTCTGGTACAATGTCTCCCTGTGCAGGAAATGAAACCTATCCCAGAGAGATGCAATCACTGCAGTCAGCCTCTCATTACCATGACAGACAAGGAAGATCATGTCATCATTTCAGATAGTCACTGCTGCCCGCTGGGTGTAGTGCTGTCTGATAACCAGCCAGAAAACCATGTTTTCTGTCCGTCATCAGACGCCTCTGAAGGCAGGAGTGTCACAGCTGGCCAGAGTGAAGACTGGCAGAAGCCACCTGTGGAACAACAGAGGCATGTTGGTCTAGACTCTGATGGACCAAGTGGCCTTGCCAGCAGCGATGGACGGGAAGACAGTGGAATTTCTGGTTTGGGAAGTACTCTGTTCTCGGACAAAAAAGAAGTGAAAGAGTACTTAATTGGCTTTTCAGAGAGCTCATTAAATGAAAGCCTGAATAAAAACATCTGTACAGAGCCTGAACAGGTTGGTACCTAATCACCAGCTCATAATTTGCTATAACTTCTCTTGCATATGTGACAATACTACTCTTTTTACAAATGAAAAACTTACTTCAATATAGCTGTGGTGTTTTCATAGTTCTCAAGTGGCTTTTTCACTGATGATTCACAACTTTGAAGTGGAAGATTTTTTTTGTCCTCCATTGTAGTTCAGTTGTGGGCAGCCTTGGCAGTGCTTTAGTCTCTCCTCATCATGGTCTGCACTACCAGAACCACGTAAGCCAATTCCTGTGCTCTGCTTCCTGATGCATGGATTTCCATTTGTGTGGGGCAGTAAGAGTCAGTGCATCTTACTGGTACTCATCTGATTTACCTTTAAGGTAAAGGTTTCATCTCTGTACCTGGAACAAATTCCTCACAAATCCATCTAATTTCTCAATCAGTTAAAAATCCTGGATTGCAAATTATTAAGAGGTTTGACCAAAAAGTTTCTAATGTTAATAATGTAGGGGTGGCATAAACTCATAAAAAGGGATAGGAGATGTGCGGAAAATGATTCAACAACAAGGTTTTGGTGCTACAGCAGAACAGTCAAGTACTCATCTCTTACTAAGCATCAGAAAATGCTCAACATGAGGGTTCAAGAGCTGTTTGTGGCTCCCTGACAAAATACTGCTTTCTGATTTTTAGGTGTGGGGGGGGCAGGGGGAAGAAAAAGGAAATGTAATTAGGGACAGGGGGAAGAAGATAGAACCCAAAAGTTACTAGACAGAAAACTAATCCAGAATCTCGCAGCACAGTCTGGCAGTCCTTCCCTAACTGCTGCGCTGTGAGGAATCCTGCTGCTCTGTGGCCTCGTTTGCAAAACTGATGGTGGAATTCTGAAAATTTTTTTTGTCATTTAAAGTGTTGTGCAGACATAAATTTATTTATTTATTTAATAGTTGCAGTAAGACATTTTCCGTAGTGGTTCTGGGAAATAAATTTTCACAATACCTAAAAAGTAGCTGATTTTTGTTTCTGCATCTGATGGCAACAAAACCCCTGTAGTTTTAAAATCTGTCCAGTAACTTGGTAGTTCAGCAAGTTATGCTTTCTTACTCTGAGGAAAACTTAATTTAGAGAAATGAATATTGTGTAAATACATTTGCTCTTTCTTTTGCTTTTTGCTATTACAAATGCATTCTAGCAGTTTTGGGCTCCTCAGACTCTTGCAAGAACTCCAGTGTTGGGAAAATGACTGAAACACATGGTTTCATGCTCCCTTTTTGATTCCTTGTTCCTGGCATATTTCCAGAGCACGGTTGTCCTTGCACAGTTTCAGGAATCAAGACTGGAATTGATTCACTGAATCTTCTGCAATCGACATACATGTGAAGAGCAGAGATGAGGTCTAATGTAATGTTGCAGCATTAGTAAAATCCTTCATTTTTCTTTGCTTTCCTACACAAATGAAGTTTTCTTTGCTGTATTGCTAGGTATGCCTTTTAGAAATAGGATGAAGTAAATAGAACCAATCCCAGTCCTTTAACCTAAGTCCTTTAGAACCAATCTCAGTCCTTTAAAGAAGCTTAAAGAAGTCAGATTGTTTTTATTTTGGCAGAATAAAATGAGCTGTAATACTTGTAATTTTGCAGTGTGTAGCACATGGGAAAATGGGACTTTGCTGTCTTTGTTTTAATGTTCAAACTATTTGTCAGAGATCATTTTGGGCATTGTTTCTTATTTGGCAGGTCAGCTGATTGCTGTTACAGGTAACGGTGTGCTGGGACTAATAATTGCCTTCAGTCAGCTTGTCCCTCCCGTGACCTGATGATTATTGACTCAGCTTTGTATGGATACAACAGTGGTGTAAAGGGACACAACCCAGACTGCTTTTAAGACAGGCCATGCAAATGAATCCGTGAATTGCTGTTTGCCTTTTACCATATTGAAGGGAGAACTTGTCTCTGAAAATGCAGCATGCTCACTGATGCACTTTCATTGGTGGCAAAGAAATTTGTAATAAGCTTAAAATTATAACCCTTTTTATATTTATTTGCAAAGAGCCTTTTTTTGTTGGTATTTAAAACCCCCAGATTTACAGTCTCTTGTGGATGAGCTACAAGACAAGTGCCACAGACAAAGCCCAGTCCATTTAGAAATGGTGCTTGGTGTTACCATTAAAAGGATTATTCTGAACAATGGATGTACTCCTAAGCATAAAAACCATAGATAATTTATATTATATACAGTTAAAACACATCTATAACTTACAGCAAACATTTATAATAAACATTACATGGTGTTCAGTCCAGCCCATGGTTTGAATAGTGAATGTGTATCATCATCCTACTGTTGTGTGCTGTCTGTTCTGATAGTTCCCAATTTCCCTTCTGTTTTAGCCGTCTCAAGAGGAACAACTCAGTGCTTGTATCCCTGGCCCTGCGGGCAGCAGCACCTCCACCCTCAACAGCCTGGTGGCCTCGTGTGCCTCGGCCGTCGGGGTCAGAGTCGCTGCCACCTACGAGGCCGGAGCCTTGTCCCTGAAGAAAGTCATGAACTTCTATGGCGCCCCTGCCTGTGAGCAGCCGGGGCCTCAGGCGGGCAGCAGGTCCCCGGGGCCAGAAGCTCTGAAGGACAGTCGGGAGGAGCAGGTCAGACAGGAATCCATGCAGGGGAAGAAGAGTTCCAGTTTAGTGGATATTAGAGAAGAGGAATCTGAAGGAGGGAGTCGAAGGCTTTCCCTACCTGGCTTGTTGTCACAAGGTAAACAAGCATGCTGGGGAAAAAACACTGGAAAACTTAAAATAACACAGAGGTTTATAAGTGAAAAAACCCCAAACATTTATTAAACACAAATCTAATGATCTCTCAAAGGTGCATATGAATGCTGAACAGTGTCTTAGGACTTGAAAGCAGTGGAGAGAGTGAAGACCATCAGATACTGCATGCTAAGAAAACCAAAAACAGTGGGTTTACAAATGGTCTTTCTTGTTAAATTAAGGTAAAGTGAGCATGTTGGAGGAGTCATATTGCCAAATGGTGCTAAGGAATCTTTCATATTGGTTTTATGCCAGATAGAAATCTGGGTGGTCTGTAATCTGCGCTGCACTGAGCTGGTTTTGAGCCAGGCACAAAGTATATATAAGTATCTATAAGTATTCCAGTTCCCACTGCTGAACTTCAAAGTTAATGACCTTCTTCCCTCACCAATTTTTGTGCTGTTGATTGCTCTGAACGTGTATATGGTTTAGTTCTCTATTGATCTCAGATTTGAGGGGAGTTTTAAGAAGTATTGAAGTCTTCTGTTCACTGCAAGGTTATATTTTCTTTCCAAACACTTCAATGTATAGTTTGTTTTGGTTCATTATAACTGTATGCTTCTCATGTGTCTGCTGTCCTTTAGCAGCTGGTAGAAACTACTTAACATCTGTCTGGTTTTAGCACTTCTGTTACTTCTTTGTGTCCATAACCTATTGTCTTACCTGTCAACCTTTGTTCTCGTGCTTGAATTAAAACTGCTCGAAGCAGTTTTGATCACTTGCTATTAAGCAGTTAATGTGTGACACACAATCTGAGTGATACATTTACCAAAAGATCAGAAATTTCTCTAATTCTTGGCCTCTGCTCAGTTTCCCCAAGGCTCTTACGGAAGGTGGGACGGGCGAAAATGAGGACTGTGGCTCTGACTCCAACCTACAGTGGTGAAGCTGATGCTCTTTTGCCCTCTCTAAGAACAGAGGTGTGGAGCTGGGGAAAAGGCAAGGAAGGACAGCTAGGGCATGGTGATGTTCTGCCAAGGTGAGATTTCTTTGATAAATTTGTTTTTTATTCACTAGATTCCTAGAAAATTTTGAGTATTGAACTGTCTTGGTTTCTCAAATTTAAAAATCTGCCATGCATTGTGTTCTTGTTCTTTTAAGTGTTGTGGCCTAAGTTTCTCCAAGTAACATGCTTTGTGCTGTATTGTTACAAGCATCAGTCAGTTACGACTTTTTCCTCTCTAATCAGTATCAGTTTTAGTGATATTTTGACTTTGTCCAATTGGGGTGAGGTCTATCATCAACTTTTGCCCTTCCTGACCATTTTGCCAGAAGGTTCCATGTATCTTTTTTTTCTTCTAATTTGTTTTGGGGAAGAAAATAAAACCTTGAGTGTTTTTGCATTAACAGTACCTCTGATAATGTTTTTTTCTTTTTCCCCACCTTCTCCCCCTCTTCCTTCACCTTATGGGCTCTGGGGCTGACAGGCTTCAGCCACTGTGTGTGAAAAGCCTTGATGGTAAGGAAGTGATTCACCTCTCTGCTGGTGGCCATCATTCCTTAGCACTCACTGCCAAATCCCAGGTACAAGTGATTGTTGCCATTTATTGTTTCCCTGACATAATTATCATGTTTGATCTTTTCTAGTTTTTAGTTTCTTTTGCCTCTAAACTTTTGTTCTCGTTTATGGGAGGCAGGGTGAAAGTAGTGTGGCATCTAAATTCTATTTCTGCCCAAGTTCTGCATGTACTATCAACACTATGTTTAAAGATTGCTGTGACTTGATTTGGTGCATTCTGTTTTTGAATGTGGGAAGACAATCTGGGAATGTAGGAAGGCAGTGAAAATTGAGGAACTGCTTCTCAGTACATGAATCCTATAGCCTTGACTTGGTGTTTGCACACTTGCTGTGCTGTACTACCACAGTTCAGTATGTTTCCATGTATGTAAGTGTACATTCTGATGTCCAGCACTGCTTCTTGCAGGTGTATTCCTGGGGCAGTAACAGCTCTGGCCAGCTTGGTCACTTGAACTCCCCAACAACCGTCCCTCGCCTCGCAAAGGTACTTTGCTTTCTGTGCTTTTCTTCTTTCACTTCAGGGTCTCTTCTTGCACAAGTGAGTGCAGAGTAATTTCTGAGAAGGATCTGTTCTTGGATCTGTGTGCTATTTAGTAATAGAGCCCTTGATTTTTTTTGGCTTGTGCTGTGAAATGATCTTTAGATGAGCTTGTGAAAATCTACTCAAGAAATCATTTACACAGACTTCTGCTGGTTTTTGACCACAGTGAAGTTCTGGAACTGAGAAATGTGAGTGGCTGTATCTTCCTATCAGATTTCACTTCTAGCTGCTGGTTTCTCTGATATTGGTGTTGCAGTGTTGAAACTTCTCAATACTTCAGAATTCTGTTTTTGTTCTAAATAATTGTTTTTAACATTGTTAACTTGGCTGGACCACAGCCACATTGGTTGTTCATTTCCGTATTTCCAGACCTTTGCAGACTTTTGGCAGTGGGTTTTCTCTTTGTTTTGAACTTTTCACCACATTGAGCGAATAGCAAAATAACAGTTTTTGAGTTAGACCAAAGCCTTTCCCATGTTTTCTGGTGCTCATCTTAATGGAAAACTAGCTGCACAATTTTCCTGCTTAGGCCTTATACAAATTAATGTACAGCAGATTAACTGTCTCCCAAGATCGTATAGATTTCCCAGTTAAATGTTGGTGGGAGAATAGTGTTCCAACTTTAATTAAGCCCACTTAATGCCCATTTAAAGGTAAAACTGATTTGTAACTGAAAGGCCAAAAACCAGCCATTAGAAAGAAAACTGGAAAGAAAGAGTTTTCAGTATATGTGCAAGGGGTTTATTTGTTATGAGACACTGAAGCTGAAAAATTGGGTGGTTACTGCAATAGTTTACCTTGGCCAGTGCATTATGTACATGTGTGACTAGAAGAGTTACTTACTTTTCTCTCCTTCCAGCTTTGGGTGATGATTTTTAATGTCTTCCTTCTTCCTGAATTTCAGGTGTGTGGTGATGGTATTTGGACTACAGCAGCAGGACTAGAGTATTCTCTCTTCTTAGCAGATGAGAAGGACTTCCAACCTGGATTATATTACTGTGGCCAGGAGACATCAAGAGAAAACAATTTGAATGAAAATAGCAGTACTAAGAGTCCAGTTTTGTTAGTAGCTTGTAGTAAGGTGAGTACAGTCAGTACAGGTCATACTGGTGCTCTTAGGCAGCAGCACAGTGCTGGTGGCTCAGGGAGCCTTCAGGGTGTCAAGCCACATGCTTGGGTCCTGGTAGTCAAGTGAGGAGTACATTGGATGGAGGGCAGAGAGGAGGCCAAGTTATTACTGTTCTCTCCTCTGCCTGTTTCTTGGCCTTCCCTTCTGTTTGAGGGACAGGGAGGTGTTTCTAGTGTGTTTAATCCATTTCCTTCTGTCTGTGCATGCTGCAGAAATGCACTCTCTTATTGTGCTCTGTTTACCAGCCTTTGTGTTCAGTGTTCACTGCTATTGCTCTTCACTTTCTTGTCCCTCAGCTGCCTGAGGCCACTGGCTGCTGTGTTCTGTTATTCCATTCCAATATTGTGCCACTTGCTTGTGACTGGGCAGAAGGTCCCCGTGAGTTCTGCACCATCTCCTTCACTACCCCTCCCTTTCACATGAGTGCCAAGGGGGATCTGAGCAAAAATATTCATTTGATGTTAATGGGAGACAGGAGGTGCCCCTACACAGTCTTTATCATGAAGCTGAATCTTGTACGTGCCTTGAGGTTGGCATGAGGTAGGGGTGTGAACTCTGACTGCATGTCCTCTGCAAAGTTCTTTGTGTGTGGTTTCAGACCAACATGAGTTTGAGGTAACAAAAAGGAAATTGTGAGGGTAGAGAGTGTCTCTGCCTTAGCTCCTCTGGGTATCACTGCTATTTCCATAAACTGAGCAGAATGGCAATTTGGGGTGTGTTTTAAGGAGAGACAGAGATGTAGACACTGGGACTGTGTCTGTGCATGCAGACACACACCCCTGTGTTCTCCTGTAAGATTGTTGTTAGCCATTCCCTTCTCTTCAAGGGTGACTGGAAGGCTCTCGCATATGAGAATTGGTTGCCTGTGGAACAACTTTGGCTCAGTGTTTCAAAGGAATCCTCTCTTTAGCAATCGAGGAAATAAAAGTAGAGCTCAGACTCTGAATTACTCTATGGGTTTGCATGGGAGCCAAAATTAGTGAGGAACCACAATGTATCAATGGCACTTGTGCAGACCTCAGAGAAAAATTTTGCTTTGAACTACTGTGGAAAGCAAGTACTACTGTTAGTAATATTGCAGTATCAATAAACTGGACTCCTATCAATAAGTTGACATATTCCGGGTCCAGAAAAGACCTGTCCAGAGCACAGTTGTAGATCTAATAAAGGTTTGTTCTTCTCTCTTTGTATTTAATAGGAGAAATGTATGATATAATGAGGCTATTTAATAACATTGTTGATACAAGCATATTGCGCTTTTAAAGTGACTGAACTTAAGGTCACTGTGTCTTAAACATGGAATGGTTGTATGAGCCACCTTAAAAGGTGGTCTATTTGATTGTCTCTTGGCTCTGTCAGAGTCAGGAAAGTGAACAGCAGTGGCTGTAAATGTTCTTCAGCTTTTGTCATTGTATTGTATTAAGCCAGTATTGAATGGGTTGTTTGTCACTGAAGGTAATTAATGCTTACTATCACTTAGTGCTCTTCAAAATATGCTTTATTTGCATTACTCTGTTTTTAAATTGCAGTGTAAAAAGAAAAACATTAAAGCTGTTGTTATTTCTTTTCTCTTTCTCATCTTTCAGATAGGGTACATGAGCAATGTGATAGCTGGTGGTGACAACTGTCTGGCCTTAGTAGACAAGAATGTCATGGGATATATTGCCAGTTTGCATGAGTTGGCTGCTACTGAGAGAAGGTTTTATTTCAAACTGAGCGAGATCAAATCTCAGGTTCTTAGGCCTCTTTTAGGTTTAGGTAAGACCTTTTTTTAATGTTTTCCTTGACACTGTTTCCCCTACGTTCCACAACAAATTTCTGTTATGCAAAATTTAAAAAATTTAAAAAAAATTTAAAAAAATTTTTGAGATAAAACTAAGGTCTTGCTTTTTCCCCTGTTTGGATGAAGAGGTGAAAGACAGTTGCATTTTGACAGTGTGCATTTTGTTAATATTTGCACTTTCCTGATGGTTTCGCCTGAAATACCTTTGTTATTTGAGCTGTATTTAGTCCAAAACTGTCGAATTTCTGATTCTGGATAATAGAGCCATGAGGTGAAAGTGCTGATAAAACATCTAAACAGCACCATGTTGAGATTCTCTCTGGTAATGGGTGCTGCTCTTTCCTAAGGTAAACTAAATTGTTTTCTGATCTGTTACAGATAATTTGGGCAATGCAAATACAATCCAGTTGTTGCAGGAAATGGCAAGCAGGTTCAGCAAGCTGTGCTATCTCATTGGTCAACATGGAGCTTCTTTAACTAGCTTTCTTCATGGAGTAAAAGAAGCCAGGAGCTTGGCCATCCTGAAGCATTCCAGTCTCTTTTTGGATAGTTACACTGAGCAAGTATCCAATTCCCTCTCATCTTGAGTCTCTGCAGGCTTAATCTACTGACTGCATCAAGGCCTGAGTTAAGGGAAAGTAGGTCATAAGGAAAGTTATGTAACTGTTTTATTGTTGTGATTTAGAAATGTATGGAGAGTTCTACACAAATGGTTTCATTTTGTAGTGAGATGTATTTCCAGGTCTTCACCAGTGGAGCACATGAACAGCATCACCTTTCTTTCTGTAAAACTCTGGGTACAGACTCTTCCTTGGTTGCTGCCTATAAGCCTAAATACTCATCACTTATTAAGGGTCTTGTAGTATAATGTGATAGACTTACCATTGCTAGGCTGCTAAATAAAGCTGCCTTTGGGAGTTTATTGAGGTTACAAAATGCTTTTTCAATAGTCATTAACTAAAGGTTGTCTTTCAGAAGAAAGTTCTTCTGTCCTCATACCTACTAAACAGCTGGCATTACACCCATCACCCAAAAGCTGGAGTTGCTTTAGTACTCAGAATTAAGTCTGGATTTTCCTGGTTATTGTTTTTATTGGCATAATGCTTTTGGGAGAGAACATCTATGCAGTCAACCTGTTTTCTGTCTTTCCTGTCAGTAACTTCTAGTTTCTGGACAATTTTATTTAAATGTGACAGAAGTCTCATCATACTTAATACTTGTAGTTTTTTGTGAAAAATAATGGCTTAACAGAAAGTTTAAAAGTGTCATATCTGAATGTAGCCATGGTTACCAGATACATGAAAATATCTAAGGAAACAAAATTTTGAGATTATCAACCTCAGTTGTTATGCAATAGTTGTCAACTTTGCCATGCAGTAGCAGTTTGAATGGACAGTTAGTTGCACTTTTTTTGAGCACAGGAACAACCAATAACATTTTTGCTAGGTCAGTGACAAACTTATGCTCTATCGCCCTAAAAGAAACTTTCATCTCTGTTTATCATGTAGATTGTATAGATAATTCTAAATATGTATTTTCTTACTTAGTCTTCACCTTGAATTTTTCTTGTAACCTGGATTTTCAAAATTGGTTTTCATTACTCAGAATAGAAGGTTTTGATTTCTTCTTCCTCAGAGACTGAAATACCTGATCTCTATGCTCACTACTGCTTGTTTTCTGCTCTCCCCCTTTGCTCCCTATTGCTTGCATATTTTTGTGTGTATGGCATCAGAACCTCAACATTATGCACGAGCATCTTTCAAGGATCAGTCAGGCAACACGAGTATAATCTGTTAAATGGGCTGAGCAGAGACCTCTTCCCTTGGAGAAAGGTGGTTTGGTTTTAATGGTGATGGGGAGAAGTCGTAGATAGAATGTTGAACAGCAGAAAAAGAGAAAATTCCTCTCTTGAAATTTCTGTCTTGACTGCAGTTAGAAGCTGGCAGTACTAAATGGTCGGAACAGGTGGTGTGTTCTGTACATGCCCAAATCTGAGAGAAACAAAAATAAATGTAAAATAAGTCCTCTGCATTGTGCTAATGGCAGCAGAAATGTGTAGTAATGCATGTTCAGTGCTCCATGTGGAAGGTGAATGGCAAGTGTTCAGTAACACTCAGTGTTGCTTAAGTACTATATAACTTGTGTAGTAAAATATATTACAGATGTCATTGTAAACTCCTGGACATTTCAACAGTTGCTACTTTCAGGGATGTTTTCATTTTGTAACTGAAGATCTTTTTCTTTCCTGTATTAGGTATTGTACTTCAGTAACAAACTTCCTTGTAATGGGAGGATTTATGCTCCTTGCAAAGCCAGCAATGTAAGCAAACCTTTACCATTTTTTGGACATTTTTACCAATTAGCAAAGAACTGTAAAGAATGGAGAGTGTATGTGTGTAGTAATGACCATGCAGAGACTGGGTCTCAGCATACTTGGGTACACTAATTCCTTTTCTTTCAGATAAAGTTACCTCCTCTTAACTGTGATACAAATTTAGGTTAAAATACTGCTGAGTTCAGTTAGTTCATCTTGAAGGTGCAGAAAGGAGGAAAAATCTTGTTATTGGAAATTCCTTCAAAGAAACATAGAGTTCAGATAATGATTTTTTTGAAAGCTTTAGATAAGTGAGGTTAAATGTTCATCATTATTCAGTGTTCATGTTTATTCTTTCAAATGTTGCTGTCAAGAAAATACCGAAGAGAATTAGCTGCAGTAGATAATGTGAATTGATTTTCATTTGAATTCTTTAAGTTTATGGAAGTGCTTTAAAATGATGCAAAAATAACATTTCTGCTTGTGCATCTTCTCTGCCTCTCAAGGTTTCTTTGCACTGTTTCATGCACTGTAATGTGCATGATGTGTAGATGCTGTAAATGTGAGGAAGGAGTTGTATTTTAAGGCCTGAGACAGTACAGTTGAGGTTTTTAGATCATAAAGCTTTTTTCTCATTTCTGTAGTATTTTTGTCTAGGAAATAAAGTAATGATGCTGGATCTCTCACCCTAGTGCTTTGAAGAAGCACTTTGTACTGAGGGAAAATTTTAATTTGTCTGTGGAATTGCTGCCTTTCCTTTGCAAGTTCTGTAATCTGGGAGTAAATCCACTAATGTTTATGGAGTGCTTTGAATGCAGTGTAAATTATAGCATTGGAAGTCCTTGGAAACGCAGGTACCCAGGACAGAGAATATTCTGCCCTCGAGGACCAGTGCCCAAAGTCTAAGTACAGAATCCCCCTGCGGAGAGACCCTGAGAATCCTTTTTTCATTGGTCAGGAGTGAGGAAATCGTAGTTGAAGTATAAGCTTGTTTATAGTTCATACTGAAGTCACCCATGCTGAATTCATCACATCAGTTGTCACTGCTGGGTGTCACAGCTTCTCCTGCTGCAGCCAGGCTCTCATTAGGTCAGTAACACTTCAGGGAAGATGTTGTGCAAGTTTTGTCCCGCTCCTTGCACAGGGAAGTTAAGAATATCTTTGCTGCTGATGATGAATTTCCCCCTGCTCCTTCCCTGAGGGACACTGCCTTAAGTAAATGGTTAATGGTGTCAGCCCATCTTTTATGGATGTTCTGCAGCATGAATGCATTAGATATAGTCCTCACTTTAAAAAAAGTGCCAGCTTCAATGGAAGTCTCTCCGTAGTTGGTAGGTTTTTGAGCATGTCCTCTAAAAGAGTAGACAAGCTGTAGTGAGTGTTGTCTGTTATCACTGTTTGATGCTTTTCAACAGAGAAACCTCCATGTGAAGATCTCAAAATTAAAAACAGCAAGCTGTCCAGAGACATAAATTTAAAATCAGGAAAAACAGTCCTCTCTTTAAAGAAGACTTTATTCCTAAGGCTTGTTCAATAACAAGAGTTCTTAAATACCACTAGCCGACCTGGAGTACAGTATTTTGTGTGAGATGGCACCTCACTAAACGTGTGGCATTCTTAGGGAGCCTGCTGTGAACTCTGATCTGTTTTGCTGTCTCTGGGGTGTGCTCTCTCAGCCTCACCTGATTCTTGCAGCTTGTAGTTTAGATGTTTCCCAGCTGGATGTGTTTCAGTGCAGGTGTCCCATGTGCCAGCACCAGAGAGCACACACATATGGCAAAGGAGAAGGAAAAATGGGTGCAGTTTCCTTTTAATGAAGAAATCCTGGGTTTGTGTGTTAACATACTGTCTTCAGAATAATTCCCCTCTTCTTTGAACTACATTAGTTCTTCCTCTTGGAAATCAGACTGAGGATTGAACAGATCTCTTGCCTTTTTCTGAGTTAGGATGTAATTTTTGTAGTTAGGGGAAGAACTGCTCGGTTGCCTTGAACAACAGCAGGGGAAAGAAGTTATTTCAGTATATTTAGAGAAGTGCACTAGAGCAAAGTTACGATTCCTTCAGGCCTTCTTGTATAAATCAGCAGTGTTAGAAACTTAATACTCTAAAAGCAATGGGAAAGTCTTTCCACCTGTTTGATCTTTACTAATCAAGTGGTAAAGAGGAAAAAGGCAATTGGTTACACTCCAGGTGAGCAACATAGTCAACTTCGTTTAGCCAGTTTGATGACTGAGCATATGAAATTAGAAGTAAAAAACAAGTCTTGTGTTGCAGTTTTAGCTACATGTCTTTACTCTGTACTTCCTCAAACTAAATTGTGAATAGATGAATAAGCAGCATGCATTTGCCCATATCTTTTATATTGGTTTATGATACTCCAAAAGGGGACTGTCTGGGCTCATTTACATAAAACATCACTGATGTCTTAATGTTTTTTTTTCTTCTATTGTCTCCCTGTTTCCCAACGGTCCCATCATTTAGAGACTTCCTGAGTAAAAACCAGGAGCTGTTACAGAAACTGTCTGACAAGAATGAGGAAAACCTGCAGCTAGTGGAAGTTTTGAATGCTCTGTTTTTCATGCCATTCGGACGACTTCATAATTACGCCAGAACTTTGCTGAAGCTTGCCACGTGTTTTGAAGTGGTAGGATGGCTTTTCTGTCCATAGTTCAGTAAATAAACATATGAAACTTATAGCTGGGAAGTAACTATGTAAAGCAAATACCAGGTAATAAGAAACAGTTTATTCCTTAGAGGAGCTACTTCAAACTTGTATGTGCTGCAGGGAAGATATGGTAGATTTATTTGCATGATCTTACACCGCCTGCACAGATCACATGACAGGCAGAAACTTGTTACCCTGCCAGAGCTTGGTAGTGTGCCTGAGTGCTTAATTGCAAATATATTGTTTTGATGTTTGCCTGTTGCTTTTCAGTTTCATCTGGCATCATTGCTGTAACTACCCCTGGCTGTAATACTCTACTAAAAACATTACATATATATTAGGTAGACTTTTAACACCCGTTTAGATGTATGTAATTGCCTTGTTTTGAAATAAAAGATGACTAAACTGAAACAGTAACTACTTTTACATTTAGCCCAATGTAGTAATTTAGAAAATTGTTCCTGCATTTATGAACACTACTTCTGCTACAACTTGTTAAGCTGCAAGAAAGTAAATCATGTAATTGTGTATTAATCATTCTCCTTGTAACATTCAGGGACTGTCTTGTGATTTTTAAAAACTATCAGCACACCAGCAGAACATGTGACCAAGAAAATAACTGTCTGCTCTGTTTATTGCCCAGACCAACTGTCATGCACTTAGTGCTGGTTTAATAAAATGAGTGGTTGCATTGCAGCTTGGTTGGTGGTGTTGGCACAGGGGTTCAGAAACGCCCTCAGCTCTGTCTTACCTTGTGTCCTACAGGCATCTCCAGAATACCAGAAGCTGCAGGATTCTAGTTCATGTTACGAGAGCCTTGCTGTCCATCTTAGCAGAAAAATGAAGGAAGCAGAATACACCCTTGGCTTCTGGAAGACCTTTCCTGGGAAAATGACGGTATGGTGATGACCGCTAGTCCATTAGCAGCTTGAATCTGTTGCTCTTAGTGCCTGTGTCTATTACTGATGCTGCTGTCCCAGTTGCACTTGCTGTTTTTTCCAGCTGGTGTGGCTGTAGTACTCTTTGCTTTAGAAAGATTGGGCCTTTACTATGAAAGACTAAAGCACTGACCTTAGGTGACAATCAGTGAGAAGTGGGGTTGTGTCATTTTGTTTTTGACCCCCCCAGGACTCCCTGCGGAAGCCGGAGCGGCGTTTGATCTGTGAGAGCAGCAATCGGGGCCTGTCCCTGCAGCATGCAGGAAGGTTCTCTGTCAACTGGTTCATCCTCTTCAATGATGCTCTGGTGCATGCTCAGGTGAGCTGGCTTGCAGCCAGGAACAAAACCTTCTCTCTGCTTCAAACAACATTTTTCATACATATATTTTCATACAGTGAAGTTTTTGCGTTGTAAAAATAAATCTGAAATTTTGTCTTTTTAACGTTTGATTGCATTGCCCTTTAGCTGGCATGATTTCTGTTGGCTGTTCCTTGAAGCAAAGTGGTAGAAAGAGTCCCTAATGCTCAGTTTTTCCTAGTTCTCAAACAAAGGGAAAAAAGAAACCATTTGGAAAAAAAAATGAGGCCAGATCAGTAAGTGGTGATGTTTCCCTTCTCCTTTCCTACAGTTCTCAACACACCATATCTTTCCCCTCTCCACACTGTGGGTAGAAGCTCTTTCAGAAGAAGCTGGTAATGTGTGAGTATTTTGCTTGTGATGCTGAAATAATCTGATATTTTGGGAGAGAAGATGAGCATTTTGCAACCAATTACTGTGAACTTGGAGTGGAATACAGTGATTGCAGCCATGTCTACCCTTTTTTCTTGTTTCAGAAAATGTACTTCTATGGCTTAAAAAAAGTTGTGTAAACATCAGAAAGAATAAAGTCGTTGAGAGGGAAGGAAGTCGTCTTTGCCACTGCTTCTTTTTATTGCTAACTTAAAGGGAATGCTAGCTAGGATAGGGAAGAGAAGATACAATATCAGTGCTCTAAGAAACCTTGTGGTTTCAGGATGGAAGTTCACAGATAAAAATACTTTTCCCCCATGTAGGAACGGGTTGAAGATTACAACACCCGAAGAACAATTTGTTCTTGTGTCTTCAACACCACAGGAGAAGGTAGGCATTTCTACGAATTTGACATGGCTTCAGTGATACAAATGAGCCTTTTCCCCCACTGTGAAACCAACCTGGGAGAAGGATTGCTGGAGTATTCCCCAAGAATGAAGTCTTTCTGCAGCTGGGTGTGCAGGCTGGCTGTACATGGTGCCTGAGTGTAGCAGTGTTGCAGTGCACAGCACTGTGCTGAGCAGTGCCAGGGACATGACTGTGCTTGCTGTGAAGGTGAGAGTTGGTGCGAAGACAGGTGTTGGCTGAATGCTGTGATGAGCCACTTTCTGTTTCAGACCAAGTGGCTGAGGGCAATAAGCCAAGCAGTGGATCAGGCCCTTAGAGGGACTTCTGACATGCTTGTGTATGGAGCTGGTGGGAATGTGCCAAGACAGGAACCTCCTATTTGTCGCAGTGCCAAATACACCTTCTACAAGGACCCTCGATTCAAGGATGCTGTTTATGATGGGAGGTGGCTTTCAGGAAGACCCCATGGAAGGTAAAAGCATTGGAATGGAGCTGTTGAAACCAAAATGAAATGGTTGCTCTAAAAATAAGTAGGCTCACTCACAGAAGGTATTTGGAAAGTGCAAAGTGAACTGATCATCTTATATATTTGCGTGGGTTTGTATTTTTCTCCAGAGGGATCCTAAAATGGGCAGATGGCCGAATGTACTCCGGGACTTTCCGAGCTGGGCTGGAGGATGGGTAAGATACTCTAACTACTTGAGGAGCCAGGCAAGAAACACTTTTTGTTGTAGAAGAAAACAACAAAACCTTTTAATTAAAGGTTTTGCAGTGAATCTTACTGACCTTTCTTACAACATAGTGATGCATCTTCCCTAGCGTTTTCTTTGCTATATTTCTGGTAGAGCAAAGGTTTAGTAATTTAGCAAAGAGACAAAATCTTGAATTGAGACATCAGGGTTTGGGTGAAAACCAATGAGAGTGTGTGATCTTGATGATGAAGATAACTAGTACAGAGGAGACTGAAAGTAGGCTGAA
The DNA here is from genome assembly GCA_008694505.1 of Cyanoderma ruficeps. Lineage (NCBI taxonomy): Eukaryota > Metazoa > Chordata > Aves > Passeriformes > Timaliidae > Cyanoderma > Cyanoderma ruficeps. The sequence goes on from VZDJ01000594.1 coordinate 24,819,973, forward strand.
TGGAAGGTCTGAACATTATCATGTTATCTGGTGGAAAAAATAAAACCACTTGAAAATAACTTAATGTGTTACACAGCTTTGAATTAATCTGTGGACTTCATTGCTAAGAAGCTGCTTAGATCACTGTTGAGGCTGAGAGATTAACATATTTCCAAAGGCATTTTTATAAGCATCTTGTGAGCAGACATGTCTGTGCTGGTCAGGATAAAAATGTATGAGGAGACCTATTGGCTTCCAGATGTATTTTCAATATATTGGGTTGGAGGGGAAATTGAAATGGGGCTTGATTGCAGACAACTTTCAAAAATTCCTCTTGGCTATTGGTACTATGTCAAACTATAAAACAGGATTAGAGTTTTGGTCATTTGTAACTAAGTGTAACTAATCCTGGAGATTTTTTAGGGTTGTTGGAGATGGAAATACTGCAAACAAGTCCCAGCCAGAAATAAATGGATTAGAATTTAGGTGTAATTGCTGAAATGATCAAAAGTGTATACTTGTATTTGAGCATGCATGTTATAGTCTCACCACTTAACAGTAGTGTCATGTTGGGTGGACATGCTCTCAGGAGAACCTTCAGAACTGGATTTTGATGTCCTCAGGAGACTAAAATCAATAAATACAGTTGTGTATCTCATTCATTTCAGGCATACTGAATTTGTGAATAATTCCTTATCATTGAGCATAATTGGAAGCTAGCATCTTCTGAAAAAATCTTCGTGTAGCAATACATGTCCTCATCTTTTCCTGGAATAGAGTGCACTTGAATTATCATAGAGCTGAAGAAAATAATGAAGGTGGAAGCAGTCCTAAGATTTGAAAAGACTCGTGGCCTGAGAAAAATGCTGCAGTGTGGTTGTGAGGGCAGTATTTACAACTTCACAATCAAACAGGAGAGAGCAGTATGGACTAAATTGAGCCAGTGATGCTGGAAGTCTTGCTTTCTCTTACAAAAAATATCATCTGTGACTGCTGTAGTTAGAGAAAAATGAGAGAGAGCACTCTGATTTTAGAATAGCTCTGTGATGTGTATCTGCTCTGTCAATGAACTGTATTGGTGTTACAGCTGCTTCTGTTCCATCTCTGCATTGGCAGGTATGGTGAATACAGAGTGCCTAACAAAGCACTGAATAAAGAGGACCATTATGTGGGATACTGGAAGGAAGGCAAAATGTGTGGGCATGGAGTGTACAGGTAACTTGTGGCACTCGTGTCGCTGTCCCTGCACAGCTGCAGGAGAGCAGGGCTGATGCTCTGCCCAACCCTCTGTTTGTAGCTGTCTTATATTGCAGACTTGTGGTCATAGTTAGTGTGGCTAATTTTCTGCTTTGCTCAGTGTGCAACTTGTACAGTGGTCTGTTATTAATGTCTGCTCTAATGTTGTTGCCACCTTGCAATAAGAGAGGATTCTTTATTCTAATAGATAAATATGACCTCCAGTGGCCTTGCTTGTTGGGCAGAGAGTGACTTTGAAACAACAAAGCATCCAAAGACTTGTATGAAACTTTTATCCCAAACATACTTTAACTGTAGTTGCTGCTTGCTGTGGTTGTAATGCAATTCCTAGAAAGAAAAAGAGAGGGTTTATCTGGGGGAAGCACCCAACAAAGCAATATCAATCAAAACCTCTGAAACCAGCCCCCCACCAGAGCAGTAAATGATAGGACTCTCACTGTTGTGGTGTTGTTGCTGTTCCAGCTACGCTACCGGTGAGGTGTACGAAGGCTGTTTCCAGGATAACATGCGGCACGGGCACGGGCTGCTGCGCAGTGGGAAGCTGACCTCTTCTTCTCCCAGTATGTTCATTGGACAATGGATTATGGACAAGAAGTGTGGTTATGGAGTTTTTGATGATATCACAAGGTAACGCTTCTACAAATCTTAAAACTCGGGTATGACATGCAATTGCAAAAAGAGTAGGAAAGGATTTGGTTTGTTAGTACCAGTAATAGTGCATGTCTGTTTTTCTTCTTTATTGCTGGGCTTTCTGGGTTGGTGGGTAAAGAAATGGGTCTAGGAACTGCTCTTTGGTGCTGCTTCTGGCATGAATGGTGGAGGGATTGCACTGGTTTTTTGGTCTTGCATTTCTGTCCTGCTCCTGCCTGAAAACTAGTTCTGAATATGGTGTCTTAGTGAGGTGTGTTGTTGTGTTGTGCATGTGCTGAAAGTGTTATGAATTCATGTGAGGAGTATTCTTTCATCTGAGGCCCGTGAGACTGGACTGTTCAGTGACAGATAATGGTGCTTGTGAATGTCAGTCCATGCTCAGGTTTTCCATTGGCTTATTCTGCCAATGCAGAGGAGGGAAGATGCTTCCTCTCAGGGCAGATTATTGAAACTATGGTCTCAGAGACCTTGCACTAAATATGTGCAGTAAATGAACCCTGAGCGCACATCAATATAGTCTGTCTTTCAGCCACCAATTTATTGGTTGTTTTTCTGGAAAGAGCTTTTGGTGAGAGCCCACGGAACTGTTGTTGGTTAACTGAATGCCCACTTCAAAAGCCAAGCAGGCAAAGTTTGGAGTGTGAAGGGAGGGCATTTTTCTGAACCAGAGCTGTTGTAACATCTCCAGGTATTTCCTGATGTCAGTTTTGCATCTAGTCTTGCTCAGGGGTGGTGGTTGTTCTTACACTGTAGTGCCAAGATGTCTCTGTATACTTTCTTTAGTCATTTATTTACCTAGGAAAATAGATATCAGCTTTTCTTGCAAATCCTCTCACCTCCAGAATTTGTACATGCAGTGTTAGTTCATGGTGAAGGAGTGTGGCATTTGCTTTGCACTCCAGAGCTACTCAAACATGAGTGAGCTGCCCCGATGTAGTTTTGTGTCTGGCCTCAGGGAGGTAGTCTGTGTAATCTCCTCAGGATTTGTTTTCTGCACTCATTCTGCAGCCCAGACAAACAAGGAATAGCTGCAGGCACTCTTTATTGCCTGCTGTCATTGTTGCAAAACAAGTATTTGAACAAGTGGGACTTGGAGTTTCCATCCCGGCGACTGAGCATGCGGAATCTCTCTCCAAGGGCCTTCACCCAGCAGAGCCCCTGCAGTGGGCAGGATGAGTCATCAGACAAACTTCCTGCCACCTTCTGGGGACAGGCAGCTGGGAGAGACCCCTGAACCTCGGTTAATGGTTGGGCTTACTCTCTTCACTATAAACGTGGTTTTTCCTGAGTACATCTCAAGGAAAACGCTTGGTAACAAGCAGAATTGTATCAAATCAATCACTAGTTTCCTTCTAAAAGCAGAAAAAAAGGCCTTGACAAGATAATTTTTTACTAATTGTATGGCGAAAACATCCCGTTCTCTTTCGGAACAACTGGAAAAACAGGTTGTTTCAAAATATTTGAGACTTGGACTGTTCCAAACAACTCCTGCCTGACATCTGTGTGCTTATATACAGAAAAAAATTATTTTAAATAGTCTGAAAGACTTTAATTGTCTAATAAATTTTTTGATATCATGACCTTTGTTAGACTGTTACACAGAAACCTTCTACAATATGAAGTGTTTCTTTGCAATATTTGCACTCTTGATATTTCAAAAATATTGTGTATGACTTTCTAGGTCTCCCTCCTATTCCTGAAGAAGAGCAGCTTGGTTTATTTTTATTTTTTGTTCTCTTCAGTTTGAGTCACCTGACTTTATATAAAAGAAAAAAAAACTTTGGCAAAACAAAAACTGCTCATGTTCCTTGGGGCGTACACTGGGCTTAACAGCGCTTCAGCACTGTTTCAACTCATCAGCTTGCTTGGATATGGCCAATTTGAAATGTGAATTAGGAAAGAAAGTTCACTCAAATTTGTTTGTATCCAGAAGAGTGTGTATTTCCATGGAGCTGGTGAAACTAAACTGACAGACCCAAAGCAAGTGCTCTGTGACTCTCTTCTGATGATTTCTGTAATGGTCAAAGGTGGCTGTAAAGCCAAAGAAAGACTAAACTACTGTTTAGACTCTGTTTTTCCTATTTCGTTGTTCTTCAGAGGAGAAAAGTACATGGGAATGTGGCAAGATGACCTTTGCCAAGGCAATGGTGTTGTGGTTACTCAGTTTGGACTGTATTATGAAGGAGCCTTCAGCACCAACAAAATGATGGTGAGTTGGACACTGATCCTGGGCTTAGGGACTTCTCTAAGTGTGGCAGCTCTCTGAGGCAGATGAGTGTGTGTCAGGCTGTTCTGTTCTAACCTTCTGTTTTTCTAATCTTCTATTATCCATGTTTTTAGAATTGTCTTTACTCTCCCTGCTCTGTTTACCAAGGACTACTTCAGAAAGAGCTTAAAAATTGCTATTTGCTAAGATTTAGTAGCAGGTTTTCTAAAGCGCATCTTTAGATCTGTGGTCTGGCCTTCTGTTACAATCACTGCTTTGTGTTCTTTCTGATTCTTTTTGTAGGGGACTGGAATTCTGCTTTCTGAGGATGATACAGTCTATGAGGGGGAATTTTCAGATAACTGGACTCTGAGTGGAAAGGTCGGTATTACAGTTGTCACTTGTAAACTGTTACCATCTAAGAACATAAAAAGGTTGTGATTTGGTTCCCAATGGATTTTAACTTTTTTTTTTTAATTATCTTTTCTCAAGGGAACACTGACCTTGCCAAATGGGGATTGTATTGAAGGTCTCTTCAGTGGAGAGTGGGGATCTGGAATAAAAATTACAGGAACCTACTTCAAACCTAGTTTGTATGAGAATGAGAAGGACAAGCCTAAAGCACTGTGAGTGTTGAATAATAAATAATTTCTCATATGGTTCAGTAGTAGTTAGGAACAGAACAATTGTCTTTTTTCAAAGACCAGTCAAAAGTACTTCTTCCAAAGAAACAATGAGGTTTTGAAAACATTTTTCTTCTTTCTTGCTGCTCAGGAAATAAAATAAGATAAACATATTTTTGTAGTTATTCTTGCTTTAATTACTACCTGAATATGCAGATAGTGGCGTGAAATTGCAGGACAGCTGATGTGCTGCTACTGTGCTGTAGCAGTTGCAAATATTTTTTGTTTATATTGGAACTGACTGATAGAACCTGAGTCCACAGCTGGTGCTGACTTTTGAGCTCCTGAGAAAGACTAAGTTCCATTAGAGCAGTTAAGTGAATCACAGGCCTCTCTGCCTTCTCTTCTTGTTAGCAGCTTAATGAATCGTGTCATTCAATACTGCCAGTGGGGATATATTTGGACAGAATTGACTAGATCCTCCACCTCTTCCAAACAGTGTGTAAGAAAATAGAAGGCTGCTGATTTGCAAAAGAGCATTTTAATACCTTAGCAAAGATCACTTTGAAAAGTATACATCAACTTCTCTGTATAGCAGATGCATTAGGACAATTCGTTTAATTATTTCTGGGGGGAAAAGCCAAAGCATGTTTAAGGTGTAACTGATATATCTTTGAGTAGAAGATACCCAAGTAAAGAGTTGATAGTGAGATGTTGGTGTGTGGTAGCAGCACCATGTAATGGTTTAGCAATTGCTGTATGGGATTCAGGATCTGGGAAGGATGCTCTGAAATTTCAAATTAAAATGGGAAACACGGCTCTAGTATTTTTGCATAGATTACTTCTCAGTAGGCTTCCTGAAGCTTTCACTGGTAATTTCTTTTGACAGTGCTGACACCTACAACAGGATGCAAGTTAAGCAGGGCCTCCCTGCTGAACTGAACACTTGCAGCCTTCGCAGCTGTCTGCATTTTACCCCAGTAGGGAGTCTATGAATAAATGTATGTACATATTTTTGAGGATTGCTTGTGAAATAAGGGTTTCATCTACACTCTTCTGACTGTCTTCAAGTTGAAAATCTTCTGGTATAATTTCTGAAAAGGCTTAGAGCCTACTTTTTTCTGCTTTGTGAAACTGGCAGCATGGGGAAATACCTGTGTTGCTAGTTCTCATCTCAAATGTGCTGGAAGAAATGTTGATGAAAGGTCTGACAGTTTCTGACACTTGATTTTAATGAAGATAGAACTGTTAACTCTGACAGCAATTACTTGTTTTGAGAAAGCTTTTCAAAGCCCTAAATTTCATTGTATGTCTGAGATATCTTTATCTCTATACATGGGAAGAATCTTGGTATTCTTCTGGCTATAGATGATCCCTGAGCATTGTCTGGCAGTGAAAGGATGCCTGAGCTGGTTTTGCTCTCTATCAGCATGTCCCTAACATGTTACACAGCATTATCTGTAGCTATTACTTCAGGCTCAGAAGCTGTGTACCCAGCCTTGGTATTTATGTGGGTAGCTGTGCTAGCTGTACGCTCCAGGACAAGAAGATACTTGTGACTTACCTGTGCTGTGTCCTTGCTACGTTAATGTATCCTGAGTCTTCTGAATGAATAGTGTAGTGAAGTTAAGCACCAGCCCTTTGTTGTAGCATTTCCTGGAAGGCTGCAAGAAAGAGTAAAACAGGCAAGGTTCATAGCTGTTCTCTCATCAGTAGTGGGCTCTAACTTTATTCTTAGTGATAAAATTTGGTTCACAGTAGACTGTTGAGTCTGTCAGCTTCTGGTAAAGCAGTGTGAGAGATTAGATTGACATTAGCCATGGGTGGTTTTCAAGCTGAACACGTTGTTTCGTTGCTATTTGATTTTAACAGACCCACTGGTCATTTTATTAGGCGGAAACTTGGGATCCTGGCAGTGGCCCCGGATGAGAAATGGAAGGCAGTATTTGAAGAATGCTGGACCCAGCTTGGTTGTGAGAGCCCTGGCCAGGGGGACAGATGGAAGGCTTGGGACAACATTGCGGTGGCTCTGACCACCAACCGACGGCAGCACAAAGACAGGTTGGCTCCTAGACAATGTCAGCAAGAAAAACAGGATGGAGAGGGAAACTGGAATTGCACTCAGCTCTAAACTAGAGACTGTGACTGTAAAGTTTTAGTTAAAACAGCAGCAAATCCCAAGCAAAATCATAACCCTACTGCTCTGCACTACAAACCCTTTCAGGGACACACTCATGTTCATTACTAGTTGAGTTGTTAATGTCAGGGCTTTTTTCCACATTGTATGTCTCAACCTGTACAATGTCTGTCTTTTTAAACTGCAGCCCGGAATTACTGAGCCGCTCACACACTCAGACGCTGGAAAGTTTGGAGTTCATTCCACAACACATTGGTGCCTTCACCCTGGAAAAATATGAAAATATTAAAAAATATTTGATAAAGGTATTGTGACTGAGATGCTCACATAATAAGGCATGGCCAGGCATGACATCAAGTTCACTTGGTAATAGCTTTCCTAATTGCTTACATATTTGCACCTTTTAATCCATAGTTTATGCTTGCTCATCACTTCTTAATATATTGAAGTCCACAACTAAGACTAAAATAATGAATTCTCTCTTAAAGCCACTTTCTGTTCAGTTACTGTTTTCATTCTTTAATGTTGGATCCCAGTAAATCATCTTGAAATACTTGATAATTTTTGCATGTTAATTTTAAGAGTACTGGACAGATGACTAATCCAAGTAGTAGGACAAGTTCTTGTACTGTCTTGACTCCTATAAATTGTGTTTAGCTGACACAGAAGTTTTATAGTCCAAATGGAAGATTGTTAAATATAGCTCATTTCTGAGATATTTGTAATATTTTTTGAAAGCCTGTTGTTGGATCTCTCACCCATGTCTCTTGGATTCCTTTTTTTTTTTACCTTGTCTGCCATTGACCTGACTGGCCAATTAATATCCTTTGTCTCAGGCTTGTGATACTCCTCTCCATCCCTTGGGCAAGCTGGTGGAAACACTGGTGGCCGTTTACAGAATGACCTATGTTGGAGTGGGAGCGAATCGACGACTGCTGCAGGAGGCTGTCAGAGAGATCAAGTCCTACCTCAAACGCATCTTCCAGCTGGTCAGGTAACGAGACCCATTTCCAAATCAGTCTGCTGCTGAATTCATTAAAGGTGTCCCATGTACTGAAGCTATCTGCTGGTGTACAGTTCACAGGTGCTGGCATTGTTACTTAATGTGGGGGGTTGCTTGTATTTTCCTAACCTTTTTAAGGAGTCTTGAATATTTTGTCAAAAATGGACAAACTAAACTCTTCACACCTAATGTGTTACATCCTGCATTGTCCTTCAGAATGTGGCTGTGAGCAGCTCACCTGCAATATGGATTTACAATTTAGTGTCTGTGGATATCTGTGCTGTGCAAAGACAGTGTTCAAAGCGTATTAGAACACTAGTGAGGATAGGCAATCCCAATGTATTCCATAAAGTGCTTACCAATATGGCATTAAAGTTCTTGCCAATGTGGATGAACAATCTTCCTCTGAAGAGCTGGCTTAGATTCTTGAGAATAATTACAGCTTTAATTGTGTCCTGCCAATCCAAAAGCAGAAGTACTCCAAATCAGAAGCCTTGTCTGCAGGGAAGTGATATTAATGGAGGGAAGGTGTCCTTGGCTTTGGAGAGGTTGGCCTTCCTAAGTTTTCTTCCAGGGAGCTGGTACTGTATGTGTGTTAGCTGTGCTGTCTTAGCCCACCGTGCATTATTTCTGCTGACTTTTTCCCCTCCAGTCTTGCCTTCGTGCGCGATCTGTGGAAACGTGTTGCCGTGACCTCAAATGCTGTTACCTGTGTTGCCCTTTAGGTTCTTGTTTCCTGATCTCCCGGAAGAGGGCAGCACAATTCCATTTCTGGCAACGGAGCCAAAAGGAAGGCGATCGTTTTGCAGTGGGAAATCTGATTCCAGATCAGAATCTCCTGAGCCAGGGTACATAAAAGAAAAACAAATAAAAACTAATGAAGCCTTTATTTTATTTGTTGCAATTTTTTTTCTTGGGTGGGGGAAGAAAGATAAACAATATTCAACTCATGGATCTAAGCAGTGTCTTTTTTCCCCTTTGGTTCTGATGACAGAAACTTCCATGTTGTGGTTGTGATAAGCATTTCGTGCTTGTCCATGCAATGGTTCTTTATTCAAAATTTGCTTTTGTGTGTTACGGGTAAGCAAGTTAAGGCTTGGGCCTGGGCTTCAGAAAAGTATTTGGGATAAGAGCACTGGAGGTAATTTATAATCTTTTCTTATCAGAGTTGCTATTTGATGGATTTGTATTTTTTTACTCTTAGCCCTTGTAGAATAGGCTTGTGGTACATGAAAGATTTGTTCCAATGATTTTCTTTCAATTTTTATAGATAATTAGATTTTTTATGTCTTCCTCTGCAAACCAACCCTTCTGTTTTTTTGTTGCAGCTATGTGGTAACCAGTTTTGGCTTGCTGCTCCCCGTCCTACTGCCACGCCTCTATCCCCCTCTGTTTATGTTGTATGCCTTGGACAACGAGCGTGAGGAGGACATTTACTGGGAATGTGTTTTACGCCTGAACAAACAAACAGATATGGCTCTTCTCAGCTTTCTTGGAGTGCAGGCGTGAGTACGCTGAAACAATAAAACAGAAACTGGAACAGGTTATGGCATGCAATTAGAGCAACTAAAACAAATTTTCTAAAGTATTTTATCTGACTTAAATGCATCTACCCATATCTTCAAGCTAATTAGAAGGGTTGAGAGTGTCAATCAAACCTTCCTTCTTCCAAAACGGGGAGGTGGAAGGGATGGGAAGGAGGTAAAGATTGACATTGCTACAAAAGCAGAGTGAGACATTTCAAATCAGTTTTCTGGGTACCTGTGGGAGGCGTAGTTGATCCTGTAGGAAAGGCTGTTGTGTCTCAGAACATGATGACTTCATTCCTGTAATGCAAAAAATACTTTAAGACTATGTTTTCTCAGTGGACTGTGTTGGGTTTCTTGCAGGAAATTTTGGCCAGGAACTGTATCCATCCTCGGGGAGAGTAGAAAGGTATGTTCATTGGGCCTTGTTTAGATGTTTTGCCCAGTGCTTCTTGAAGAAGCTGAAATCATCAAAGCAATCAAAGAATTTTTGGCCAGGCTTTTTGCTTAAAATGTGCCATGTTATTATATTTCCCTTAATTTTGCCTGCTGTTTAAATGCCACGGTAATGACTTAGCAGGGGCAGTGGACTAGATCATCTCCAGAGGTCCCTTCCAACCCCAGCCATTCTGTAATTTCTTACAGTGGCCATCAGTCCAGCTTTGTCATTCACTGACTGCCTTAGTAATGAATGCAAGAGACCTTTGCTTGGTCTCCGGTTATGAAAGTGAGAATCAAAGTCTAGCAAGGAGACTTTCAAACTGCTTAATTAAGAGGGTTATATCATGATATACTTTCTGATTAGAAAAAATGTATAGTTTATCTTGATGAAAGAGGATCAACACTGAACAGTGTGGGTGCTGAACCAGCCTGATGCATCTTACCATGATTACACAGGTATCATCAAACACAAAAGACGCCTGCTTTGCCTCTGCTGTTGAATGTTTACAGCAAATCAGGTAATTCTCTGCATATTGTCTGTCAGTGTTGTACTGTTCCTTCTAGAGTAGTATCTGGTTTACATGACTGGGATCCTTTACATGTCACCCTTTTTTGTTCACCTTTGTAAGAGAAGTCACTAAGATGTTTTCCAGTTCTGAGTAAAAGTGCAATTTCTCCTGCTGGGGAATGAAGTGTTGCCTCATAAACACAACAGAAAGGTGTCTGTGGAGCACCATTTAGAATCAAAAACATCAGGATGTCTGTCAAATACATATGTGAATTTCCAAACAGCTGTGGTAAAGTGACCTAAGCATGGGAGGCTTTTCTGTGTCTGTTATGCAAGAACTTAAGAAATTAGGAAATGAAAAATACTTTAGAAAGGGATTTTCCCCCTTTCACCACGATATTAAAACACCATAGAAGTGTGAAAAGAGTCTCACTTGCAGTAGTTTGCCTTGGTGTGATGATTGTAACCTGGGCACTGTGCAGCCCTGGCAGCCCTGGCTGCTGCAGTGTCCATGTCTGACTGACCTCCGTGGGCACGAGGAGGGCTGTGCTGGCCAGCAAACCCTTCCTAATTTAGATGCAGATCTCCCTGCTTACTGTTATCCTGTTTGCTTTTGCTCTCCAAATAGTACCACATTTACCCCAGCTGACAAGTTGAAGGTGATCCAGCAGACTTTTGAAGAGATCTCCCAGAGTGTACTTGAGACCCTTCAGGAAGATTTCCTGTGGTCCATGGATGATTTATTCCCCGTTTTTCTCTATGTGGTGCTACGAGCCAGGTAGGCACTAAGGGTGGCATCAGTCATAAGCTGAGCATAGGCAGTACAAGTACTTGTGTGTTAAACACTCCTGCTGCTTGTTACAGGATTAGTTACTGGCTTTTTATAACTAAATTTTCCAATTCGACTGTTTGCTTTGGCCTGAAAAAGTCTTGAACAGTTTATTGTGAAAAGGCCCTGAATTCAGAATTAAGAAACGTAATACTAGCAACTTCTGTTCCCATGTTCACTTTCCCACTCTCACATGTGGCAGGATAAGGAATTTGGGGTCTGAGGTGCACTTAATCGAAGACCTGATGGATCCCTATCTCCAGCATGGGGAGCAAGGCATCATGTTCACTACCTTGAAGGTATGAAAATTACTCAGAGTTATTAAAGGCTTTCTTTGGAAATAATCAACTTTTAGCAATGAAGGTATCTTAGGAGAATTATATGAACATTAGGCTGTAACTTAGACTTTTTTTAATTGAAATTTTTTACTAGGATAAGCAAGGAAATTTAATGCAAAGCTTTGGATAACCTAATTGCAGGTACTGCTAAGAAAAATGGTGCAATGTGCAAATGTGGATTACTCAAAGGTAATGTTGGTTGCTGGTGAACATTTCTCTGCTCACCTGGAGCTTGTCATTCCCCTGCAATTTAACAGGCCTTACTCTCCCTATAAAAATTGAAATTAAGTGCTTCTTTGGAGATTAGCCATTCCTTTAAAGCTTAAGTCTAACATTAAATCAGGACTTTCCAAGAATGCAGTTTTATGGTAAAAAAAATATTCTGTCACTCTCCACATTTTATTAAGTATTCTTATCTTTTAAAGTATGGGAAAAGGAGGAGAGTATGTTTGGAAGAATATCCTGTTGTACACTAAGACATTCATAATGGAAATATGTTGTTTTGGTACCTGAAAACTGTTTATCATGTGGATCTTGGGACAGTTCAGCTGTGTGGAGCCTTTTAGTGGTGTTTTTTTGGAGGGAGGCCGTTAATCTGAAACTTAAGTAAAAATCTTAAACTGAAGTGTTAGGTTGTCATGATTGTATTTTCTGTCTGTGCAAACTCAAAATAGTTGAGTCTGTAGGATTTTTTTAAAGACCTATTAGTTTCATCATGTTGCAAAAAAGGAAGGTTTGGATTGGTTCAAATTTACTAAGCAATCCACATGGTGGAAGCAGAAGTAGAATCTAATTTGTCATGAGAGAAGTGCTGTCTGAGACATTCATATTAAGTTTCTGATCGTGGCTGACCTGGCCCGGTGCGTATTTGAACCAGCATTTAGAAGTGAATAGCTCTCAACAGGAGGTCAGGGTGATGGAAATATTTGCTTTTCAGTCTGAGTGCTTTTGAAATGCTTCACCCCTGCATCCTTGTTCTGTAAAAAATAATTTCCTTTTTTGGGTCCTTCTGTCAAAGGGCAAAGAGAGACTAAAAATATACCAAAAATATACTTTCATCTTGGCATAGCTGGGAGCTGTGAATGTTTTGACTCCCAAATCATGTTATCTTGCTTGATTAGGATGTAATCAAGTCTCCTGTTGCTCATTTTACTAGCTTACATATCAGAAGGTTGTCATGTGTTGAGTTCATCATGAGTTCATCGCTGCTTGTAGAGAGCCTGTCCTCTGTTTTCTTGCATAAAAAAAATGAACCTTTTTGTGTGTGATGCTTTGCTGTGAACTGGCACTTGTGCTAATCTGAACTTTGTTTTAACTCAGGCGTGTTACTACCAGATTCAACACGAAAAGCTTACCTAGACCATCATTTACAACCTGCCTCTGTGGGATAATCTGCTCAGTGGAACTTCTCTAATAACCACTTCTTCCCTGAAATGGCCCTTAGAGAATACTTGGTTGTAGTTCTGCAGCTACAGATGAAAATACTCAGTTGTTTCTTCTGAACTCTCAGTTCTAAGATTCAAAAACTGGAGCCAGAAGCTTTCTGTGAAGTGGTAATGAAGTTAAAGACTTGGTTTGTCGAGTACCTACCAAGAAGAAATACTTTCCTATTCTAACAGAAAGATTATTTAATCCTTTTAAATTAACCATGCTGCACAAAGGCATGGCATCTACATAGAACACATGTGAGAGTCTGGACCGCATGGCTTCCAAAGCAGTGGGTTTGTTTCCGTTATTCCTGGTTTGTCAGCAGAAGCGTTTAAAGGGAATGAATTGCACCACAGAACCATTTGATCTTCCTGAATTAAGTTGTATGTTTGTTTATTTAAGAAAACAGAAATATGTTAGTATTTATAATGGGTACCTATAGTGTGTTTGGCTGTAACGGTTTTGAGGCATCTGTGTTGAACAGCATTGCTGAATGCAGTATTCATGTGCTGTTGTGGAAATAATCACTGTTACGGACTTCCTCTTTACTAGAATTGTAAATATACAGGCATTTACCGTTCCTTCTGTTTATGAAATAAATAAAAGGCACTGACCACTTCAGATTTTGGCACTGAATGAAATGCTGTGCAGTGTTCAGTTTACTTACCCTGAGGATGAATGCTGTCTGTCAGCCCTTGTGGTAGGAGGTGAAAAGGATGAAGGCTGCTCTTGAGCAGATGTGCTGGGTTGACCTTGGTTTAACACCGGAGGGCCACCAGGCTCCTCTCACTCCCCTCTTCAGCAGCAAGTGATGTCCAGCCCCTTCCCAGGAAGCAGGGCTCAGCATGCAGAGCTGTTCCCCAAAGGTGAACTTCTGGCACCAATGCCAAACTCTTCCCGCTGCAGGGAAGTTCCGGGGCAGTTCACCCCACAGGCTGCATTGGGGTGGCTGCTCCAGCGGGTTTGGAACTGCTGCCACCGCTCCTGGTTCTGCCGTGCCGAGCCAGAGCTGCCTCTGGGGCAGAGCTCCAGTGCTTCCATGCTTCCCACTCGCAGCAGGACACACCGGGCTGTCTCTCTTGGCACTAATTACAAGGTGTTCCCACTTTGGGAAAGCTCCCTCCAGTCTCTTAGAGCAGCCCTGATCACACCTGCTGGAGCAGTTCACCTTAGAGGCTGCAGAGAAGTCATTTCCCTGAGGAGTCTGTGAGTGTCTGTGTGTGTTCTGTGGTTTATGGCTAACTTCATTTATACCTATAACACTGGTGGGTAACAAGACTATTGTAGGCACCAGGACTGACTCCAAAATATGAGGGGACATGTAGTTTATAGAATGGTATAATGGCTTAAGTTACGTTAGGCTGCCACAGATAATGCTTATCATATTTTGAAGTAGTGGTCATGGCTTGTATATTGGCATCTAAATGGAAAGAACCCATATGCCAAAATACTGTTGTGTTGAACAGCAGCTGTAATCTAGCAGTTTTCATAATGAAGTAAAAGTGATTGGTCTTTTCAGAATTATTTCTAGTTTTATCTGAGAAGGGAAAGAGTATTTCTGGAACAATGATATTTAAAACTACTGTTAAACTTGCAACAGACTATAGTGATGAGGGAATATAGAGATTGGACTTAGTGTTTACAAACAATGTAGTGTTGGCTTAATCTTGTTTTTTAAATTACACTGAATAATTCAAGGAGAGATAAGCAATAATATGAATAAAAGGGAAGCTGTAAAAGGCTAACTTGAGAAGGGGTAAGACACACGACTAGGGATGAAGACCATAATGAAGGATAAGGCAGAATTCAAACACTTCACATTGCACTAGATGCAGCCTTTCCATGCAATCACTATTGGAGCTCCATGTAAAATAAAAAAATAACTGAAGGCTGTAGGAACCAGAACTGCCCTTTGAAAAGGGGCTATGCTGAACAGCTGAGTAAATCAATGGCAATAATTTTCATCTGCAGAAGATCTGAATTCAGGATTTATTCTACCTTTTGTGGGAGTGTAACCATGTAAAATAGATTTGGGATTGGTTTTTTCCCCCTGTAACTGCTTTGAATTAGCATTTGTTGTATTTGGATATTTCAGAAGAAAGGATTTTAATATTACGCTTTGTTTCATGTGACCTAAGTCCTACATTGATTCTGTGCCTTAAACCAAAAATGTAACTAGAGATGGGAAATTCTTCTGTAATATTCCTGCCTCTCAAGAACAAGGTGTAGCTACAAATACGTAGCAACTTTAATGGTGTAACTTCATTTACTGTGAATGGTGTAATGCTGAGAAACTCAACTGGTTTGCAGACTACAAAACCCAAAGGATACATCTGCCCTTACATATATAAACACAGAGAGAGGTATGTATATATACGCTCATTCTCTTAGAAGAAGTAGTGGTATCACGTATGAATTTAGCTTGGCTGATTAAGGGAAGCAGACAGTCTGGGCTGGATTATTTTTGGTCCTTCTGATACATAGCTCAGTTATTAGCTGAAGAGAATCCCAGGATTAAATGTGCTTCTGACACAGATTCCACTTTACAGCCGATCTGGGCTGTGATGTGTTAGGAAATCAGTACAGACCAGCTTTGATTCGTGTATTGCTGTAACTAACAAAGAAATGAGTTAACCTGCAGGACCTTTCCAGCTGGATTGCTTCAGGGTAATTACTTTTCTTCTCTCCTGGTTTTTTGTGGGTTTTTTGTTTGTTTTTTTTTTTTTTTTTTNTTTTTTTTTTCTTAAATGGAAAGCCGGATATTTCCTGTGCTGCAGCAGAAATCCTGTAACCAGCCACAGAAGATCAGCACTCTGGTGTTACAGATTCTCACTGCAATCACAAGGTAGCTGCAGACAGACCCCAAGTGATGAGCACCCTATTGACTGCAAAAGTTGATGAGAATAAGAAACTATTTAAGTCAGAGATGATGTAAAGTAGTTTTTTGTGCAAGAAAAGGGTTAAGGGGATTTGTTCTCTTCTCCCTGGTAATGAGTAGTTCTAAGGTTAGGTTTCTGCGGATTAGAAAGGAGAGGATGTCCATAGATTAGCTGGGGCAGTGAGGTTACTTGCTGTACTAACATCCAACAAATACTCTTTCCCTCTGGAAGTTCTGCATGAGCTGAACATGGCGTATTCCATGGGGTTGGCAGGTAAGAAAATCTGCACTGTACTGAAATCATTGTACTGCATGGATGTGTTTCCCCATGTAAGTGTGAAATTTGTTTACTCTCATAGCTATAGCAAAACTGTTTAAACTTCTGGTAGCTGTTTAATTCTTGTTAGCTAAATATCAGAGGGTGTATGAATGGGGAGTAGGAGCTTGAAAGGGAATTTTTTCCTCAGTCCTAATCTTCTTATTTTTAAGAGTAGGTTAGGAAACTACCTGTTCTGGTATGTCGAGAGATGATGTAGAAAAATGTGTGACTGATACAGGACTGTAAAACAAATCTTTTCTTTGCACAACCTAGCCATGTACTTCTAAGTTGATTTAGTATCAGTACAGTTGTTGGTTGTTTTTATAGGGGGCTTTTGGTTGTTTCTTTCTTTTCTGTAAGCCCAAGCTGTTGGCAGTAAACATCTGGAAGTAAAGCTGGGTGCCTGCCACGACTGCAGTGTGTTGCATCCCAGTGTTCTCTGAGTGCTGCTCTTTTGGGGAGCAATGTTTTGGCAGTTCTTACCCCATGTAAACAAGGTACTCGCCACACAACTGCAGCTCTGAGGTTGCGCTTTAGAGGGAGGCAGAATGAACCACCAGTGAATACAGAGTGTAATTCTGTACCACTTAACACAGAGAGTTAACAGCATAAATTACCTCGTGTGCAGGTGAGGTGATTCTGTGAAATCTCACCAAATGCCTGGTGTGAACATAACATTTTTTCAGTCTTTTTTTTTTTAACTCTACTGCCTTTGACTTGCATTAAGTGGTACTTGGGATGAGATAAGGATAAATGGTTCCAAAGGCTTCAAATATGTCAATTTATTGCATTAATATTTAGGGTTGCTGTCTTAGCTAAAACTCTTTAAGGTCTCAAAAAGTATACAAAAAACAAGATGATTCTTTACACTGACTAGAAAAGAAGCTGTCAGACTTCAGTGATGACACTGACCTAATTAAGCTTATTTAATCAGAACAAAAAAAGTCCTGAACAGGGCATGTGGTTTGAGTTGCTGAATATCTCTCCCTACCATTTTTTGCCTCCTCAGTTTGTTGATTAGAGTGGCTTATTTCCATAAAAGCTTTCTCAGACTTTCCTGCCCTCAGGCTAATTTGCAGTCTTCGATATGCCAAATCAATAATTTTGGCAAATTTAAAGACAGGAGTAGTTTTCCTTGTAAAAAGTGCTGAAGTCTAACATATTAACCAAAGCAGTGTATAAGAGCAGGGGAGTCATATTCTGGATGTCAGGTTCTCTGGTTTTGTCCCCTTTAGAGGCTTGACAAGATGCAAAATTGTCCACTTAAAGACAATTCTGAAACTTTATTAGAACAGGGTTTAGGTTCCCTTGCAGTTCTAGCCTTGTATCAATAAGACATGATCTGTCTGACAATTAGGGTCAAGGAATTTTATACTCTGTTGCTGAAGGAGTAGCCCAGATTTGGGATAAGTGATGTTCAAAGACTTGAGGTGACTGACTCATTTTGACTCAAATTCTGGCGCACTCTGTGTCGATATCGAGTTCTGGCTCTAACAACAGGCAAAGAGAAATGTCTTCTCTTAATGAGCATCTGTAATTGCTTGCAATACACGTGAATGGGAAGGCCCTTCTACTGCCTGAGAGATTAGTCAGGTAAGCCTTTTAGCAAGAATTTCCATCTAATTTATTTAGATCCCTGGATGAGGAGACCCTGAGCTCTGGCCTTACAGTCTATGTAGATACAAGTGTTAGGAAATAAAGGCACAGTAGTAATTCTACATTTATTTGAATTCTGACCTTTGCCATTGAGCAAGCAATCCAGTTGGTCTCTTTCTAAAGAAGCAACTCTTCCTCCCTTCTGCTAGTGACTTTTTCACCATCTGTTGCTACTGACAGCTTCTGGAACCAGGCTTCACAGTTGGAAGCTGCTTTCCTTTTGTTGTGTGTAAATATGAAAATGCTTCTAACTTATGGCTGAGGTGAGCTGTGGTGTTCAGAACTTGACAGATTTTGATGTTTAAATGCCGCTTCTGTTAGTGCGAGCACAAACTGTGGTTTAAGATGACAGCAATGGCCAGAAAGGTTACTGCATGTTTATTGTTAGAACTCTGATAGCTGTAGCTGAGGGTTTCACCCAACTAGGCAAGCAATCAGCCTTCAGTAACTTTTCGAGATTTTTGGGAAATCTGAGGTTAACCTTCAAGATAAACTGTCCAAAATTTCTAAACACACTCAAGTTGCTCCCACATCTGTTCTCTATGGAAGCTGTACTGATACCAGAAGCTGCAATGCTCCATGGGGAAAAATTAATCCCTTGAATATTTTAAACGGGGGGGACAACGATGTTGTTTGTGTTTCAGCAGAATCTGAAATATTTTAGCATCTCCAGAAATGCTGTTCTTTGTTTCCAAGTGCTTTGTCTCAATTAAGAAACATGTTTTCATGTCTAGATTTATATGTCTTGCTTTGTTAAATCCATCATTATGCAGATGAACTAAGCTTAAAAACAGGGAAGGCAAATTCTTAAAGGAAAAGAACTGAGACAATTGAAAAATATTAAATAATTGCAGCTCAAACCTTAGTTGTACTGGGGAGGATCAAACTATATTTCTGTGAATCTTTGAAAGCAGAAATCATAATTTTAAAAGCAGTCTTCAGTTTAGAATTTCAGTAAGATGTACCATTGAGTATCCCGTAGAAGTAACTTGAAATGAATTGACCAGACTCAGTAATAAAATATTGGAGTCATAATCTCATAGTTTGATTTTTTTTCTCCCTTAATTTCCACTGCCTTTTGAAAGCAGTTTTATGATTTAACAGGAGAGAGAGGAAGCGTGTTCTAAAAATAAGTATTAAGTGCAGTAAAAGTGACAGTAATGCCTTCTGCTTTTGTAAGCAGATCAAGATAATACTTTTCCTGCCTGTACCTTCTCTGTTTTCTGTCTACAGAGCAATCTAGAGGAAAATGGCTGCCTTTATACTTTATTAATCCAGGGGATAAACTACTGTGTATTTAACAGAATTTGGTAATGCATTCACTGTGCCACACTGGGGTTCACTATTGGCTGAGGTGCTGAGATGTTTGGTATTAGTTTTTTTACTTTAGTCTAAGTCATCTCTTGAGTGACCAGTTGAAATATTTAATACTTTAAGAGTAATCTACAATACTGCTAATCATGACAATATCTTTACACTTGTATCAAGTGTGAATTGAAGTTAAATCAGCTAGGATGTAATGAAGGTTTTGAATTACTTACGAGCCTTCATACACAGACTCTTGATGCTTTAGGGTATAAAAGCAGTGTGTGGTGTTCCCTGGGGAGTTTCCACAATACTTTGAGAAGAAGAGTTCAGAGAATTCTTGGAAGCAATCCTGTACTGCATTGTTTGCCATGAACAGCAGATTGAAGAACTTCTTCCAGTTTTAGTTTAAGAGAACATTATAGATTAGTGATAGGTTGTCACAGAATTTTAAGAGAGGGAAGGAATTTGAAAGAAAATTTTAGAAGGTGCATATTTTATATGTGGAAAAGTCATGTGGCATGGATACATATTAATTAGTAAGTGTTGTCTTCCTGCATTGCTTAAAAACAGTTATTTTCAAATTAAAGAAAAAATAAGGTAGTATATGCTGGTTCTTATAATTAAAGAAATCAGCAACACATCTTTAGATTAGCAAATAACTAGGTTGATTCCATCTCTAAAAGTGACACTATAAATTGCCTGAGAGAGATGATGATACAAGCAAGGTAAGGAGTAGGGTTTTTTAGCTGGGCTTGGGGGTTTTGTGCTTTAATTCACTGTGAGGAAATAGAGAAAAATAATGAAATCTCTGTGGAACAAATCCTTCAAGGACCTTGAGCTCTAATAGTGATAGAGACAGGGATCCCTTTTTTCAAAATCATGTCTTTGCTCAGTGAAAATTCAGTAGAAAATTCAGTATTTCTGTTTTAATATTGTGTCAATATTAAGCGGAATTAAATGTAATGCATCCTTGAATATGATTATTTTTCAAGCTATATGGATACAAAACAAGATTTAAATCTTTAGAAAAAATTATGACTTCCGATGGTAGTACACCTAAGAAGCTGGAGAGCCAGAAGATGGACCAAACAGCTTTCTGTTTTAGATGACTTATTGAAGCAAGCAAATGACAGTTCCATAAAGAGATTAAAATGTCATATTGCAGTTGAAGTGTGTCTGTCTGCATCTTGGACGCCACTGGGTAGCTGAATTTACAGGTGGGACTCATATATTTAATTTATTTTTGACACCCATGGTGGACTTTAAATACAAATTATTGCCTAACCCTTCCTTTGTTTTAAATTCTTTCTTATCAGTGCAAAATACCTGGCAGTATTCTGATATGAGGGTGCTCTTTTCCCTAGTTCAGCATCTATCTTTGTGAAACCAACCTGGCGTGAATGCAGTATTCAAAGTGGGTGGAATCTCCTTGAATAAAGGAGAAGATGGAGGTGCCAACAGTCAGCAGTAAAGATAATGGTAACTTTTGCATCTCTCTTTCAGTTTTCTTTCTCTTTGAAAAAAGTTTTATTCCTTGATCTCTGTGACTCTTCTTCCAGTCATGAGAAAGATGAATGTGTCTGAAGTCTTACTGCTTAATAATTAGAATAATTCTTCATGTTTAGTAGTGGTATGCAGTTAACTTAAGAGAGCATCAGAGGAGAATACTTGGCAGTTGTTTTTGGCTTATAAAGCCGAAGAGTTTTTTGTTGTTTCACCTTTTCTCAGTAGGAAATCTGAGCTTAAACCCAGACTGTTACGTGTGAGATTGCCTGTAGGTTTTCTCACAGGTCAGTTGCAAATTGTTAGTATTGGCCTAAACCTGCTGGCTAATAACATGGTAAAGTAGCCCTTATGTGACTGAGTTGATTGCAGGAAAAAAGGCAAGGCAGGTAGGAAATGTCTGTGCATTTCTTAGAAGTACAAATGGAGGAAAGGTGCGCTTCAAAGGTCTGGGTCACTGTTTGGCTTTGGTTGGTCTTCTCTTTGTACTGAAGTGTCTTGCACTTTTCTGTTTCTTGGGCTCAGGTGTATCTCATGTTCTGACTCTAGCACTGCAAGAGCTCAGTTTGCTCTGTAAGAGAGATGTCAATGGCGTTGGCATGCTCTATGACCTGCTCAGATCTCGCTGGCTGCAAGCCCTGCTGAAGGTAAGGTACCACACAGCTGGGAAAGCAAAGGTCACCTACGGAACAATCTCTTGGGAAGAGACACTTGATTTTGCCATATCAGGACAATAAATGCTTATTTACACTAAGTGCTGATGGTCCTGATGTCAGTTGCTAATATCAGCAGTCACAGTCAACAAAACTACTTATGCTTTAAAGGAAAATAAAGTATTCTCTTCCATATTGTCCTAGACATTTAGGCTCTTCTACTTTACCTGTCTGTGTTAAGGGCAGGGGACAGAGACTGAACACATAATTGTTCAGTTCTCTTTCCTGTTCTTAAATTTCTGTATGGCTATGCATCCCACTTCTTGGCCTGTGACACTGTATTTTTTATTTTGCAGCCCATTCATCTGATGTGTAATTGAAGATCTTATATAGTTAGAGAACAGAGTTTTGACTGGTGTTTCTACCTTGAGAAGAATTTTATCTCTGAGACAAATTCTGTACAAATTCTGCTTTACTTTAAGAAGGATTTTTAAAATGTTTGATTTTTAAAGAAGAGCTTTTACTGTATAGGAATGCCCATAAGGGCATTTTAAATGCAGCAACTGGGCTTTCAACTAGAGGAAGGAAACAGGCGACAAATCAGAGAACTAACTATGAAGCTATTGACCTGTGTAGACAGCTTTTCTTCTAGGAAAATTCAAAACTACAGTTCCAACTGGCTAGCTACCTGATAATATGGAAAGGCATTGAGTTCAAGACTCAATTCCAGATGCATTAGATATTAAGAATTTAGATTGCAGACTCTGGGGCTCTAGTTGGACTGAGAAGTTTCCAGAAATAGTGTTGTCCATTGCCATCACGTATGTATCTATATGATCATGTGAACTGGTCAATGTCATCATTGCCTTATTTTGTCTGTCATGGCATGCAACAGATTTATGAATGCCTCCAACACTATCTTGGAAAAAGACCAGCTCCTGTCACGCTACAGGCACGCGTGTTGAGTCGTGAGGTGAGACTGTATGCACAGTTTATTGCTTTACTTTCTCATACCAAATGAATGGACTCTGCTGCAGTTCAGCGTCCTGGTATTTATTCTGTGTCTCAGGTCTAAGTACACTATATAAACTTGAAACTCTGTTTGCACATTTGTGAAACTACTCAACAGCCCTCACTCTGTTGAGGGGGGGGCATGAGAAATGGGCACAGCTGTGGTTGCTGGACTACACAAATCCTGGCCAGTGTAATGAACACAAACGTTAATTGTTTAACCTCTGACCATGTATTTTTCTTCCCATGTAAATCTGTGATGCAGTGTTTTGGCTACAATCAAGCAGACCGACGTGAGGATATTGAAAAGCTTTTTAGATTTTTCTAGTTATAATAGCTGAAATCTTAATCTTTTGATTAGTGGGAGAGTTAATGACAAAGTAGAGAAACTGAGATTAGTGATGAAATTGGTTGAGAGATGGGAGCAAAAACTAATTTAGAGCACATGTCACTGTGCCTGAACTAAATTAAGCCTGGCTGAGTGTTGTGCAGCTGTGGTCATATTGTCCAGTTCTAGAGCAAACCATATGGACATTCTCTGACTCATATAACGTGGGAGGGCTTTACACTGTCTCCGTACCATATTCCTTTACATTCAGTGTAGAGCTTTCTAAAGGAATTGTCCTCTAGAATCCATCTCTGTGCTTTCTTTCTTACATTTATCAGGTGGTAGAGTTACTGCGTGAAGCCCCTCAGTCAGGAGAGGTCAAAGAGCTAAGACGGCTACTGCGTTCTCCACACTTTAAGGCAAGTCCCGCATAAGGAAAGAAAAAGTTTCCTCATGGACCTCTCTGCAGTGGGAATGGCAATGGATGGGCAGCTGTTCACAAGAATTGGTAAAGGAGCCAGAAGAGACATAGTTAACTAATTATGAACTAATCTGATCATGAGATCAAATGTGGACTGTGTATCTGAAGTACCTGCAATGGGCTGCATTTTTCTTAAGGCTGTGTTTGAAAGAGGTTTCTTAGGAAGTTTTAAATTATGGGCAGTTAATGCAGATATATAAATCAAATTTTCCTTGAAATTGCAAAACCTACATTCTTAACCCAAGAGTTCCAAATAGAAATATTTCGTCTTTTGTAAGTTTTCTACAACAGAGGAACTGTTCTTAAAACTTTCATGGTTTGATTTTCCTGGTGAAAAGAAGAAAATATCAATATGTGCAAGGCACCTGTGTTCACAGAGGAATGGATTCAGTGATTTCTGTTTTCGGACCGGTTGCTCTTTAAAGCTCTGCTATTGTATGATCTTTGCTTATGGGTTGGTTGCTTTGCTTGTTTTCATTTGTAACAGGCCTTGCTATCTGCTCATGATACTGTGGCCCAGAAAGATTTTGAACCAATCCTTCCACCACTGCCAGACAACATACCTGAAAATGAAGAAGCTATGAGGATTGTCTGCTTAGTGAAAAACAACCAGCCTCTGGTGAGGGACCTTCCTTGTGTCTGTCAAATTACTTTAACTTAGAAAGAATTGATAATGCATTGGATGCATATTGGTTTCTTCCCAGGAATGTCATGGGGATTGTGTGCATTCTTGTCCAGATTTTACAGAATCACAAGAATTGCTGAGGTTGGAAAGGGCCTGAGGACACCATCCAGCTGTGCACAGTGGGGGTGTAACTAGAGTAGGTTGTTCACTCCCTTGTCTGCTCAGGGTTTCAACATTTGGCAGATGTATTTTCATTATATAAAACCAAACTGGATTGAGAGTTATTCCCATGGCCAAAACAGAAAGGAAGGGAGGAGAGACTTTGAAAGTTCTTAAGAAATCATTTGTACTTACAAGCCGCAAACATTGTATAGCTTAGCTAATCCGTTTTAGGAAAAGATAGCTGTAATATTGGAGATAAAAAAGATTTCTAACTGTCACTTAACGAGGTTATTTTAGTGTGATGGAAGTTGAAGACATTGAAGGATTTAGCCCTGGAAACTACAGGCCTGGAAACAGCCCTGGAAACTACAGGCCTGTCAGGCTCACTTTAGTGCCTGGTAAAGTTACAGGCAAGATTATTCTGGGAGGCACTGAAAAGCACCTGAGGGACAATGCCATCACTGGTCACAGCCAGCACGGCTTTGTGAGTGGAAAGTCCTGTTTATCAAACCTGATTTCCTTTTATGACAAACTTAACCCAGCTAGCTGATCAGGGAAGACAATTGATGTAATCCTTTTGGAATTCAGTAAAACTTTTGATACTGTCTCTCAGAGTATCCTTCTGGGCAAAATGTCCAGCTGGATAAGCACATGATGAGATGAGTGACCAAGTGGCTCATGGGTTGTGTGAAAAGGGCTATAGTGACTGGTGTTACATCAGACTGGGGACTTGTCACTAGTGGGGCCCTGCAGGGCTTCATCCTTAGCCCTGTGCTCTTCAACATCTTCATAAATGACACAGGACTGGAAAGGGTACTGAGCAAGTTCACAAAGTTCACACAGGATGCAAAACTGGGAGCAGCTGTTGACTCCCTTGAGGGCAGGAAGGCCTGGGAAACCACCAACCATGTGAAGTTCCACATGGGAAAGTGCCAGATTCTGCACGTGGGATGGGGCAACCTTGGATGTATGGAAAGACTGGGGAATGAAGTGCTGGAAAGCAGTGCTGTGGAAGGAGACCTGGGAGTCCAGGTCAATGGCAAGTTGGAGATGAGCAGGGCCCTGGCAGCCAGGAGGGCCACCCATGTCCTGTGGTGCATCAGGCCCAGCATGGCCAGCTGGGCAAGGGAGGGGATTGTCCTGCTCTGCGCTGGGGCAGCCTCACCTCGAGTGCTGGGGGAGTTTTGGGTGCCATGATGTAGGAAAGACATTAAACTATTAGAGAGTGTCCAAAGGAGGCCCAAGAAGATGGTGAAGGGCCTTGGGGAGAAGCTGTATGAGGAGTGGCTGAGGTGACTTGGTATGTTCAGCCTGGAGGAGACTGAGGAGAGAAGTCATTGCAGTCACAACTTCCCTGTGAGGGGAAGAGGAGGGGCAGGCACTGACCTCTCTGGTGACCAGTGACAGGACCAGAGGGAATGGCCTGAAGTTGTGTCAAGGGAGGTTTAGGTTGGGTATTAGAAAAAGGTTCTTCACCCAGAGGACACTGGAACAGGCTCCCCAGGGAAGTGGTTACAGCATCAAGCATGGCAGAGTTCAGGAAGAGTTTGGACAATGCTCTCAGGCACAGGGTGTGACTCTTGGGGATGGTGCTGTGCAGGACCAGGAGTTGAACTCAGTGAAACTTGTGGTCCCATCCAACTCAGCTTATGCCATGATTCTGTGGTTATTGCTATATCCATGTTGTGCTAAAAAGGCTGTATCCCTCAATGCCTTTGTGTCAGTGTGAAGATCACACTTGTGATATGGAAGGAAACTTACTGGGGTCCTTGGGTGACCAATGTGTTTTTTCTTTGTTCTTACCTGCCAGGGTGCCACCATTAAACGCCATGAGATAACAGGTGACATAACGGTTGCCCGTGTGATCCATGGTGGGCTGGCAGACAGAAGTGGTAAGTGGAATTTGAAACAAATTGATACATAAAACTGAACTTGAAATAAGGTATTTGAAGTAAGAAAATACCTTAGCTTCTATGATTAATCTTCCATTATAGACCAAGATGATGTTCACATGGGACAGCACTATAAGCAGTTATGCATTGCAGTGACTTTGATTATGACTTCATAAATTTTCAGATGAATTTGCTGTCTTAGACTGAGTTGAGGTAGAAATCCAGTTTTCATTATGTGTTCCTGGCACCAATACCTGGATATCCCAAGTTGCAGTGTAGTATGAAATGCAGCACATTCCCTAATGGAAAAATGATAAACATCAATATTTGGTGAATGTAGAAGATAATGGGCTTTAAGGAACATGTAATAATACTTTTTGGCACTACTCTACTAAACACTTTGCTTAGCACTAGTAGCTAAGCAATCTTGCAAGGAGTTTCCTTGGAAATGTTACTAATTTGTCATCCCAGAATTGAATGTGTTCCATGTCCCTTAGGGAATGTAATATAACTAAAATGTAAAACATCAGAAGTAAAATTCAACTGTAATCATTATAAAATAGTTTCTTTTAGTATTTTCTGGCCTTTGTATAGAGAAGAAAACCCAACTTGCAGAAAATAGCTGATTAAGTTCCCAGTTATACTAATATTTTAATTGAGTTAAAGGAACATGGAAAAGAAAACAACATTGTGAAGACTTCAAAGGACAGAGAGGAGTCCCAGAACCTCTCAGTGCACCTGGAATTTTTAGGGGTCTATTAGTATAGGATAAGTTACTTTGAGAAATGGAGCAATATTAAAATGTTTATGCTAATTTCAAGGCAAATCATCAGTAGATTGTAAAGATGTCATATGGGGGAGTGGGAAGGATTAAGAAAGCTGAAGCATGCAAGCTCCTTGTGACCCACAGTAGTCTGCAGCCCCATTCAGGGGCAATGCAGCCTGAACCCAAAACACCTTCCTGCATGCATGGTGCAGTGATCCTGCCTTGCCTATCCAAGTTAAATCATGCTGTGATAAAACTCCTGCTGCTGTTTTCATATTTGTTTTCATGGTAGGGTTGCTGTATGCTGGAGACAAACTGGTGGAAGTAAATGGAGTTCCTGTTGAGGGACTTGAGCCTGAGCAAGTCATTAATATTCTGGTATTTCATATTTTTTAAATGTATTTTCTACTTTGTACCTTAAAATTATTTGTATGCTCGCTCTTTTACATAGTCTTGTACATAAGAAAGCCTGAAATTTTTAACAAAAAATTCAAGATTGTTTCCTTTCTGTGAATGAAGTTCAC
Source organism: Cyanoderma ruficeps (assembly GCA_008694505.1). Taxonomy (NCBI): domain Eukaryota; kingdom Metazoa; phylum Chordata; class Aves; order Passeriformes; family Timaliidae; genus Cyanoderma; species Cyanoderma ruficeps. The sequence goes on from VZDJ01000594.1 coordinate 24,847,005, forward strand.
AACTGCTCATGAATCAGAATACATGAAACCAGAATTAAATCTGACTTCTGATCTGGGAAATTAACTTAATTGTGACCATTCCATCTACAGCTTCTGGGAAAAATACTAATTTTTTCAGACTTCAGTGATGTGTAATTTTTTCTAGAAGTGCCACTCAGTTAATATCCCACAAGAAAGTAGTGGAAAGCTGCTATTCTAATAAGAGTCCATGTTATAAAATGCACTAAAGCAGAGTGAATGAGCTTGTAAGCTACACACCTCACCCTGCCAGAAAAGGACAGTGTAATCATTGTTATCAAAATTCTGATGAAGAAATCTGTTGATGTCCCTGTTTTGTCATTTTGCCCACAATTTTTCAGGGTTCTTGACTGCAAAGTTTAAAGTGCCAGCCAGTGAGGTATTTCTGTGTGTAATCATACCAAGTCTATGTGCTATTGCCCTCGTTATACCATTTCTAGGTATAAGAAATACAAACTCTATTGGAATGTTTAATTACTAAATTATGTTCGTCCCCCTTTACATCACCCATTTAACCAGACCCTGCCACTAATTTAAATAAGATTTCAGTAGAAAAGTTTGGTATGAATCACTGCTGAAATTACATATGTTTACAATGAAACGTAGCTTGCATTAAATTAAAAAATATTTAGCAAAACTTTGATGTTTCATTCTTGAGTTTCCTTTTGGAAGAAAACACAGTATTGTCACATTGACTCTGTGTACCTGAATTCTATCTGTAACACAAACATTGCAGTATCCTCAAAGCCATGCTGTGTAGAGCTTGTCTTATCTATGTTTGATTACTTGTGTTGAATACCAACCATATTTTAATTCTTTTCTAATCATTTAGGCCCTATCTCAGGGGACAATTATGTTCAAATTAATTCCAGTTTCTGATCGGCCTGTCAGCAACCAAACAACAGTAAGAAACATTCTTTTTCTTTTTCTAGACTGGTAGTAGTAGTGCCTAATTGTGTGATACAAAGACATGGGGTTGCCTGGAAGTTCACTGCAATCTCTAAAGTGTTACCTTGCCTTTATGGCTGCCTCTCAGCTGACATCAATATGTTGTTGCTGAAGCAGTAAAGGCAGTAAGTAGAAATGTAACTGTGTAATGAAGGCACTTCCAGAGTGATCTACAGATTGAAGGTCAGTTCTTCTTATAATGTATGAGACAAATGGGGTTTTTTCTTCATTTCATGAACAGAGAGGGTTTAAAACTTGATCTGTTTTTTAAAACTTGACTTCATCATTAGACTGAAGTTGTGGCAATATCTGGCCCTGTGATTGTAAAGCTCATGTTGTATCCATTCTAAACTTGGCTTCTGCTGACTCCTGTGTATTTGCTTTACCAGCTTTATGTGCGAGCAATGGCAGATTACTGGCCCTTGCAAGATCCTGCCATACCATGTGCTGATGCAGGTTTGCCTTTTAAGAGGGGTGAAATACTCCAAATTGTGGACCAGAATGATGCTCTCTGGTGGCAGGCTAGAAAAGTTTCAGATCTCAGTGCCTGTGCTGGACTTATACCCTCAAATCATCTTCTTAAAAGGTAAAGAAATCATCATTTTCCTGATTTCTGGTTCAAAAATTATCCAGTTATTAAAACTTCATTTAAAATTTTCATAAGTTTTGTAGCTGTATGATTCAGAGTGACATCTGAAAACATCTTTCCTCTTTCTGATCTCTGGCTTCTTGCTTTTTTCCCCTAAGAGCACCTGTGTGAGCACAAGCTTTTGAAAGCACAGCTATAGTCTCAAATTGTCATTTAGGAAATTTGCAGCGTTTGTCCGGTCTCCATGCTGGTTGCTAAGACATCTGGTGGAGTGTAGCAGCTGAAAGATGTGTGGAAATTGAGGGCCCTGACTACTAAAGGACTATCATCTAGGATGAAAAAAAAAAAAGCAAGGGGAAGAGTGGGACACTAAAAGCATAGTATTTTTTTAAAGATGTCCAGTGATGCATGAGTGACCCCTTCAGCTTTGGTCAAAACCGAGTAGACCAGATGAAAAGAATGGAGAAAAAACCCCAAACACTCAAGGAAGAACAATGATTTCTTCCTTATTATTTTCTGCATAAATAGACCATTATTTTTACACTACATGCATTCAGAATCAGAGTTCTTACCTGTGGTAACAAACTTTTTAATCTGATCCTTTAACCACATGTCCTGTGGTACCCCCAGGATAACATAAGGCCATGCAATAGCAGATTACAAACTTCACTTTGTAATAAATACAAACTTGCCTGCAGTCTGTATAATACAAGGTGAAATCAAACTGGGTTGTGACTCAGGCTGCAAGCAAGAGGTTCTGGGTAGTAATGGAGGCAGTAGTATTACTTCCCTTATCAGTAGCACTCTTCTACTTCCAGGAGTCTGTACCACATTATGGCTTATCTTCCTGTACTTTTATATAAACTCTTAATACTTCTGGACTGCTGATTTGGAAATTTGAATAATTCTGACAGCACGTTGGTTTTATTTCAGGACTTTGCAGTGGGCTAAAATATTGGTAATGTTTCAGTTCTTGCTGTCTTCTCTCAGTTCGGTCCTGATCAATCTTACATGTAAGCAGTGACTCTGACTGGACCGTAATGTGCTTGTGGACTGTTTTGTTTCTTTAACTGTGATAAATTTATTTCTATGTAGGAAGCAGCGAGAGTTCTGGTGGTCTCAGCCTTTCCAGCCCCATCTCTGTCTCAAATCATCAATGTGTGAGTGAAAAGTTACTTGAGCAATACAGCAGGAAAGAAAGCCCTTGTCTCTGTTCCAGGGGTACTGAAATAGAAGCTTATACAATTCAGTTTCATTCAAAGACGTTGTTTCTGGAGCCATATTGTAACCTTCAAGTGTGTTAACTATCTGCAGAAAAACCAATACTTAATGATAATTGTACCTGGAGTACTGATGGTGGAGATGGTTGTCTCCAGTGCACTTGGGATCTGACCATAAGAGAAACTGTGAATTCAACTTCTTCTGAAGTCTCTAAGTTCTAGGAGCTCACTAGGCCAGCCAGTTCTCTCTAGGAGAATTGGCTCTAAGTCTTGAGGTGACAATTGCACTGGTCTGGCTTTTCAGGGACACAGATACCAAGTCTGCACTGAGAAGTGCCATACAATGTTTAGAATGTTTCTTTACTATTAAAGCTATTGAGAGAGTAATAGAACTTCTTTTCTTGAGGTCTAAGATAAGCTATGCTGCCCTTTAATTTATTCATGGTAACAATCCAGAAATATTATTCTCTGTCAACTATAATTTTCTGTAAATATGCAATTATTCCCAGAGAAAGAATGTTCTTCCTGGTTCTTTCTGTCCCCATTTTCTTCTATGGTTCTTTATGCAAGTATAAAATTTTCCTCTCATCATAAATCCCAGAGGGAATGTGTTTCATTCACTAGGATTCTTCTTGCACTGATTGCTAGAGCCGAGGCTCTCTTTCACCATAATTTTATTGCATTTTAACTGCTTCAATGGATATGCTGTGAGCAGTAAGCACTGTGGAAGAAGGTAGGAAATCACATCTGGACAGCATTGCATTTCTGTACCTGGAACCAATACATCACATGGTTTCACAGGCTTTTAAAAAAGTTGTCAGAAATGAGGCATTTTGATACATACATGCAGAAGAAGCCCAAGTTCTTGGTATTTTGTGAGCTTAACAATTGAAATCCAGCATTTTTCACCTGAAGTAGTAGATGCATTCATTGTCTTAAAGTGGAAACCTTAGCTGTGCATTACCTGTCAGGGAAGTGACCGTTTGGATGGGTTCTTTGAGGAAAGAAAGACAAAATTTCCTCTTTCTCTTTTCTTCTCCCTCTTTCTCTCCTGGAGCAGCTCCGAGAGAGTATTTCTTTAAAGGATACATATGGGCAGAATTGACAGATACTCTGACAATTCCCCTGTAACAGGAATATAGGTCCTGCTGGGCCTATGTGGAAGGGCATACAAGAACAAAACAGAAACATTGCTGTATTGTGAGCATGTGAGATTGCCCAAGCTCATGTGATCACATAAATTGATGTGCTCTGGAGATTGAGAGAGAGCTGAATTGATCTTTTCCTTCTCTTCCTTGTAAAAGTAATAATAAAAAAGCAAAACACTTTCCTTGAGTGTAGCATGTTGGAAAGATATTTAAAAGCTATAGGACAGAAAATTATATTCCCTCATGGTAATACTTAATAAATAGATATCTACTGGACAAACAGATTGACAGGCATGTTAAACCTTTCATTATTTCAAGAGGAGAATTCAAGTTAGATGTATTTGTCTCTCTGCCAGAAGCCCTTCAGAGCACTCACTTAAGAGTTTTTGCTCACTGTACACAAAGAACCTCACTAAATTGGAGTTAACAGTTGAAATCCTTAAAGATGTCTAAGGATGATTTGAGCTTCATGTATCTTTTTTCTGATGTCTGAGTTCAGTTTTGTAAGATCTGTAAGGGTGTTTTTCCTCTCCAGTGTTTTTCTGATTCAGATGAATTTTTTTCCCTTGTGTTGATCTGTAGAGGACGACATACAGATTGACGAAAAGTGTGTGGAAACAGGTAACTGAATTCACTAGAGATTATTTTATTTGCTTCAAGGCAGTAGCTAGTTAAAAGCCTCATTTCCTAGATAAAACCACTAATTCTTCTAGTGAATTTAATGGTAGAAAATTCTATTTTTCATACCCTGAAAACCTCATCTAGTATTAGTGTATTAAAATGAGCTGTTTGCAGTTCAGGTGTACAGTGCTTATAGTCAAATGTTTTGACCAGCACAAAAATATCTGCTCGAATGAGATCCAACCTCTTTGATGCAGGTGTTGGATTGTGGCTGTAAAGTTACCATAGTTTTTTCTCTATTGCATATTTAATGCCACAGATTGTTGTGGTCTTGGAGAGCCCACACAATTCCTTGTCAAACTGATCTTGGGAGAACAAGGAGCAAGAATAGGTTTTTTACTTTTGAACACTGAGTGTAAAGATGGCTGGCTTGAATTGCTCCCTAAAGCAGTGCAGTTCATTCTTCCTTCTCCAAGGTAATTCAGAAGCTCTCATGGAGGGATATGATCCTGTAGGACTGTGTGGAAAGAGATGAAGCAGTTAAGTCAAGTATGATGAGCTGTATTTTGCCACCTCAGGATAGAGGGAGCTGGGAAAAGTATATGTGAGACAGACCGACAGAAGCTGGAAAACTGATTTCTGATTCTGATATTCATTAGAAGAAAAAGAATTAAATTTTGAATTTATTTTAATATCTTTGCTATCTGGATTACTAAACAAGATGAGGAAACATTTGAGTCAGGTAAGTTCCTCTGACCTAACTCTAAATTCCTTGCTATTGTTCTGCTGTGAGAAGGGTGTCCAGAGGCAAGCAGGTGTCTTAGAAACAAGCAGGTGGCAAAAACCAAAATGCCGCTTTAGCTTCAGAAGCCATTCTGTCTTGACAAGCCATTATGTAAAATCCTGTTGCTTTAAGTCTTCCTCTTGTTCTCTGATTACCTTAGTAGTAAGGTTTCTGTCCTCTTATCCCATGAGTGTGAATGTTTCTTCTCGTGCATCAGTAGCAGATCTGTTTATCCAGCCCTCGTCAGTTGTACCCGTGCAAGCTGTGACAGCAGGGGCTGCACTGATGTCAGCACATAATTGGATTGCCTCTGGTAATACGGGGCCTGAATCCCCAGTGCCTGTAGGAGTTGATGTGGTAAAGAGGAAAGCTGCTTCTGGATTCCTGATTATGGGCATGGCTGGCATACAGGAAAGGAAAACACTTATAAAATTAATTATTTATGTATAAAAAATAAAATCAGTAAGTACTTTCTTTTAACCAAGAAGATATGGGGGTTTTTTTGTTTTGTTCTGTTTTTCATTTAGGAAGGAGCTGCTTATTTATATCACTTTGAGAGTTCTGCAAAACTTGAGTCTCCTGAAATAAATAATTTCTCCCCTAAAACAAAACTAGTGCTAAACTTCTCATTTGAGGTATTTGGTAATCTTGTGGAGGAGAGTGTCATTTTACTTTACATTTGCTCTTCTCCACAAGGTGTCTACTTGCCAGTTCTTCTGCCAGTCTTTCTGCACCTTCTTCTCTTATCACAAGTGGTTTGTTCTCTTCTACCTCTCAAGGAATGTCCAAGGTTTTTAAGGCACAACGAGCAGGTCTGCAGGGCAGTCTTGTGTTTTCAGTCTAGGATGTTTCTGATAGCTGCACTTGGGGATTACTGTTGCAAATCCTGCTCAGTGCTGAGTCAGCTCTCTGCTGTATCCACACAGTCAGAGGAATAAAAGTGCAAATATCTCCTATCCTACATTCCACTTTAACCAGTAGTTGCAGATGTATTTTGCACTATGATACTGACACAGACACTGCAGTTGAGTCTTGCATTCTTTGGGAACTGAGAATTCATGCTCAAAGAAGCCTATTCTAGATTTAATGTCTGCAGTACCTGTTTTCTACATTCTGTAAATGCGTTGGCCAATGCTGTTCGGATTTTTTATTAGATCGTAGTATAGACTGTCTTCTCAAAACTAATTGTTTTATGTCTGTCTCTATCTGAATGTGCAGAGGAGCTTAAAGAAGGTAACACTAACTTTTTTCTCCCTCCCTGTCTCCTGTAAGCTGTAATCTAATAGAATTTATCTGTGTTTAAATTTATGTGTTAAAGCACTCTTCCTGCAATATTTGGTAGCTGTATTGCTTGTTTCCTGTGGGATTCTATGCTGCTCTCCATACTACAGAAGAGAGGGTAGATAAAGCAGAAATATTTAAATATGTTTGTATGATGACTCAAGAGACCTGAAGGTAGAAATTATATGGGCGTGTGTTAGTTGAACATTACTCTGAACATTGCCCTGAATGAGCAGTTTTGTGTCAAGGATTTTTTTCATAGTCATAACCTAGTTGTAAATACATATAAGAATGTAGGAATAAAACTGTATTGTAAAGGTACAAGTAATGAAGAGTGTATAGACGTGAAGGAGCAATTAATGTGCATCTAATTTTGTTTCAATATTTGCATGCTTATGAGATAATTGTAAATCGAAGAGTCTAGTGCTAAAACCATTTCAAAGCTTTGAAAATATGTTTCTCCTTGGAACAAAAGAAATGTTTTTAAAGACATGCCTATGTCTTCTCCATCTCATTCTTGCTTTAACAAGGCCTAAATAAAGGAATGCACAGCTTGGAAAATTACATGTGTGATTAGGGGAAAATAAGGAGTCCTTTTTGAAAAGAAAGCTAAACAATGCCACCATTTTTTCTTCATTATTTGTTTTCTAATCACCTTTCCCAAACAGTTCCTAAACTTTCTGAACATTGATTTATTGGAAAACTGGTACATTTCACCTTTATAGAAGAGACTTAATTAAAAAAAAATACATGCAGAGTTTTAGAAGTCTCACCTGAATAGTGAAGCCTTCATGAGGAACAGCTTGAGAATGAGGACAAAAAAAATTGGAGGAAACAGGTTAGGCTCCCATGCTGGAACACAAATATCACTGATCCAGTTAAGAAAAAGAAATAATAAAATCAGGTCTTCATTTTGCCTGAAAGATCTAAGCAGGCACAAGTTGCATTTTCCAAACATGCTATGGGACAGAAACTGAGTTACAAATTTTTTTGTTTCTGATTTTCAGCTACTGACTTGTTAGTTATTGTTTTAAATACAGAGTTCTTGTAAGATAGATTTCACCTGAAAAGCTTAAATTATGTGGAAGTTTTGTTCAATAATTTCAATTTCAAAACATTGTCTGGTATCTAGATCTCTTAGGAATGAAACAAATAGAATGTTAAGTTTCAAATTTAATTTAGAAAATACCAAGACTTTCCATGGGTTGTTAGTTTTGTTTTTTTTTTTCTTACAATAACCCTTTTGAATTGGTCATTGGTTATGTGAAATATTTTAATATTTCACATTGTGGAGTATCATGCTTTTAAAATTATATTAGGCATCATACTTCCACACATTTACTGAAACTCCTTTTTTCCTTGGGATCAGCAATAACTGTTTGCCATCTAGCTTTTAAGCTTTCTCTGTTCTTTTTTATTTAATGAGTATTTGTTCTTTGTATTCTAGAAGAGGAAGAATTTGGTGAATTTGGTCAACGAGTCTTTATTGGTATGCAATGACTAAAGATAAGTAACATGTTTGGGGCTTGATCTAGATTAAGTGCTTGTCTAAAGTTAAATAAAACACTTTGTTCTTTATATCACCTGAAGATTTACTAAATGGAATACAGCTTACATTGTTTTCAAAATGTCAGGAAGTCTCTTTCCTCCTAATAATGCTCAATCTCTCCATTTAAATCTTTCATCCTGCTAGGTTTCTACAGAGACTTGCCCACTGCTATTTAAACTTGACTTCACGATTCATTTTGCTCAAAAGTAATGTCTGTCACCCACTGAGAATAATCATGAGGGTGTTCAATAGAAAAGTATACTGTATGTGAAGTTTCCAGAGTTGGATGGTCAAGTGGAGCAACAAACCTACCCCTATGGTTATTAAATATAGTGACCTTTAAAATGCACGTTCTGGAGGCTGGAGCAAATGTTCCAGACTTGCCTCATGAGAGCAAACCACCTACACTATCAAAAAAAGTTGACCTGTTTCCTAGGGATGCCTCAGGTAGTCAGAAACTTCTCCTTCAGCTTGTTTTGGGAATCTTTTGGAATTCTGGGGTAATTTTCAGGTGACTTTCAGCAGGATGTTACCTACTCTGTAGCTGTCACTTAAAGCTGTCATACCAAGAGCAGCAATGAAATTCCTTCACCTTGCAAAGAGCTCAGAAAAGGTAGTATGTTGTGTGGCTTAGAAAGAGCCCCTTTGGGCTAAAGAACTAGTTTCCTGCGTGTCAGGTATATTTTCCAGCACTGTGCCTTTGCCCCCTCCAGCTGGATTCCGCAGGAGCATGCGGCTGTGCCGCAGGAAGGCGCGGCTCAACCAGCAGTCCTGCTACTCCCGCTGCCCCAGCAGCTGCTACAGCACCCTGGCAGCTCCCTATGAAGAGGTGGTCAGGTACCAGCGGCACCCAACAGACCGACACAGATTAATTATCCTCGTGGGTAAGAGGTTAACAACCTTCACAGGCACATTTCACCCCCTCTGCCAGAGGAGAGGGAACAGTCGCACATGCTCTGATCCACTGGGGTTTCCTGCTGCTGCTTGCAGTGGTTGCTGACTGTGCAGGCAGCTCTAAAAGAATTATTGTAATTTGACGTCATTATTGGGGTTAAAGTTTAGTGTAATTATCATCTTTGCTTGAGACAGAGGTGTTTAAAAACAACAATAATAAAGTCCTTAGAAGAAGCCGTACAGTGATGAATACTGCTTGATAATGGATTTCATTTGGGAAGTGGTTGTTATATATTCAGCTGGGACTGAAAATTATGAGAACACATTGGTAACTTAATAGAAAACATCTTTACAGGAGGCATTTCTACAACCAGTGTTAAATGCATAGCTATGACAATTATAAGAAGGATATTTAACTCCAAACTAGAACAATCTCAGTCATGGAGAGTATGGAAAGATGCCTTTAATAACTCCTGTTATAGAACATACTAAGTATTAAGTGGTCTGCAGGCTCTCAAAGAGACTTTAATTGTAGTGACTGAAGGGAAGCTGCCATTCTTCATTGTTCTATGGTCCTGATAAAGCAAATTGAGTGAAGGCAAATCCACTGTCCTTTCTAAGTCTGGAAGTATTTGGTAAGGTTTTTATTTTAAAATAGTACTGCTGAGTTGCCTCCTTGGTATGGCTGTATTGCTGGGGAGTGATTTGTACCCTGTCAGTAATATCTGCTCCTTTTCCAACTTTCCAGGTCCCGCAGGAGTTGGTGTGAATGAGCTACGGCGAAGGCTGATCACAAGTAACCCACGAGAGTTTCAAAGTGCCACACCTCGTATGTAATGCTTTTCCTCTTTCCTCCCCCACCCCAATCCAAACATGAATAGGAAATGCCAAGTACTTTCCTCCTGCCTTTGTGTATTCATACACTCTTTGCTCTATGGCTGTTTCTTCAGCTCTACTGAAAGCCAGTACTGTTTGCTTTCATAAGGGTTAGTTTAAAATACTATCTCATTTTGGGAAATCAGACAAAGGTATGTTTAAGTTCCAGCTTCTGAAAGCATTAAAAGCTTTATGGAGGTGAAAAGTTATCCTCATGATTTGGCTTAATTTTGGTGTTTGCCCTTCCTAGATAAAAAAAAAAGAAAAAAGGATGTTTCTTGGAGATATTTTAAGTTCTTAGGTTAGGGTTTAAGTGCTCAGATATGAGAATGAAGACAACAGAAGTTGGTGCTTAATAGGCTTTGCAGCTTTCCTTATTAGCCTTCTAGTCTCAGATGAGACTTATGCAGCTTAACTTCTGACGTAACAACTGAAATTATTTCTACCTGTGCTTATTTGGTTCTTGTAATTTAGATAACCAAACCAGAAATTATGTATCTGAAGCTACCTGAAAATTCAGGACTTAGTGCTTAAGATCCCAGATAACAGGAAGGTGCAAGTGTGGGAAGCTTGTGGGACTTTTCTGAATAAACTTTAAAAAATTTCACTTCTGAGGAGTAAAAAGAGTTGTGCAACCAGTTCCAAGGCAGTTCCTGATTGCTTTGAATCACAACTATTTGGATCAAATTACTCTTCCATTCCAAGAAATACAGTTGTGCTTTGATAACTTTCAATGACTTGTCACTGGCAAACCATTACAGTATATGGGGCTTTTGCCCTGGTTAACAAATGGAAATAATTCATACTATAAGTTATGAAAATACTGATTGATAGTTCTTCATGAAGTTCTCATTTTTATATATATTTCACTTATAAAGTTACAATAATTTTGTTGCAGCTGATTGTTTTTGTGTGTTATATCTTCCCTCAGACACCACTCGTGTTCAGAAAAGTTACGAAATGAATGGTCGTGAATATCACTACATATCAAAAGAAACTTTTGAAAACATGGTGTATAGCCACAGGTGAGCAGGAGAGATTAATTACATTTTTATTACCTAAAATGCAACACGATTCATGAAAATACAGTTTTGTAGTTAGGTCCCAAGTTTGGGCTCCTCCACTCTTACTCTGCATGTGTGGTGTAAATTTGGGTCAAACTACTTGAGACTGTTTCTTCAAAGACTGTGTTCGTGCAGTTGCAAATAGCTCCTCCACAATTAATCTCAGAATCCTTCTAAAAGGAAGTGGGCTCTCTAGTCCTGAGCTCATTAGATGTGCTTGTAAGTTATGCATTTAACTCCTGTGGAAACGAGACTGCTTTTGAAAATTTAGCAGCGAATCACACCTGTGCTTGACCTACAACTCCATTGCAGGATCTCTGCAGTGATGACACGAGTAATTAAACTGTAAGGGCTAAATATTCAAAAGTGTCTGCTCCTTCCTATGCATCAATAATCTCTCTAAGACAAACCAGCTCAGCTCTACAGAAGTGACACTCATTGAGTTGTGCCAAGTGCTTTGAGATCTTCAGATTTAAGAAGATATTTGTAGTATGTAATTGACATTGACAAAAAAGCATTGACAAGTAAAATCACAACCTCTAGACACAAAATTCATAAAACCATGATAAGTAAAAAATGCATGTTTTGGAGATGTTGAACGGTAATGGCTTCTTGTGCCCAGTGTAGCAGGGAAGAGATAAGGTTAACAGTATTCACTAGGTTTTATGATCACTCAGTCCTGATCACTGGATTATATTTGAAGATTTCACCTTTAAATGGAACCCTTTTGAAACTCAAATGCTCTTTAATTTTCCTTCTTCCTCACCACTGCTGCAGAATGCTGGAATATGGGGAGTACAAAGGGTACCTGTATGGTACCAGTATTGATGCAGTGCGAACAGTCCTGGATGCAGGGAAGATCTGTGTAATAGATTTAGAACCACAGGTGAGTGGTAAAGGGGCAGGGAATCTTCCGGAAGGAAAAATAATATTCTCTACTTTCTTGAGCCATTGGTACAGTGTTAGTTGCTTTGTTCTTCACTTTACCTCATGGTGCTTATTAATGGTAGATTATCCTTTTCATGTGCCTTAGGGGGTGGTGGTGGTACTACAGTGCCCAGTATGTTGAGACACTGCATTTTTTACCAAGCCAGAAGCTGCATTATCAGTTTGGATGGAATAGAAATGAGTTTTCATACTTAGTTAAAGTAAGGATTAGTCTTTCACATGGAGATCTGTTGGATGGGATTTTTTCCTCCTCCAAGCCCTATTAGTTGAGAGTTCTGTCCTATCAGCAATCTCAGAACACCCTTTGGTAAAAGCAGCAACAGTTAAAGTAATCAAGAAAAGGCTGAAAATTTTAGTGTGCCTTTGTGCCTGTATTTCTCTCCAGAAGTTACAGCTCTTAGTAACCTGCTTCTTCACTTAGATGCTATTCACTTTTCTTTACCTTCTATTTTTGCATTGATTTTGCTGATGAAGATAAAGCTAATAAAAGCCTGAGCTTGTAAATATCTAAGATAGTTAGAGCTGGGTCTATCTAAACCTTGCCAACCTTCTCTGAATTACTTGCATATTTAGTACTTAGGAGCTGTTTGGGCTATGCTGTTTCAACATCTCATCTAATAGAATGTAAAGAGCGACACCATAACTCAGTAATTCTTGGATATTTCCCTCTAATTATGCAGAGCCAGTGTGTCTGGGCCTTAGGCTGGCAGTGGCTTGTGCTGCTTAAAATAGAAATTAAGATACAAGATTTGTGGGGTACTACTCAAAAACTGAAACTGCTGTAAGAGGGAGATGAGGTCACACCTTAGTCTTCACATCTAGAACTGTCCTTTAGGTTTCTTCTGTTACATTTTTAAGCAAAGGGGTAAAAGAAGGGTGTTGGGGCATGGGGTGTATAATCTTGCCACTTGAACAGATGTGCCACTCATTTTTTTAGGGTGTGAACTCAAAGGACAAGTTTTGGAAAGGGTGTTAAGTAAGGCCAGTGAGGTAGCAGAACTAGTGCTGAGTAGCACACTTTGTTTTAAATCTGGTGATTTGACCAAGTTTACATGCTACAATTTTCTTTAGGTTTTTTTTTTAAATTTCTTTTATTCCCTCCACTGCTCTGCAGTAATTTAAAAATATTAATTAGCATTAGGAAATGTTACACAGTAAAGGAGTTCTGAAAGCAGGATACTTTCTTCCAGCATGGAACAATAAAGAGGTACTTGTTCCAAAAGTAGCTCCGTTACAGTTAAAAAAGAACAGGTTTCAAATGCATCTTTAATGTGGTTGATTGTAGAGATCTGTTAATGACACTGTTCCACTGGTATTGAAAGCATCTCCTAATAAGGCTACCAAGCAGAATTAAGTGATTGTGTGCTACAGTTGCTTAACAATGTCCACTCCAGAGATTATTAGTGAAATCTTTTTCAGGTAAGTGTTCCTGAAAAAAGTGTCTCCTAGGTCTGGGGATAACAGTATGTTGTAAACAACTGGCTTTTTATGGAGTAAAACTGGGATGGATACACTTGAAATACTTCATTTTACTCTTCATTTGCAGGGTATACAAATAGCCCGGACCCATGAGTTAAAGCCCTACATTATATTCATCAAGCCACCCAGCATAGGTTGCATGAGGCAGACTCGTAAAAATGCCAGAATCATTACTGATTATTATGTGAACATGAAGTTCAAGGTGAGATTTGGAAATAAAAGATTGAGTTTATTAATCTGAGATTCTGTTATTAGAACATAATGCATTCTACTATGCTACAAAATAAATATTCTTAAAATATTACTTTGTCTTTAGTATCAAATCTAATTATTCTTATGTTTTTCTGTGGATTTTGTTGGGATTTCTTTCCCCCTTTCAGACTGGCTTTGAAGCGTAAGAATTGTAATTTGTAATCTAGGGAGCTGAGGCATTTTGCTTCAAAATGTCTTCAAAAAGGAGAAGCTATTTTGCATATTTTTAATTAGCTGCCTTGTGTCAATATTGAGTCAACACATATATACTGTTTGCACTGAAGTACTTGGAATGTGCTTTGTTCAGTAGTATTATTATTTTTTCACAGTTATAAGAATGTATTATTATTTCATGTATGCTTAATGATAGTATCAATTCTATACTAAATTCTGTAGATAAAACACAGATCCTGCTTGCAGGAAATGCATATCTTATATTTAGAATATATACAGCACTTCGACACAATCGTTTCCATGCAAATCATCATCGAATTTAGCATCTTAACATTTTGGAGACCTCAGTCTCTAACTATGTGGAAATGATTCATGATTGCTATGACAGAAAGTAACATGGACACAGGGGAAATAAATTAAATTTGGAATAAGAACACCAGCATTAGTAGATTTACCTTCCAGTCCCTAACATTCTCTGCCAGCACTTATCATTAGAGTAACTTTTTTTAGGGCAAATGGAGCATGCTGAGACACAAGGTACTTCCTTGGGAAGCATATGGCAGGCAGCTCTGGTTTTGAGACTTGGAACTGACTGTAGCAGATGTACTTTATCATAGCAAACTATAAATTAAATAAAGCAGACTGATATTATGTAGTCATCTCTTGTTTATGTGGCCAAAGGTGTTCTGCACATGCTGTGCAGGTATTTTTCTCTACACAACACTGAAGTTTTATGGACTTACTCTGTCTCACAGGAAGAAGATTTACAGGAGATGGAAGAATCGGCTAAGAAAATGGAAGCTCAGTTTGGTCAGTTCTTTGATCACGTGATTGTGAATGACAATTTACAAGAAGCATCTGCGCAGCTGCTGTCTGCAGTACATCGTGCACAGGACGAGCCCCAGTGGGTCCCTGCAGTGTGGATATGCTCAGACACTCAGCCCTAATTCTGAGCAGCAGGCAGCTTCAGAAAGATTACAGCTTATGTTTTACTTCAAGAATAATCCTAATGTCAGGATTGCAAGAATTTATCTTTGTATGTGAGGGATTTGGAAGAGGATTAGGAAAGAAGCTGCTACGGGAGATATAATCATACTATGTTCTGTGTAGCTCTTGAGCATTTTATGTTACAGTTGCATCCACTTTTGTACTAAAAAGAAAGGAAATACTGTGAGCACTCAATTACAAGAATAAAGAAAAATCTATTTTGTTGCATGTATCTGTGTTATTTACTCACACATAAGCCTTTCTTTTTATTATGCTTGTTCTGGTTCTGTGATGCCTCTACATTCTGTAAGCCTTACAAATGATATTAAGTCAGAATGTGCTTTTTTATTTTTTTTGCATGGCGTCCATCAGCAGTGCTATTTATGAAGGTATTGGTTTGTGGCTAATCCTTTTTACCTTTTAAGATAGGAGTATATAGTTACCTTTTAAGATAGGTGTTGGCATAATATTAATTACTCCAAAACCCAGTTATCTTCATAATACATGTAATATACCTTTTCTGCTCTTTCATCAACTCAAATGAGTACAAACTGACAGAATGTGGACTTACCAAAGAGGAAAATCATCAGAAACCCTTTCTCTTATTGATTTGATCTGTGGTAGCACGGTCTCCTCCTCAAAGGGTGCAATGCTTAGGGTAAAATTACTCTCTTCATCTCATATTTGTAGCTGTCTTGCCCCCTGAGGTAGGCAGATGGTTATTTTCTTGGCCTACCTCATCTTGAGGAAGATGAACAAGAGCGAGTTAAACAGTCTAGAAAGAGGTTTTTTAAAGTCAAATATTACAGCCATCAGGATGCCTTCTCGCTCTAGAGCCAGGGCTTCTATTCCCTGTTCAAAGGTAAAATGGGAGAGAGACCGAAGCCCCAATGTGTCATTGATGTGGCGTAAGTATTGGCAGAGGGTGAGATAGCAGCCAGCTCTGTGCTGCTGGTCCATGACCAGCTTCCCCACTTCTGCCTAGTCCAGCATTTGTCGACTGTATCTCTTTGCCTTTTTTCCAGGTATTATTTCCTACTTTTTTGGTTGTTTTTTTAGTGTTTTGCTTTGGTTTGTTTTTTTCCGATTGCTTCATTTATCAGTTTGAGACTCTGGCTACAAGCACAACCCTTTTTCCCTTGATTTTGCTCGGGTGAGCGAGCCGCCGGCGCGAAGGCGCGACCGATGGCCGGCCCTCCCGGCGCTGAAGGGGCGCAGCCGCGGCGCGGGGCGGAAGGAGCAGCGGCTCCTCCCCGCAGAGCCGGAGCTGGGCGGGCGCGGCCCATGGCGGCGCGGCGGGCGGGCCCCGGCGCGGTGAGGGGGCGGTGGGGCCGGAACGGGCCGGGGGGGCGCGAATGGCTCCGTGGGGGGGGGGGCCGGCTGCGGGCTTGGAGGGCGGCGGGAGCTTGGCCCGCCGGAGCGCTGTTGCTGCAGGGATGTGGCGGGGCGCTCCGCGGCAGCAGCTGCTCCGGGGAGGCGGAGCTGAGGCGCGACGCGGGAGCGGAGCACCCTGGTAGCGGAGCGCCTTGGGAGCGCGGCTCCTGCATCCCTGCTCCGCTGCGGTGCCCGCCCTGCTGCATCCCGCGGGAAGGCGGAATGTAACCGGCCGCAGGGTGGCACGTTTCTGCCCATCTTTGCTGCGGAAGCAAGCAAGCATTTCCTCGTATTTTTTCATATAAATCTCTCAAAAGAAAATCTGCAAGGCTTTAACAAATCTGTAAAGGCTGCTCCAGTGTTTTAAAACATTTTGGACGTTAAGCCTTTCCTCCTTTGGACGTTAAACATTTCCATCCTGGAATGGACACCGGGGGAGTTGGGTAGTTGTTTTTCCCCGAGTTTCCAGGTGCGTCCCACTATCTTGTGGCCTGGCTCAGGTGTGTAAACAGGGTTTGACCGAGGCAGCGGCTGCCTGGTTTGTGGGACTCTCTTGGTTTTGGGGGCACGTTAGAGCACTCAGTGGCTCTTCTGTCCTCACAAAATGTCCCTAAACTCACCCTTTCTATGAAGTTTGGCACGAGTTACTTCAGCCTCTGTGAAACTGCAAATAGACCAAGGCTGATGTCTCCATGGCAGATCTGGGGACTGTCACACAGATGGACAGATGAGTATTCACGACTGGCTGCTTGGATGTGGTTTCATGTGTTGCAAGGAATAAATGATACACAATTCAATGCACTTACCAGTTGTTTTGTAGAAGGTAATAAAACAGAGATGTACTACAGAGTACAGAATTACTGCTGCATAGGCAGTGAATGCTGTATCAAAGGTTTGTGGCTTCTGTTTGTTTTTACAGGGTTTTTAGCTTTTATTTTTTTAAATACCAAGAATCTTAAACATTTAATATTTATTGCCACTAGAATGTTGGAAACAATAAAAGTAGTAGGATCTGACCTTTATCAATATTTTCTGCCTTTATGGTGTACCAATATAGTGTGACCAGTCCCCTGCCAGCTTGCTGGATGCCACTTAGGGTGTGCCGTTCTCTACCTGTGTAAATGGCACTTGCTGTCTGTCTTCAGCATGGCCAAAATCCAAGTGAGAGATTTGAGGTCTAATCCCACAAACCCTTCCTTCCTTGAGGCAACTCATTTGCTGTGGGTAAACAAACCAATGTAAAATTTGCTTATAGGAACCTGTACCAGCATGCAAAGTCAAGGTTGTTTTTGTGAGAGTAACATTTGCTGCCGTTGAACAACCTGCCCTTGTTTCAAAAGGGAGTAGTTCTGGGTCCTGACCCAGGGGCAGGAGGGTTCACATCCAGCTAATCCTGGCTGCCTGAAGTTTATTTTTAGTTCAGAATTAGCTGAGGTTCAATGTGAGCAGCGTGAGGGAGCATAGACCAGTTCACAGTGCCTCTTTCAGGGAACGGCTTCAAATGATATGGGAAAGAAACAAGTGGTAAGTTTGTGGATCCTTGAGTCTTACCTGTCTTACAGCCCTTTTTATTTCTGGTATCTGAATTTTCTGAGGAAATACTTCTTTGTGTGTATTCTTTCAGTATAATTGTGTAGTACAAAATCTGAAAGTTAACTCCTTTTTCTAGATGAGAGAAAAGTATGAGCTTGGTTTCAGATTATTATCAGGAGATACTTTTAGATTTTAGGTGTTTGACCTGACGGTAAATATGTTCAAAATGACATGGAAAAATAACATTTTATAATATCTAAAAGTATTTTTGTAAGTGAGCTTCTTTCCTATTATTGTTTTTATTATTGCTCTGAATTTACATCTTCATTAATAGAAAATACTCAGCTCACGTTGTATGTTGTACAATTACATTGAATGCATAAATTATTGCAATATTTTATATTTATTTAAATAGAATGACTAACAAGCTTTCTAATGAAAGTGGTACCTTACATGAAAAGTGAAAATTATTAAAGCTGAAATGCAAGCTGTGCCTCACACAGAGGTCAGCTGTATGTTCCTACTGCAGTGCCCATCAGAACTCTGGCACAGACATATTATTCCGGCATCTTTTACATCTTTTATGTAACGTCTCCGTTCAAAGTGTTTGGCCATTTAGGGGGCATACAGAGCAAAACATACCTTGGATGTCCTGATCTGAAGCTGTTTCCTGAGAGGTGGTTTCTTACTGGCAGAAGTTGACTTTTGTCTCTCTCTTGTCTTTCAGTGCCCGCCTCGTGCCCTTCCTCCAGTGCCAAGGTAAAATCATTGCATTCTGTGGAACTGGTCATGATGCTGTAGTGCACATTTGAAAGTAATACCATCAGGAGAAATAAGTCTGATAAACATCTGAGTAGTAAAACTGCTTATCTTGCTAATTTTTTGTCCCAAAATGCTTTACAAGGAATGCAAAGCATTTTAAAGTTTTATAGAAGCCAAGAAATGTTACCATATTACCTCAGTTTTAATACTCATGAGAGATAAACCCTCTAAAAACTTGTAGACAAATACTCCAGTTTTAATGTCTAGTATAGTTTAATTGTTGTCTGTTTTAGTCTCTTCTTCCTCTCTTTTATTTTGTGTTCTTTAGTTGATTTGAATCACAAATCCGTTAAAACAGGAATTTCTGGAATTAGGCTAGGTATTCCTTAATTAGGGATTTAGGTATCTATTAGTTTGATGTAGTATAGGGAAAAGCTTGGGCTTTTTTTCAGTGTGAAAGGAAAAGCAATTTTATAGTTTTTATGAGATGACACTTCAGAATTCCTTCGAAGTACCTGCAAGTACAGGTACATAAATGTGATGTTTATGATGGTTGACAGATACTGTCTTTTTAGTGATGTATGGGCTCAAATGTTTCATAACTTTTGTCGGTTTGTTATATACCAGGCAGTAAGACAAGTTTTAATTAGCCTGGTGATTAAAGCTTTTAATCTGATCCACAGCTAGCCAATCAAGAAATTGTGCATAGTCACCAACAGAGTGTTGAATCTTGCTGATTGCTTCATACTCTTAACCCTGTTATACACATCTGCTCATAAAGAGGAAGGGGGGTAAGGAAATTAACCATAAAAGCAGCAGTGGGAATTTCACAGTTGTGAATTGTAATTGATTTAAAAATAACTTTCTTTTCATCTTTTTATGCTGCTCGTCAATAACTTTCTTCTTCAATATGAAGTGGAAGCCAAGGTGAGTTATTAAAGAGAACTACAGACATTGGTAGTACCTTTTGGTGCCACTCATTCTCTCTTTAAAGACAGAGCCTTGTACTTTTCTTAAATGCAGACTGATTATTTAAACTGGATTCCTGTGCATTGTTAGAATTGTTTTTCTTCCTTCTCTTTACTGTTTGCTATTTCCATCAAGGTAACTGAAATGTTGCCACCATGCTTTAAACAATAAGTTTATTTTTCAGAGCACTATTCAGAGTATTTCAGTTTATCACTTAACACACATGCATGTGTGTATTGAGCCTTTGCTGCACTTAAGACTTCTTTACCCTGATTGCTTACCGTGTTTTCCTACCATCTTCTGTACTCCTCCTCCTTGTGTGAACTGCTGAATTGCCATCCTACCTGTAAAAAAAAAGGATGTCATCATTTGTAAAAAAGAATCTATTTCTTAGCTTGCAATAGGATGGCTGTTAAAAAAAGGAAATGGAGGTTTCTCCTTGCTGTGCACCCATATTTCTCTTTTATGTTATGCAGATGAAATTCCACTCAGTCGTCCCAAAAAAAGGAAACCCAAAGGAAAGACTCCATTAGGTAAGGTGTCCTGCCACGAATGAAAACTGTTCTTTTATTCCTGCAGTTTTTTCTTTCTAACTTCTTTGCATAATTCATTAAATAGACATTTCCAGCTGTAAGCTGCTTATGCTGAATGTGTTAAGCACTTGAATTTTTGAATGAACTAAGATAAAACTCATTTAGTGATCTGGTTCAATTGCAGTCCTTGGCCACATAAAATCACAAGTTAATCACTCCATTATCACTGAAGGGTTGACTGTAAAAAATTATTAGTATTAGAGCTTAGTGTTTTTACAAGAAGCAGATCTGCAGAACAAACATATTATTTTAAGCAAGATTGTGAGTCTGATCTATTTTGATAAAGCATAACATGTTAACAGAATCTAGTGGAATTTTGTAACCAGTTGACTTGCATCCATATAAAAGTTTGACGAGGAAACCTCCTTTATTTGCTTAAAAGTGAGGCCTCATTAACAGACCTTAAAATGCAACAAGTAGAGTTGTTGCCAGCAGGATATCCTAAGGATTAAGTTTTTTTTACTGTTGTTTCCAGTGAGCTGAAAGATGGTGCAAAGTACACCTTTTGCTATTACTTTGCTGGTTAATTTTGCATTTTTTGCACAATAAAGGTTTATAAAAGGTGGGTAAACCTGAGTTTGAAGTGGAAACAAAGGTTCAGTTGTTACCATAAAAACTGCAGTTCTTGAAAGTGCTATTAAAAACAGGTGTGATATAAAATGGAGAAGTAATTTTTTCTTTCTGCATCTGATCATGCAAGCTGATGCTACTGCACTATAATATGAATTCATGTTAACCCCTCACAGAAATATAATTCCTCCAAAGTATAATAATTCATTTCTCAGACTGGAGTAAATACCCTTCAATGGATTTTTTCTGCTCCTTCTTTATTCTTGTGCTGTATGTTTAGCATTTAAATTTTCCTTTGACATGATGCTATTTTGCCTTAGCACATATCTGTGTGTATCACCTTGTAATAAACTATTAATTTTTTCTTGGCTCTTGCATTATAATCTTTGCACATAGAAAAGAAAAATATAGAGGTGTATTTCTTTCCGGTGATGGATTCTTTTCAGGCAGTCCTCTTCTGTATGCCCAAATGGGAATTGTTCTACTTCCTGGATACTTCAATTCCCTCCTGAGCATTTCACTGTTACAGTGAAATACCTTTGTATAGTTCTACTTCTCATCGTTGTTGGTTCCCAACTCTTCTATTCCTATAGCCAATGCATTTTCATCTCAGTTGTTGCTCAGCTGGGCAACAATGTAGTAAATGGCAGCTTTCTCTAGCCTGTTTCTCAGCGGCTGTGAGTTCAGGCTGGGTCTTTTCCTGTGGTTTTCAGATGGCATTGTGCCAGCAGCAGTTCGTCGGCAGTCCGAGAGCAGCGAGCCCCTGACTCCTGAACCTCCTGATGCCCCACCTCAGAGGAAACGCAAGAAGAAGAAAGTACCTACAGGTACGTGAGATAGCTGTAGATAGGAAAGAGCAGGCAATAAAATTTGGGAACACAGAAATATTATTGGAGAACATGTATTTAGGTTTAAAACATTTCATGTGCTTCTTTACCTAAAACAGCTGAAAGTAATCTCTGGGTGAGTGGTATCTTAGTGTTTGACTTTCTGGTTTCAGATTTCATAGGGTACAAACCTCCATGAAAATAACAGATACGCAGTTTTGAAAATTTTATAATACTTTACATCATTCAAAGCTCAGATCATGACTTTTTTGGCCACTCTTTTTATATAATAACTATTGTATTTAGGTATGTATACATATATGTATACATATAACTATGTATTTAGGTAAATGTATTTCCATTTTTATGAAAGCTCTGCAACTTTTATGTTGAGTTGATTTTTTTTTTTGTCTTCAGATTCTGAGACCTCTTTTACCCAGCAAAATGTGGCATCCCTGTTTCAGAATGGAAATGGCATGGATGTCCCTGAAGCTGAAGGAACGGTGATCCGCAAACAGAGAAAAAGAACGAAGTGAGACAAATCTAGTACAGCTCATAATCTGGAATCACCGTGACAGTGAATATGACTGAGGAGTATTTTACATTATCCTTTGACAAAAATGTAAAATTTTGAAGCCCACAATACCATTCAGCCTGTGTGCGGTTCTTTCCAGGGTTAAGGTCTAACTTTTTTCACTTCTTCGTTCTGTGTATACCTGGATGCATCACAGCTCTAAATACATTTTCATGAGCCTAATAGTTCAGTCACAGACATGAAAACATCAGAATTTGAAACTGCTTTCTATCATTCTTATTATCTTAATTTTATGAAAGTTAGCATTTTTTCCCTATTGTTCTAATAAGTTCTAATAGTTAATCTCTTGGTATGGAATTAGTCTTACAGTTTTAATCAACTAACTCTGTGGGAATTTTAGCCCTTAAAATTATAAACAGGGTAATATTGTACAGGTCACAGCCTGATGGGTTCTTATCAGCCTGGTTAGACATGTTCAATGTTCACA
The DNA here is from genome assembly GCA_008694505.1 of Cyanoderma ruficeps. Taxonomy (NCBI): domain Eukaryota; kingdom Metazoa; phylum Chordata; class Aves; order Passeriformes; family Timaliidae; genus Cyanoderma; species Cyanoderma ruficeps. Next base: position 24,869,487 of record VZDJ01000594.1, read on the forward strand.
GGAGCCTTTGGATTTTACATGAACTCCTGTTCTTTCCCTGTCCCACTGTGTGTTCGGTACCCACAGGAAACCTCGGCCAGCCGAAGTGAGCTCCAATGAGCTGGAAGTGGAGGAGGAAGACATCATTGAAGATGAGCACAGAAAGAGCCCAGATCAGCAGCCTGTGTTTGCTGCTCCCACTGGAATTAGTCAGCCTGTTAGCAAAGTGTTTGTTGAAAAAAATCGTGAGTTCATATTTTGATTTAAGTAATTCAAGAACATTCTTTCAATTAGAACCAGCATGACTATATCTAAAATCTAAATACTGTAGTATTGGGAAAAAAAATTTAAAAAGTTTTCCAAAACAAAAATTATTTGGAAATAAATACACATGATAATTTTTCAACAGTGAATGCTGGTGTTGCTGTGCTGCTATATTTGCTTCAATTTTTTGATTCCATGGTGGGGGTGAAAAAGGTTTCAGAGTACCCAGCTGAGCTTTTTTGACTTAATATTGTCACAGTGCCTTGTGAAGAAACTATTACTTACAAGAAGTCTTTTAAGAAGAAGATTTTGCAGGGTGTTTGTGGTTTTCTGTTGTTTTGTTTGGGCTTTTTTGTCTCAGGAACGCTGAGTAGTTTCCCAAAGTGCTTTGCACGTTGTTAACTCGATAGCCTGATCCACCAGGATGCATCACTTAGAGGCATCCTGTATCAGTGTAAGCTGAAAAAGGGCAGGACGTGGGGAGAAGAAATGTTCTAATGGAAATTCTGATGCTTACAGGTTTTTAACACTAATAAGCATTAATGTAGAAATGATGGAGAAAGGAAACAGCTCTCTAGAACTGATCTCCTTATCCTTTCAGGGCGTTTCCAGGCAGCTGACCGTGCAGAATTGATTAAAACCACTGAAAATATCAATGTGCTTCTGGATGTGAAAGCTTCATGGACTACTAGAGATGTTGCCCTCTCAGTGCACCGAAGTTTCAGGTGAAAAATAAATGTTCTGATGTAAATAAACATAAATCAGGGGTGTGGTTTGGGGTTATTTTTTTTCTCCCTAAAAATTAGTGTCTTTCCTCTAGAGTTGTGATGTATTTTTATTTCTTCTGGATATTCCTAATATCCTAATGGTTCAGGATTCCACAGGTATAAAGTTTATCAGTCCTCCAGCTTTTGGTACTTATTGTCAAGATTTTGTATTTCTAGTTTAGACATCACATGTGAAAAACAGCTTATAAAAAGAGTAACTAATAAAGCCATATTGCAAAGATTCAGACAAAATCTCAATAGCAAGGGATTGAGCTGATAACCAAAACATTAGTCACCTACAGAAATGTGGTAGAAAATAAGACTGACCCATCATGTGTATCACCAGAGTAAAAATACCTGAATTCAGACAGTTCTCAAAGAAAAATGCTGATTGGTGGGAAAGAGGGAGGAGTGAAATTGCACTGGGGGAATAAGATTGCACATAATAGCAAATCCATTATTTTTTTAATATGTGGTTGTGTTGTGATAGAGAATGGGAAGATAACAGCCATTTTCTTCGGTGGTGTATTTTAGCTGGAAGCCTGGGCTTCCTGCTCAAGATTTTCCTTAGCAATGAAGATAATGAAAAGATTGCCTTGGGGACAAGTTAGAACATGGTGTAAGTGTAAGGGGCAGTGGTCTGGGGAAACTACTGGCAGCTACCAGTTGAAAGTATTTGATGCCTGTGGCTGTAATGAAGGGAAGGCAAAACATCTTTGTTTTCTTTAAGTGCTCAGGTTCTGGTGCAGTCTGGTGTGATGGGAGGAAACAGAACTCGTGCTGAGAATTTTTTAAACTAGATCAGGAAAAGCACTCAGAAACAATCTCTGAAGGGCCTTGAAAAGCAGGATTGAACAGATGGATTCATAGGCCTTTTCTATCTATAGCTAATTCAAGATGTTAAAACTGGTCTAATGTTCTTTCCTCCATTCAGGGTGTTGGGCCTCTTCACCCATGGCTTCCTTGCTGGTTATGCTGTATGGAACATCGTGGTTATCTACATTTTGGCAGGAAATGAGCTTTCCATGGTTTCTAACCTGCTTGAGCAGTATAAGACAATAGCATACCCAGCTCAAAGTTTGTTCTATTTTTTGCTGTCTATCAGTACAGTCTCAGCCTTTGACAGGTAAAGCATATTTGTATTTGAAAGGTGTATATATACAATTTGTGTATATGATGTTCCTTTCTCCTTTCTGTGGCACATTTTGATTTGCTGTTGATGATTTAATTGATATACTCAAAGAATGGTTTTTCATATGGCTGACTAAGCACAGAAGGGGTGTACTTGTGCATCCAGACCTTTGGTACTCGTTTCTGTCCAGTGCTTGCACCCTGCTTCAATATACTGCTGCTTTTGTGGGATCAGGAGATGAAACAAATGTACGAGCTGACTTGTTTTTCTGATGCTGGACTGTGAAGAGGGGTGGAGAACAACAAATGTTTCTATCAGGTTCACTTCATATGAATCCATTGCCTAGTCAGGTTTCAAACATCCCTGAGTGAACAGTTGACCTGGCTTAGCTGGGGCTGCTGCATTACAGATTAAGACTGGGAATGGAAAGACAGAAACTCAAAAAAGATCATTAACTAGACTAGATTCATGGATTTTACAAATGTTTCTTTTAGTTACAGGTAACTAACTAACTAAGTAATAATAAATAATAAATTAGCCAGGGAAGGAGTTGGTGCTATGAAAAAAATTGTGACTTTTTTCCCTGCAAGGATGGCAGGGAGGAATCCCAAGTTACATTTGCTCCTGTAAGCAGTGTAAGCAGTTACATTGGCATGGACACTGAACTGAATGGCAAGGATTAGAGGGGACAGATGTCCCCAGGTTCTCCCTATTCCAGAAAGGTCTGCAGTGTGAAACCTCATGGAACATCCTCCTTTATTTTGAAATTGGCATAATGGGGACCTTTGCCCTGTGTGTGGGATATAGTTGTATATTAAGGCACTGTTACAGAGGCAGAAAAAGACCTTGCAAAAAGTAAAAGAACAATAGAATACTGTTAGAGGAACTGGGCTGGGTTAATGACTCTTGATTTTGTTACAGGATTGATCTGGCAAAAGCATCAGTTGCCCTGAGGGGCTTTCTTACCCTAGACCCAGCAGCATTAGCTTCTTTCTGTAAGTATTCTGAAGTGAGTAGGAAGCTGTCCAGAAAATACAGTAAATGGAAAACTCCTCTGTACTCTTTTTTACTGAAATCTTCCTCCCAGGTTATTTTCTGCTTTAGAATAAATGACTTGCTCAGTAGTTGATAACAGCAAAGGCCATTAACACTTTGTTCCATATTTTTTAAAGCATTTGCAACAGTAGCATTAGTGGGGCTGTTAGTGAGATAGTTCTTTTCCATTTCTGAATATAGAGCACAAACCTAACAAAAAAACAGAATCACAAGATGCAAGCTTTGATGTAGCTCATGGATTGCAAAAGTGCAGAAACCAGATTTTGATAGGTCAGGGGAATGTTACAGAAAATAGAATGAATTAAGGCAGACTACAACTGGAGGCAGTAGAGTGAAAGGAAAGAAAATGTAGTGATCAATACCATGTCATGATGAGACAGCATTTTGGGAGTTTATATCTGACAATACTAATTCCATTTCTTCCAGTGTACTTTGCTGCTCTTATCTTATCCTTAAGCCAGCAGATGACGTGTGACAGAATCAACCTCTACACGCCACCTTCGGAAAATGGCAGTATCTGGTAGGAAACAAGGAACCACTTCTGTAACTTACAACGTAGCTCACTTAGGGAGCCTTGTCGAAGTGGCAGATTGAAGAGGTTGTACAAGATATGTAAGGAAGTATTGATGAAGCATTTTATTTCTGAACCTGCCTTTGAGCTTGTCCTGAATATTTCCTGTTTTCCCTGAACAATAAAAACTCAAGGATGAGTTTGGTCATGTTGTCTGCAAATCTGTTATACCTCAAATAAGAGTTGAAATGATGCTGGAAATGTCATCTGGCAGGAACCTTAAGAATCTCTTGCTTGAAAATGAACGCTAACCCAAAAAGGTAACCATTTTGGGTTCAAGGGGCATTCCATAGACAGTCAACACTGTTTTTGAAGGAGTCTGCCACAGGATTCATGGGCTTAGCAGACACAGCTGGCATTTAAATATAAACCATCAATTCATGTTAGGTGATCCCATCCAAAACTATTACTTTCTAAGTACCTATTAATGGACTGAAATTCTGGTAGCACAAAACCAGAAGTAAACCAGGAGAAGTAGAACAAAAGCATTTATGTGCAAATTTGCTGGTTTGGGCAGTTAGTTTTTGCAGAGGGTGGAGGTTTAGTGTTTCTGTGGTCTTTGGTAATTGTGCTCTTTACCAGGCCTTTGCAATACAAGACCATCATGATGGTACAAGTAGCTCTCTTTTCACATCTGGCTATGCAAACTTGGTTTGATGTTACTCTGCTGCAATTATTATTGTAAGTTCTGTGCATCAGTGATTACTGATGGTTTGATGTGTTTTTCACAGGACTGGAGGTACAGAGGCAGAAATTGTTCATTCGTGGGTTGTGGTGAATCTCATAGTGTCTGTTCTAGTTGGGACAAGTTGGATCTTCTTAAGCTCCCGACCAGAGCTAGACCACAGTGAAGGTAGGAAACATTAATAGGCAAAATGTTGTTCATTCAAGTTGTTGTTTTTATCTGCTGCGCTCTGCATTTGGTGTTCAAGAGTAGTCCTGAGAAATTTTGTGACTGAGGACAAACAAGTATCTCCTAGCAACCTTTCACAGCAAATGTTTCTTAGGATGCTGGTGTCTGTGTTTGGTATTATAAACATTAATTTACAAAGAAAAGCTTTATTTGTCCTGTCTGAAGCAACATGAATTTTGAAACACTACAGAATGTCTCTTTTCAATGAAGAGAAAAATAATTTAAAACACTTTAACAGTATTTTAAATATTTTAAATCTATTTATTCTACTTGTGTCTTAGAAAATTCCTCAATATTAATAATGTTCCTTCTGCAAGTGCTAAATGGGTTACAAATTCAGTAGAATTTTCAGTGTGTCATTGCAGTAGTTTTGGGAACTCCCTAGCTTTGAAAAGTCAGATTAGTGCTTGCAGAACAGGGCTTCAAATGAGGACTTGGGCTGGTCCAGGCTGGAGGAGGGGGAAGCAGGTTCTTCTCATGAAAGAAACGTGGCTGGAAACTGGGCCTTCTTCCTTTTGTGTCCACCTGGGATCCAAAAGGTGTGTCCTAACTCAGTGCTCCTGTCAAGTGCGTGCAGCCTGTCACTTCAATGTATGCTGTACATAAAAATCCTAGGTTTCAACTTAAAAGTTGAAAGGAATCCTAAGAACACCACGAATTGAAGCACAGCTCTGCCTCTCCAACACGCCTCTTCAAATTCCTGTTGAATTTTAATGTATGGGTGTCCGTATTTCAGCTGGCTCCAGTTACCATGTTTATCTCTAATAAATAATGAGTTAAAAACCCTCAAACAACTAAGTGGCAGCCTTTACAGTCCTCAATGGTAAAATTTATAATGGATGCTTAAATCATATTTAAAACCCATAAATAATAAAGGCTTACTCAAGGAATCCAGTGGCAGAATTTTACTCAGGTTTTGATTAAATTTTTTGATACTTACATGTGCCCACTAAGATTGGAAGACCACCTTGGAAATTTCTAGAGAGACGTTCATTAGTACTTGTTCCAAATAGCAGAGAAAATTTAGCCTGCTAAGGATGGGGTACGCTAACTTAACACTGTGAGACAAAGACCAAAGACTTCCAAAAATGAACAAGTCTTTGAACAGAAATCTTCCTTCCTGACACTCTCAAATTTTTAACAATCTAATTAATTCAGAGTTGTGTTTCAGTGTCCATATTGAATGCATGATGGCACTACACATGATCAGCTACTAACATTGTCACCAATTGTGTCAATTTTGGGGAGCAGCAATAGTTTGCTAAAGCCATTGGTAGCCCTTGCCATCGCTGAGTTGTTGATGCTATGACTGGGATGAAAAGCAGGAGGCTTGGGGGAATGCCAGGGTACTTTTCAGGAATAATGGAATTGTATTCAGGTGAAAGTTTTCAAAGAAAACATAGTTCTTTCTTTTCTCTTTTAGAATTGATGTTTCATTCTGAAATTGAGGAATTTCCTCACCGAGATATCATACCCAGAGTCCAGCCATAATGTGGAACAAGAATCTGCACATATTGCAGCTGTGACTGATGGCCCAACATGTTGTGTATTATAGCTATGTATTATAATTTTCATAAAGAAAAACATGTATTTTTATATTGTATATATTTAATGTTGATCTTTTTATGTATGTTAAAGTTTCCAAATGTGATTGAAAACTTTTATACTTTTGCTTTTTGTTTTACAAAGTAGAGTATCCCTAGGGCACAAAGTCAAGGTGATTTTGTAAATACTGCTACCTACATAGCCAAAGACACTAGAGGGATACAGAAGATCAGGTGTTCAGTGCTTTTTTGACTGCTGTACAGTCTTCAACAACCTGCTTTTGTTACTTATGCAAACAGCATTTAGCTTATCTGATTTGGTTAAACATTTTCTAGAGATTAAAAAAAAACCTTTCAACAAAAGTAGTCCAAGGAAAATTTATAACAAAATAGAGTTAGGAAACATAAACCCCACCAAATTAGTAATCTTAAAATAATCTAATTTTTCATAAAATATTTTTCTAGAATAAAGGATTAAATTGACAGGGATTTTGTTTAATAATCCATAAAGAGGTCACTTTTTAATCTTCATTTAGTTCTCTCGACAAAAATCTTAAGTTCTTAGAGGCTGATGTAGATACAAGACAAAGAAGTTTTAATGTTGCAACATTTTGTCAGTTAAATACATCTTCTCATCAAACAGGGTGTTTTTGTGCTGCCAACAGGATGTGTCTGTGTCCTGTAATTTCTCAACAGTCAGGAGGCATAACTATTCCAAAGCCACTCACAAAAATAGTGCTCTGATTTCTCCTTATCTGGGATGGCAAGAGCAATCATTTTATTCACTGCTCTTTCTAACCATCTTGGATTTCATAGATGTTAAAAATGTTCCTACTCCCACCTATTTTGATGGAGATTGTTCTCTGCCAAATTGTTGTTTAGTGTTAGGATAGAATGGGAAACTTCTTCCTAAAATTACAAGAAAATGCTTATTAAATCAACCCCAAAAGTCTGCAGCAACCCATCTTCTATGCAGTGACATAGTAGTAATTGTGGCAGGTGATGGGTTTTGCTGGCAAGAAGCAACATTCTTTTTCATTTATATTAAAGTGACAAAATAAAAGCATTGCAGATGTAAATAAATACAGATGTATTGCAGAATGAAACAATCTCTTTAGAAGACACAGACAAAGTCTAGTTTGAAAACCATTTCTCAAGAAAATAACACCTAAAGCCCAAAACTTGTTTGTATGTATTACTTAGCATATATTGATTTTGCCTTGTTTGATTTAATAAGTGTGTCTATGGGTGGTTGTAAAAGGGGTGCACTTGTCAAAGTTCACTGAAGAATTAGTGAACTTTTTTAGTAGTGAAGTTAAGAGTAGCCAGATAAGACTTGAAAGGAAATGTCAAAGAGCTTTCAATGCTTTCTGTGCTAACTTTGTGCTGTTACCTGAGTTGCTTCAAAACACACACGGGAACATGAATAACTGGGCTGTTGCTGCCCTGTTGAGGACTTGCGTTCTTTTGTGTCCATTCAGCAAATTTCAGTTATTCAAAAATTCAGTGTTCATGACATCTTTTAAATGCCGTGGTAATCTTGACAGGAAGGAAAAAGACATCTGCAAGAATTAAAAGATGTTCTACAGCTGTTGGCTGCATTCTGAGGCATTCAGTTTGCTGTGGGAAGGAGCCCGTAGCCTTTTTCGTAAATTGTCGTGGCTCTTGTGTCTGTATTTTTGTAAAACTAGAGCTGAGTTACAGCTGGCACTGCATCGTACATTACAATGGAGAGATTCAGGGTGCTGCTCTCCTTCAGTTGTGCACTGGATGTTCTTGCCATGATTTGGCTGTAGGAGATGAGGGATGAGACAGGAAGTGTTCCCATACAGTTTGCCACCACATTTTTCTCCTGATGTTGTGTGTTTGCTTGCAGAGTCACTGACCTCCTCAAGATGAATTATTAATAGCATGGCTGCATGACTTTTCTTTCATCTTGGTATGGTCAGAAGTATAATTTTGCCCATAAAATATGGAGCTCAGCATAAGTCTGCTAAGGCATCACCATCAGTACAGGAAAGACTTGGATAACATCACTGTTTGATTTCTGATATTAACACTAGGAATTGGCCAACTATCCCTTAGACAAAGTGATGCCAGCCAAGAGCCAGATTCATTCTTAATGTGAAATATAGTAGTTTTTATATGGTTGAGCAGGGATTGAATTAATGAACTTAATGTGATTACTATTTCAAGCCAAGCTTGCCTTTCCAGTGTATGTTTGTAGAAGGGTCTGAATATAGCCATATTTAAATTCATGAGTTTTGAGGTTGCCATATAAAAAGCACAACAGTTTGATGGGTAATTGTCTATTTTACAAAATACTTTTCATTCCATTAAGCCTCACAGTGGAATATGAGTGAGCTTTTTTTTTAGTTTCTTGGAACGTCTTAGAACAAGTTTACAAAATAGATGTTTAATTCTAGAACATGCAATATTTGTAGAAGCCTTAACTGAAATGTCTTTCTGCATTTCCGTGTCATTGTTTTTAATGCATTTGCAGTAATGAAAAAATTTTCAGATATGTTGGTGCCAAGTTCTTGTTTTTACATATATGAAACAATTAAACAATTGCTGTAAACTAGTTAGAAATGATGGTACCTCTTTGTCTTGTTTCCCGTTGTTCAGTCTGTTTAAAATAAATCAGTCTGTCTGTGGGTTTGGGATGGGAGGCTGAGGGGCTGTCTGGGGCTGCTCCACACTTGGGTGGAAAAAGCCCCACTTAGCCTGATCAGAGGCTGGACTCCAAAGCTAAATTGTTTTAATTACTTAAATTGTTCTACTAATTTAATAGTTGGTCAGTTTCGACTTGGTTTAAACGTTACTCTCTCAAGGCAGTTTTCTCAAACTGAAGCCAGGTGATGTTAATTTGCAGAGTGTCTTTTTAAAGTAGTTTTGGTATTGCTGAGGTAAACTTTAGGAGGGTTATGATTAGGTGAGAATTACTCGCTTGCGTATTTCCAGCAGAATTAATTTAAATGACTGAAGACTTTGGGAGATCAGAGAAAACCATCAGGTAAATACCTACAGCTGAGCCTAAGCCTTACCTTCCTTTTTCCTACCTTACTCTTCCTTTTTCCTCATAGCGGTGTGGAAGGTGCTGTTGCATTCCTCAGGGCGGCTGTGCTTGAAACTGCTGCGTAAGTCCGCAGACACTTGCAGAAAGTGTTTCCCCTGGGTGTTTTGTACTGTGCCCCCGGGGCTGCTCGCTCCCTTCACGGAGGGCAGGGAGGACTCCCAGCCTCTCGCCTGAAACCCGCCGGTTGCTGCTTCTGGGGACAGGTGCTTCAGGAGATGTTTTTTCCTGCCGTGTGTCGCCCTCCCGTCCCCGGTGAGTTTATTTGCCGATAAGCTTGTCCGCCACGGTCACCCCTCTCCCCCTGAGCCCTGCCCTTCGCGGTCACCCCACTCCCCCTGAGCCCTGCCCGCCGCGGTCACCCCGCTCCCCCTCAGCCCTGCCCGCTCCCCTCAGCCGTTTTCCCGCCCTGCCCTCGCGCGGCGCGGCCAGCGATAATGGCCGCCAGGGGGCGGTGGCGGGGCCGCCCTGTCGGACTCGGCCTGAGGGAAGCGGCCGCGCTGTTGTCGGTCGGTGATCTGGGGCAATGCGATCTAAATGGGAAAGCCAGTCAAAAAGAAAAAAATTCCCACGTGATCCTACACATGAACCAAGCCGTTCGCTTTAATAATTCAGTGTTTGAAACTTATGTGACCTTTTCTTCTAACTGTAGAAATTGTAGAGCCCTCCCTAGCTGAAATCCCGTGTACAGTTTTCCTGTACTGTAATCAGTAAAACAGCCATGGGAGCATGGCCATTCAGATGGACACAGGCAAGCCTCAAATAGTATATATCAAATAGATATCAAATAGATATAGAGACAAAAAGCAAGATCTTTTCGTGGATAAAAATCCACACCCACTGCCTGACATAATAGTTAATCCCCACAGTGAAAATAAACAGATTAAGGTCCTTTGGGGGGGGGAAAGATACACCCTCTCCACCTCTTCTCACCCCAACAAACAAATACAACTCAAACCAAAATTCAAACCAACACCCCAAAAATCCCAAAACAAACAAACCAACAACCACTTTTGAAAAAAAAACAAAAACCCAAACCCCTGTAACTTTTGAATTGTTGAAAAGTCTCACAGTAAAAGAGTAAGAACCAAGTCTGAAACAGTAAAATTCTTCAATTTAAAATGCTTGTGATGCTGATATTCAAGCAGAGCACCTTTGTAGGCCATGGCTCACCAAACTGCCCAAAATCTGTCATTCTACAAGACCAGCATAAGGAAAAAGATAAATTGGCAAAAAAATCCTGACTGGAAGTCAAAAGAGAAGCCATGTAGAGAAATGTGCACCAACATCTGGGTCAAATATTAATAAATACCCTATTTAGGAAGGGAAACCAAACTACTTTGTCTTCAAAACTAGTTTGCGGAAATCTAGTAAGGCTGTGAAGAAAAATCATGGAAAGTATGCTGAACCACCTTTTTCAACATGCTGCAGGCTCCAAGGATTCAAAATCATGTGTTCTCCCATGACAAGGAAAACTTGAAGCAGAAAATGGAGCAGGAAAAAGGGCATGACAGCCAGCCAAATATATCATTCCACAAGTCTGTGATGGCTACTGTAGAACAACAGCCACCTCAAAACAGGAAAGCATTTAAAGAAAACTCATCTATAACTGACTTGCCAGATTTCACATGGGCAAAAAGAGATCTGCCTGTAAGAATACTTCTCTTTTGACTGCATGAAATATGAGAATTGGAAAGATAATTAATACTGAATGTAGAATAAACAAACTTTAAAATAAAATGTAGTAGATAAACTCAGCATTGATACTGTTGACCCATATGTCATGTAAATTTTGACAAAACGGAAGAAAACCTCTGCATCCTGCCAGCCTCCATTGCAGATGTATTTCATGACAGGTCAACTGAATTCCATGAATCTGGGTATGAAGGTAAATCTACCAATAATGGTGAATTCTATAATCTTATCTAAAAATAAAACCACCATGTGACTGCAGCTAACTTCATACAGGCTTTTTGGGCAATTTCCAGAAGTTTCAGGGACTTTCAGATAAGAAGCAAACATAGATGTAACTAATTTATAGAGTAGAACTAGTTTTTTTCATCTGAGAATTAGGGAGGTTTCCACAGGCACCTCTTTAAACCTAATTTTCTTTCTTTCATCCTATCTCAAGTTTCTGAATAGATTTACATTAAATACCAAATGTTAGTTTGCTGCCAGGTTTTTAGTAGAACACCTCAATTTTCAGTGGTTTCTTTTTTTTATAAACTCAAGTCTTTGCTTGTCTGTTACATCCAGTTGTTTTATTTCATGGTACGGTTCTTAAAGTCCTTTGTGGTCTTTGCTGTAATGTGTACTGTTTCTGAATTTTAGTAGTTTTTCCTCATTCATACAGTATAGGGATGGCCATCATTAGGACAAGTCATTACTGCTACCTTAGATATTTCAGAGGTTTATTAGACAAGCTAATATACTTTAGGAAAGCTACTTAATAACATTAAAGGCAGGGTGTATAAGTCATTTGTTTTGGTACCTGCCTCTTGTCAAGAGATGTTCGGGACAATGTTTTTCAAATGCTTTCTTGTATTTTTACCCATCCTCTAGATTAACAACAACTTTGATAGTACTTGAAGAGAAGGAGAGGGGTAGGGAAAAGAGAGAGTAAGGTGAAACTCTGTAATTAACCAAAATAATTGTTTCTGTTCTTCAAGTGGAAGAAACTGTTCTCTCTTCATTGGGTATTTGTTGCACTGAGACTCTTGAAAGTGAGGAAATCATGTATCAGAGCGAGTTGATTCTGAGTAGATCACATTTTTTTCCATTCTGTCCATTCAGTCATTCACAAACTGCTGTGGTATCAGACCAAGACAGTGAGACACTCGACAGCATTGAGCATATATTCAGGATAATGTTAATTAACAGAAATTTTCTATTATACAGGTATTTATTTTACATAGTGCTAAATGCTAGCATAACAAAAGGTGGCTGCAAAAAAACTACTTGTGTTGTTTTCACAAGTATTTCAAAAGTAACCAGGCTATAGATTTCTGTTTCATTGGCCATGAGATTTTGCAAATGTATAGGTTTTATAAGCCCCTTTGAAAATACATCACATGGAGCCTAAATGCAAGGTTCTTGGAAATTTCAAGTCCAAGTTTAGTTCTAATTCACGGGCTGATAACACACATCATTGGTATGAGCAAGAGTAAACGAGTGCTCTGCAAAAACCCACAACCCAACAAAAACCTCTTGTGCTTAAAACTGTCACCTTGGAATAGGAAATCTCTGCAGCTCGAATCTTAACAATGCAGATCATGAACCTCAGATTTTGAAAACTTAACTGTATCCAAAAACTTCAGATTTTCAGAAAAATTGTTTCTCAGATCATCTTTTCAGTGACAGGTAGTTGAAACCTAGTATGATTACACATCTTCTTTCCTAACTAATACTTATTTTGCATTATTCCTCAATAGAAAGCATCACAGTTAATGAGCAAAATTATATCAAACCTTTCAGTAAATATAATCCAGGGAGTATTTTCAATTATTTCTGGTTATTTTAAGAAGTCACAGTGCCTCTTAATTGCTTTTGTTTGAAGAGACACAGTTGTTGAGAAGCAGTAATTCTAAGAGTAAAGACTTGTGAGCTTTTAACCTTAAAAAATTCTGTTTAATTTTCTTTTTAATGTCAGTACAGAAATTGGAACAGTGTTTAGAAATGTTTTTAATTCTTTTCACAGAGAGGGCAGCAAAGTAACTCCACTGGAACAAACAGTGGTTTGAATAACTTTGTACTGACATTGTTATTAGTATCCAAATTAATTTTTATAGAGTCCCCAGAACTTGTAAGAGAAGCTGAAAATACTAGCAGTTAAGCTGCCTGAATTTTTCTGCAGGTTTTAATAGTAGTATTTATTCAGAAGTGTGTAATTAAAATATGTGGAACTTCATGCGTGCTCTCACTTATTTGACTTGGTTTTTACATGTACCGTTAGTCAAAAGTTATTTGTTGATGCTGTCTAATGTATTTGACTTGCAAACAGTCCAAATCTGTAATGGCTAAGAATTATGAAGAAGGGATTCACATGAAAATAGTATATTCTCCACAAGTACACAATTAAGTTATTAACATTTTTTATTCAGAATAATTTTCTAGTTTTGACAACTATTTCCTTACCTAATGATTGACATAAATATGATTTTTTTTCTCCCTGTAGTATCAAGAAGCTGTTAGTATGGCTGGACTATTGGTGAAAACAAGAATCCCAGAATTACAGATATAAATGGAGGCAGATAGGGTAAATTTATTGACAGGTCTTTAATCTCAAGTTTCACATGTTAAGTTTAGAAATACAGAGCTCTCTTCACAGCATAATGAGTAGAATCAACTTTTTTGTTGATACTTTTATGTGGTCATTTAGAATTTTATGTGTCTCTCAGGCTGGTATTTCAGTCATTTGGTCTTTAAGGCCTCGTAGCAAAGCTGCTGGCAATGCAGTGGTATTCTCAAAGCTGGCTACAGGCCTGCTCAGCTATGGAAGACTTGAAGACTTATGTGGAATGTTGTTTATGTTGAAAACTTAAAATATATCCATCCAGTATCTATTTATACTTTTTTACCACCATCATGCTTACATCAGGAATGTACTAGTGGCATTGGGACACAACTATTGCCACAATATGATGAGAATATGCAGGTTTTTCAAAGAAAAAAGCTGCTTTTGTTCAGTTTGAGTTGCCTGGTACAGCATGAGAGATGAGAATTTACTGAATTGTAGGGAGAAGACTGCTTTTCATCTGACTTAGAACAGGTAAATTCACTAGGATATTAGCGGGGCATTAGGTTCTTAGTATGGCTGAATTGATCCACAGGAATTTAACTGTGCCTTGCAGAAGAGGCTTGTTTGCCAGCAGCAGTGCTAGTGAAGCTTTATGCATGTTGTCTTCTAAAAAACCAGTATTAGGTTCTGGTAAATTCTAGTGGTGAACAGGAATACAGTATAAATAAAAATATGTACAGTAACTTTAGATTATTTAATATGACTCTTCAAAATTAACCCGTACCTGCTAGAACTTGAGACTTACTTTGCATAGTGAGACATCCTCAGATTAACTGCTAAAATGACACAACAATAAGCAGAGGTGCAAAAGCCCAGATTTGTACTAAGAATGTGAACAGACGCAAGAGCAGAAGTCGCACTTCCAAGCAGCTTAACTTCTTTGGGAAACACGCAGTATTAAAACTGCATGAAAAATGATGCATAGTTAACTTCTGGCAAATGTGACAGCATGTCAAGTGAGAAAAATGTCTTTTGAGAGAGAAACATTTATTTACATAAGCAACTAATCTGTGCAGTTTCACATTTCAACTTGGAAGTGGAGGATTTCTCCTTACTAAAATAATTTGTGTCATAATGAAAAAACAAATAGATGTTTAGGTAAGATTAAAGACAAACCCCAGGCCTGAATTCAGAAAGGTATGTGGACTTCAGCACTAGGAGCTGATAATACAGTACAGAGTAAGATTACAGCAGGGACTTTCTTGTTAAGAAAGACTTTGAAAGAGAGAGGTGAGCACTCAGCCATTCGTTATAGAGTTTTCCTTGCAGTCAGAGAGTGAGGCATGCTGCATTTTGTGATGCCAAGAGGAAGTTAATGAATTATAGCCACTTCATGGCATTTCAAGTATACTTGGTCTAACTGTATTTTAACCATACAAAAGCAGCAAATACAAATCACATTTTCCTTCTCTGAAACATTGGAGAGGTATCATTGGTATTTATTTAGAATTCCCAGTCTGTATCATCTTGATTTGTAGCAATATGTCCAAGTTGAGTCCCAACTACTGTTGAGGGTAGTGTCAAGAACTCTGATCTGTTATTTTGAATAGGAGGTGGTAATAGGGACAGTAATGAATTCTGTGTTTGTTCCTTTATCTAGAAAGAAAAAAAGTTAAAGCTGCACATAAAAGTCTCTATAACTTTGCAACTTACTTCATTAAAAGCATGTAAAATCAGAGCCATGTTTTTGCATGTTACAATACTGAAAGTAAAAGGATGAGAGGTTTTGCTTTCACCACTATTAGTCTTTCAAGGCTAATGAAATCAGCTGTGCAATTCTGCTTTAAAATAAGAATATTAACCATTTTTTTAAATTAGTTAGGCTGCCTTAAGTTAAATCAACTTCATCAATGCGGAAACTGATTAATCTTATGTGTTCTGTACTTTATTGATATAATTTTGTTTAAAAAAATTCTGAAGCAGGTATGCTCTCACAAGACACTTTTGGCTCCAGGTAACTTCATTATTTTGTAATCTAGCTCTTTTTGTGGCTTATTTAGGTTATAGCTGTGTCATTTAATGAAATACAGTAAACTCACCTGTTTGAAGAACGTATGCGAAAGCAAACTGCTTGCTGATGGCCTGAATCATAAAATGAACAATATAATTATGTTTTGGAAAGTAAAACACTGCATTTGGATAATGGGCCAGATTGACAAATAAATTTAAGCCCTATGGGTTTTCCTTCACAGGACAAAGGTGAAGAAGGAGAAAAGCAACACAATTCCTACATTCTATGCCTCTGTAGTGAAAACACTACTAAAGGAATCTATTTTTAAAGCCCTATTCATGTTTCTGTTTAACAAGGAATTTAATGCCTCATTCAAAAGAGACATAGACCTGAAAACATATATTTCAGATTTCTGGGCTTTTTTCTTGGACAAAGTTCATGTTGGAAAGTTAATTTTACTTGTTACAAAACACAGTCATATTACAAGAAATTCAGGGGTCAAATGACTTTAAAAGTTTCATTACTTTATCAGACAAGATCATTCTTAAAATACATATGTAAGTGTACTGTTTTACATACTACATGTGCTCCCAAATTCTGACTCTAACTGCATTCAACTGATTACTCTATCCTAAACCGTGGGCTATACTTGGTCTTAGATTGAAGTGACGAAAAAATTAGTTTTCACCAGAACGTTACCTTTTCTCAGGGTCCTGTTGCAAGCAAAGTTCTACCAAGTTGTGGAAAGCAGGTGAAAATGTTTTGGAAAAGGGCATTTGGAGTCTTTCACTGGTCATTGTGCGTGTCATGCTCTCACCAATTCCAGAATCAACACCTGACCGGGAATTCTTCATCCTGGATTCCCCCCGGGGAAAGGTATTTATATCCCAGGGACAGTAGGTGGGACCTTTCAGCTTTTGCAGCAGCATCTGGTAGGAAGAAACAGCAGGATGAGAGTTCAATAGCTATCCAGACCTATTCAGGGTAAGCTATGAAACTCCAGGGATGAAAGGATTATTTATTCTAGGAAGAGGCATGCATATTTGAAGTTACAAAAAGCAGCCACTATTTCAGCAGCAATAGCACTGTTTTCTGTGAGTAAAACAAAACAAAATGCTCAGCATATTTTTAACTAAGGTTTAGCATTGTACCTGAGTGCGAGGCATATCCTGAAATGGAACGTGTCCATTGGCTAATTCACATGCTGTAATTCCCACACTGTAAATGTCAGACTTCATGTTATAGCCACACAAATCCTGTGAGAGAAGGGAGACATTACTGATCACTGAGGCCATCGAGCAGTGCTGGCAAGAATACAAGTGCCTGCTTCAAAACAAGATTCTAATGCCCCATAACCTACACAGTACTGAAACAATTAAATTGTGAAACCTCAGACATTTTTCAGAAATCTGATGGCTGTACTGAACAGAAATTTCAGGTTTTGCAGTAGTTTCCAGGAGGTTTGGGTAAAGACATTTAGTACAGCATCACCTTACCAACAGTTTTAGAGCTGATTCTCTCTAGAAGAATTAAAAATTCAGTACATACATGTACTTTTAAAAGTTGCAGTTCAACGTCTTTGACTGCAATTCTACAAGCAGACTTAAGCTGGAAATTGAGTACTGCCACTAACTTTGAATAGGAAAAATTATGTGTAATGTATACTAACCTGTCTCAGTAGTTCAGGACTCAGCCAAGGAAGCACGGACGTACTAAACTGGGGGAAATCATACACCACCTTTGACTTCTGTCCATTGCTAACTAAACTGTAGAGGTTGTTTAGGCCAGAGAGAGAAACCAGCCCATCCTCTGAAATCAGAATGTGGCTAGCTTTAATATTCCTGTAACATAAAGTGGTGAATTTTAGTCATAAGAATTACTCAGAGCACTACTAGAACAGCAAGGCTTTCATATTTCATTGACTTATAGTGAGATACTAGCATGGAGTTCAGGAAAAAAGTACCAGAAGTTGGACAAGGGCCCTTGCTCCCTACAAGGAGTATAAACTAAGGAAGCCCTTTCTTTAACTCTAGTTTTCTTCTCTTCAAAGAGACAAAGCCAGGCAGATGTATAATCCCTGTAACAACTGGTTTGAAGAAATGTATAAATACATTTCTTGTTAAGAATTTACAAACTTGGTTTTGCTGTATGAGTGAAAAAACTGTTACTTGTGCACTGTCTGATATAAGAAGGTACATAGGAAAAGGAAGGAGACAATACTTAAGATGCTGTAGTCTGGTTCTTACCTATTGACATTCTCCTACCTGTGAATATATCCATTCTGGTGCATGTAATTTAATCCTCTGATTGCACCAAACAGAATGTTCCCTATCAAAGCTTCACTCATTCCTTCAGGAAAGTAAGTCTTCAACAGATGTCTAGCTGAACCTGGAAGTGAAAAAAACCTAGCTAGGCCTAACAAGTCTTGTTAAATCACTTGTCTATGCTTCCCTCACTGTATACTCTCGTCAAGAGCAGCATTCTCATCTTTATATTGACTCTGGTGCATTATTGCATGGATGTAACTGATGCCCCATGTCAGTCACTGGAAGTCTGTGTCCAGCCTGTATTCAATGTAAACAGGTCTCGTGTTAGCAGAAGTTGTATAAAGTCAAATACATCTCCCCGTTACCCTTCCTCACATGGTGGGTGCTAGGACTAAGTGGAATTTAATGCAGTTCAAATACCAGTTTTCACTGGGGAGGATATCTTCTCTAAACAAATGGTGTGGGAGAGTCTGTTTTTTCTACAAGACAGGAGATGATCAAAGAAACCTTTCATGGACCATGTGGTCCAAACCTGTATCAGCCCTTTTTCCTATTCCAAAATTGCAGTTAACAGTTCTTACCATAGGCCATGAATGGGGAGATGACCCAAAGCCAGCTTCCAGCTGTAAACACTGTCCAAAATGTCATTATGTTGGGATGCTGGAAAAAGTGCGATAAAACCACCTCATTCTACGGAATTAAATGAAAGTGGATGTGTTAACCACAGAACAGCAGTCCTACCAAGAGCATTAACTACATCAGTAATCAGCAAAGAGAACTGTCTCCTTCCATTTATACAAGACTGCAGGTGATGTGCAGAGGCTGAAACAGAAATGTAAATAGCTTGCCCATAATTGCATTTGTCTGAAGTAAATCTGGTTTGTTCATAGTCCAAACTTTTGGTGTTAAATAAGAGCACAGAACATGTTTCAAGTAAGTTGTACAATTACAGAAGTATTTCTAAAGCAATTGTCAGCTGCCATCTTCAGAAAGCAACTCTCAAATTTACACCTGCATTGTGTTTACTATATTCTACTCCTTTGGAGGGAAAAACTTGACTGAAATGACCCAGTGCAAGCAAAGGCTACCTTTGTCCAGTAATCTCATATGAATTCCTCACTATCTTCATCGGGCTTTGTGCAGAAATGCTGTTCCTTTACCTGTAAGGCTCTCAAGTGCTCTTCAGAGCAATTTTCAAGGTCTGTGATCCTTACAGCAACTTGCCTGTCTGTAGGTGTATGCCGTGCAAGGTAGACTGAAGTTAAATTGTTGAACCTCCTCCCTGAAACCAGAAATGGCTGCCTTAACATGGGAAAGCATAATAATCCATCACATGGTTTCCTTCATATTTAGAGATTGTTTTCCAGTTTTAAAATTGCAATTGATAACAGTGTGACCTTTTCTTCAGAATGCCAAGACCTTAAGTAATTGCAGCAAATGTATGCAGCAAATTAGTTGAAGCATGGCCCTGCTATTTTGAGAACAAGTAAAAGTGTTTTAACGTGTCAGTATCAATTATACATCTAAATGAACAACACTTAGCATGCAGATTCACATAAAGATATGCATGCATAGGATCTAAGGCAGCCATCCTTAGAACAATCACCTTGGGTAGCCAAGTTATGAGACATGATGTTACTTAAGGCTGCTATTTATTGTCAAATACCACAGATTTTGAAAAATGACGTGTACATGCACAAACATCAAGAGGCAATTTCAGGTACTTGTTGATTTGTCTTGGATCTTGAAATAAAAGATTACTAAAATATAAGCAATGCTCTGCACTTATCTCAACGGAAGAAACACAAGAATAATCCTTCATTTTCCAAACTTAATATTTACTGCAGTTAGCAATAAACTATTGACAGCAGGAAGAAGAAATATTTTAAGGTCCATTTAAGTTACCTAGTTGCAGCTGGAGTTCATAATGAGAGACATTAGAAGAGCAAAATACCATTTCATTCTTTCCTGTCGATGGGGGAATCCAGGCTAGATCAGAATCAGCCTAACAGAGAGAAGAAACAGTTCTCAAAATGACTACGTAATTTTAAATCATTTATATTTTTAAAATTAATGCAAAAATATTATTAATGCTGAAGTCCAGTACTCAAATAAGAACATTCAAGCTTGTACTTTTACCATTACTAAGACTTAGTTTTATGAGTTACAAGTTTTGTGTGCTTGTTTTCACACTGGCACAAGATTAACACTTAGATACCTATAGTTTCCTACCAAAGTTGGAAGCCCCAAAGTACTCTGTTTATTTTCGTTGTCAGCAGTTCAAGAAGTACTCCGTAATGAGGCTATTTTTAATATGCACCAGCTTTTTATTTAACCTTGGGAGTTAAAGTTTCTATTCTTACCAGCCATTCATGGATGCTGCTCTGAGATAGCTCTTCTGGTCTGATTGACTCAACTGGTGTACGCAGAATACAGGAGCAGTCCTTGAGAACAGAAACAAGTGAATGTTGATGGAGTTGCTGCAATTTATTAAATATGGCAGTGCAAAAGTGTAAAAAAGTAGGGCTCATAACCAGCAGTTCAGAAAGTCTTCTGCCACAAGTCAATCAATCAAGGGATTAAGAAACAGCATGAAGAACACACATAGCAGACCGAGAGAAGAGACACTAAAGTGTCCTTCACCAAAAGCTGACACAGTGAAGTTCAAACATCTCAGCACTGTGGAAATCCCCTGAAGCAAGACATTTCACCAGGGCTTTTTGTATTAAGGTATAGCTGGGTAACAAGGCACAACAGCCAAAATTTTTCAAGACAAACTTACCAAACAAGACATGGAACCGCTTTAGATCAGGGGAAAAGTCATACACACCCATTTATCCTAGAAAAAAAATAAAGTAGCAAAGTAAGGTGATACATAAAACTGTGATAAACTTAAATGTCCTTAATCAGAACTGTGAGGCATTCCTGTCAGCTATCAAACACAAAACCCCAGAACTCCAGCTGAGGGAAAGTCTGCTTCTATTTAAGTATCATATCAATTTCAAACTCCACGCTGAAGACTACACCTCAACTCAAGTGTTCCTTTTTAATTATTGGGTTTAGAAACTTAATTGCCAGTTCTGAACAAACAGTTTAATTGCAAGTTAACTGCACAAGTGCAAAAAGTAAAAAAGAACACTCATGAATCCTTGGCAGTTTGTAGGAAAAGAAATCATTGTCTGTTGTTTTAAAGGAGCACAGCTGTGCTAGGCAGATCTTGGCTTGGCTGTGTGCAGCTGAACTGGCTCACAAAAAAAAAGCAAGGCAGAAGCAATTCCACTTTACATTTCACAAGTGAGGAAGGAAATAATATTGTAAGGGATTGCAGTTAAAAAAATAGAGAAGCAACTCCCTCACAGATCAGAGTAGCATCTCTGAAAGTCCTCTAGCAGACTTATGTCTGATGCTTTGAAAGCTTAAGCAGTGAGAGAGGTCTAGTAAGTGGATCAAAGCTTCTGTAAGTACAGAATGGGACTATTTTACCTCAGCTATAACCAAGCCTTCAGCAGTAGAATCATTAAAGTTGGAAAAGACCTCAAAGAACACAGAGTCCAACCATTAACCTTACACTGCCAGGCCCACCATTAAACCACATCTCTACGCACCACATCTACATGTTTTTTGAACACTACCAGGGATGGTGACTCCACCACTTCTCTTCCAATGTTTGACAACCCTTTCAGTAAAGAAAATGTCCCTAACATCCAATCTAAACCTCCCTTGGTGCAACTTGAGGCCAGTTATTGTCATCCTATTTCTTGTTAAGTGGAAGAAGAGGCCAATTCTCCCGACTATAACCTCCTTTTAGGTAATGGTAGAGTAACAAGGTCCCCCTCAGCCCCCTCTTCTCCAGGCTAAACTCTTTCAGCCACTCCTTATAATACTTGTGATACAGACCTTTCACCAGCTCTGTGACCCTTGTCTGAACATCCTCCCGTGCCTCAATGTCTTTATTGTGCGGAGCTCAAAACTGAACACAGGACTTGAGATGCGAACTGGCCTCACCAGTGAGTACAGAGGGACAATGATTCCCCACGTCCTGCTGGCCACACTATTGCTAACACAAACCAGGATGCCACTGGCACTGGCCACCTGGGCACACTGCTGGCTCATGCTCACACAGCTGCCAAACAGCAATCCCAGGTCCTTTTCTGATAGGCAGCTTTCCAGCCACCATAAGGAATCCTACTTGGTGGCTGATAAAACGTCAGCTACAGGAAGTAGTTTCATGTTAATATGCAATTTTTGTATCAAAGTTAACTTATAAAAGCTGAAGTACTATACCAGAAACTTGTCATTTTGTTTATTAAGAAACTAAGCTTGAGTATATTCTGCATTTAAATTACGTATGCTACTTAATCAAGGGAACACTCTTGAAAAGCTAACAAGCCCCCACCACTTCATTCACTGCCAAACATCCAAGCCATTCCAGTTACATTTTTACCCTGAAGATCTGCTGTAATTCCTTATTAGAGATAACAAATGGAGACAAAAGTCGATCCCTAGCAGGGGCACCTTCAGAGGATCAGCACTTGACTTAAACAACTTCACTGAGGAAGTTTGTAGCAGAATAGGGAAAAAAAAATAAAAATGCAGGTGCTTTAAGCTACTGCCCAACACTAATGGCTATAGCATCCTTCTCCTACCTGGAAAGATGCCTCGTTCTACTACACAGGACAATTTATTCTGCTGCTTGCAATATGAAACCACATAATCTAAGCTGAAGAATAAAGTCTTAATAACTATGATATGCCAAAGTCAGATTATTGTAGACTTAGTTCAAAGATGTATAGCCAGCCAACAGAAACATCCGTGATGCACATTTATTTTTTTTTCCATATGTAGCTTGACATTGCTTCCATTTTCCAATACGGTTTTGGATCATGTCCCCACATAAACCTTTTCCCTGTCCCCACATTTTCCCTTCTCTATTGCAGGCTACTTTTTTTCTGTACTGTAGATAGTGTTGTACAGGTAAAATGATACATTCCTCGCACTTCAGCCAGCGAACAGTGCAGGGCAGGAAAAGACCACAGAAACCTGTGCCTGTGAGCTAGGGGAGTGTGAAGGCTCCGGAGCCGAAGCGCCGGTACCGGGAACGCGCGTTACTGGGTTCTGCGGACCAGCGTTCGCAGTGACTGAGGCAGCTCTCGGTCGTGTATCTCGAGTGAAATGATCCGTCCGTGACAAAGCACCGGAATGTGCGGAAGGACGCCTCGAAGGCTCCCCCGCAGTTCATCACTCGCTCCGTGAAGTTCGTACCTCGCCTTCCTCGCTGGGCCCCCGCCTCCCTCTGGTCTCCCGCGGCGGCCGGGACAGGGCTCCGCTGCTCGCAGCCGCCTCCCGAGCTCGGTGTGCGCCGCTCCCTCTCCCCGGCCCGCCCGGCTTCCCTCGCAGCGGGGCAGAGGGCGCGGCCAGCACGGAGCCTCGGCGCAGCCGAGCAGCCTTACAGGACGGCAGCGCCCTTTCCTGCCCGCCGCCGCCGGAGTGAAGGCCGGGGGCCGGCGCCACCGCCGCGCCGCCCGCCAGAACCCCGCCCCGCTCCCGGCCCCGCCGAGCCCAGCGGCGGGGACCGCCCGCACCACGCGGCCCGGCGCATTGTGGTGCTCGTCACTGGCGGCGGCCTGCCGGGGGCTGTAGTTCTGGGCGGGAGCCGAGCGGAAGCCATCGGGGCCCTTCCTCAGTCGCTGCTGTGTTGCATGCGGGGCTGCGGCGGGAAGGAGCGGCGCCGGAGGGAGCGCAGCTTGGGGCGGGTAAGCGAGCGCTCGGCACCGGCCCGGCGCTGCTGTGCCGCCTCACGGGCAAGCGGCGCGTTCCGTGCCTCACAGCCCTGCAGGGGTTAACCCTCCCTCCTCTCGCCCCTGGGGCCGTTCCCCGCCGGGCCGCGGCACCAGCCGGGCTGGAAGGTACGGAGGGCCGCGCCGGGCGTGAGCGGCTTCCCTGAGGCAGGTTGGGGTCGGAGCCCGGGGCCCGAGCGTGAGGCGGCGGCCGGGGCTGACCCCGCGGTCCCGGGCGGAAAAGGAATTCGGCGCCTGTCCGGCTTGGCAGCTGACGGGACTCTTCTGGCGGTGGTGATGCTCTAATGTAACGTAGCACTCTGTTGAGCTCCGTCTTCAGTGTAAGCGGGGGCTGTGGGGGGCGGCGGTGCCCGCCGGCGGTGCCCGGGGTGACCTTCAGCGGCCCGGGGTGCCCGTCACCGGGCAGGCTCCCTGGAGAGTCTTGTCACCGCGAACACAAGCCAGTCCTCGGTGACATCTTAGTTGTTGTCCTGCTTGTCTATGGAAGGCAAGGCAATTTTGGCTTTTAGCAACTTCCTAATCACATTGTTACATTTTTGTCGGCGGATTGAACTGGAGTACGAATATCTGTCAGTAGATGTCATTTACCCTGTCGACCATGCTGGTGGAGAAGTGTATGTGGCGTGCTCTTATTTTTATCTTTATTGCAATCTTCAGCTGCTGCATTGGTTCCTGTTTCTTGGTTATGTTTCACAGTAACTGTTGACTGATTATGACAGTCTGATGCACGTATTTGATGTACTAATAAATATCTTAAAGCAACATTAGAAAGAGACAGTCGATTTTAGATTTGTTGTGTAAAAGAAGTAGTTCTTAGTAAAAATGGGTAGAACCTCTTTTTAATTACACTTCTGACACTGAAGCTAAATTGAAAAATAATTTGCCAATACCTGAATTTTTTCCACTCTGTAGTGGCAAGTGTGATTATTACAGCTGTGTATGTTTATCGAATTTCTGTTACGAGTATCTGAAAATGTAGTTTGAAGAGCATTGGAAAACCACAGACTTTCCTGATGGTGGTTTGCCTCAAATAGTGGGCTTCCGGAATGAATATTGTGCAGTAGAAGTGCTGTTTTTCAGGAATGATAGTAGTGATTTGTTGATTAGTTTTCTAAGAAGGCACAAATAGAACATTTTCACAGAGATAGTTACAAAAAAGAAGCCATCCTTTTTTCTGGTTTGATTGCTGGTGATATTCTGGTGACTGAGTCATATAGATCAGTTTGGTTAATTCTAATAAAGAATTATAAGTTAAAATGCTGAGCACTGGCTGGGGTGTAGGTCAAGGAATTGAAGCTCCTTTTTTGGGTGATCAGCCATGCATCATCTGAAAGTGTTAGTGATTTGAGTTAAATGTTATTCAAGTTCCCTTCAAGTATACATTAGAGAAAACAAGCTTGAGTTTTAAAAGAAGCTGATTACAACCTCTGTAATGAAACATTAGCAGAGAACTTAGCAGAATGAGGCATTAGCAGAATGCTGCAAGAGCATTTACTGTATTTTATACTCTAACTAACAAATAGGCAATTCATGATAGTTCTTGATTCCTTTGAGATCATAGCATTACTATATACATATATAATTTCTTCTGAAAAAAGAAAATTTGCAAGAAAATATGCATACAGATAGTAATGTTTTGACTGTGCATTTACAGAAAAAACAGGAATTAATAAAACATAATGTGTGTCTTTAATGTAGGTAACACTCATAGTTTCAGACTGAGGGACACTTCAATTCGGCATTTGCTGGTTTTG
The DNA here is from genome assembly GCA_008694505.1 of Cyanoderma ruficeps. Classification (NCBI taxonomy): domain Eukaryota; kingdom Metazoa; phylum Chordata; class Aves; order Passeriformes; family Timaliidae; genus Cyanoderma; species Cyanoderma ruficeps. The sequence continues at coordinate 24,894,856 of VZDJ01000594.1, forward strand.
TATTTTGCTAAGGGTGATATGGACAACCTCCAGACATGTAGGACTTAAATAAATCTTAACTGTCAAGCTGTGGTATTCAAATGTATGCATGTATACATTTACATAAAGCATATATACATGTACTTAACAGGTAGTGTTGCCACTTTGGAGAATATGAGCTATTGCAAATGACAGACAAGAATAATAAGTGAGCCTGGTTTGGCATAATTGTAGATGAAGGAGGATGAGGGAGCATTGTGGCTGGCTTCATGATCCCCACGTGATTCATCATTCTCCAAGAGGTGTTCTCCAGCTTCCCCTGTGAACCCTTAAACCCATCCCAAAAGAAAAACAATCCAAAAGATGAGGGTGGAGGGGGTGGGAGCACGTATTTTGTTTGTTTTCCTGCAGTTTCTTCTTATACCATTTTTTAATGATTGAAAGTCTGTTGCAGGGTTGTTTATGATTATTACAGTTGTTCCTAAGATTGTGTTGGCATACTCTTTCAAATATTTTTTTCCTTCCGTGAGAGAAACAGACACTAAATAGATTTCTGTAGGGACAGTACTGGCTGAAAACAACAGGTGTTAGGCACACAGCAAATGTTAATTCTGATAGGCAAAGTTTGTGTTTACATAGATTTGTTTTTCAGTTGATAATCCTTTGTCCTTTATCTCTTACTGGATGGTGTTGAAGAATTTGTCCTGTGCTTTTGAGCACCAGTCCCAGGAATGTTTTGGCAGCAATTCAGTGTGGTCATGTTTGCTATAAGAATAGAACTGTTTCATTAACCTTGAAGCGCAGAATATGTTGATTGCTATTAGCTGGCTTGACAACGTTCCAGTTTTAGCAATGGAAAAAGTACTGTGTTAATGACTTGATACTATTTTTTAATTGCATACTTACATGGCAGTAAAATTTGGCATCTGAGAATAATATACTCATTTACTTGCCTTGCTTTTGGAAAATGTTGTCTTCTCTCTTAATCAAGTTAGAATCTTCTTTGTTGTTAGAATCTTCTTGGTTGTCAAAATTTTGTTTGTGTTACTTGTGGCCTAGTGTCTTGCATCCTGGAATTGTACAAAGGAGCAGACCAAGTTTAGTCTTTCCAAGTACTTGTGAGGAGTCAGCTGCTCTCAACAAATGAAAAATAGCAGAAATAGCAGTTTAATTGTGTTGAGCTTTAGATGTTGTCAATATAGATGCCAATGTTTTGCATATTTTTTAACTTTTTGTGCACAAAGAAATAACACGTACAGTTATCTGTGGTTTCCAGCTGTAAAGCAACTCCCTCACCTTTCTCATAATTCAGATTTGAATTAGAGTTCTCTAGTGGTAGAACATCTTCAGAATTATATTCTATCTTGTGGTGCCCCAAGTGTTTCTGCATCTATATGAAATTGCTCAAAGTGATACTTACAAAGACAAGAACAATTTTCAATGCTTTATAACTATTTTATCTTTCTCTAAGACTTTAGTCAATATTGCTTTTTGAAGTTTATCTTCACTAAGGTCTCTGACTCACTGAAGGAAGACTATGTAAAATCTCTTTAGAGCAACTTGTTTTCTGTAGCGCAGATAGAGAAGGTGTAGGAATAGTTCCCACTTTTACAAGAAGTGTGCTGTGTGTGGACCCCAGGTTTTAGCTCACTGTTTGGAGCCAAATGATAGCTGAAATGTGACATGCACTTGGGGAATAAAATTTAATCTGGAGAGTACAGAAATATTAAGATTGAGAAAGGTATGTATGTGTGTATATAAAATGTTGTCTGATATTTCCATCTCTCATGAACCTTCCTTGAAAAAGCCTTCTGAGAGCACCACCCCTGCATATGTGTTGTTCTCCAATATTTGAATTTCCCTTGTTTTTTCCATGTTTAATTAACCTATTAGTAAAAGATGCGAACATCAATGGGAAATTGACCCGTGAGGGAGTAGGGGGTCAAAACTAATAAGATGTAGATCAGTGTAGAATGAATATAGTAAACTGACAGTAGAAATAATCTTTATAAATAAAGGTTAAAATAATCTTTATAAAGATTAAAATCAATACCTGAGAAAGTTTTCTGGCTTCTCGTCTGGACATGTGTTTCTGCACGATTTAATGATTTTAATTTCTAGTCCATCTTTTTATAGCATGGTCATATATTTTAAAGCCACGTTATAAATTTTATGAGTTTTATTTAAATGTATTTAATAATAGTTGTGACTTGGAGGAGAAATCTTCAGTCAGTAAATAGTTTTATAGCTGCAGTGTAAAAGGGTCATGGAGTCACTTTCAGGGTGGAACTGCCCAGTGATTCAGTTTCTACAGAAGTTGCCCCATGGTGCAGGAAACTGAAGCTACGAGAAGCGCTGAAAATGCAAGCATTAACTTTTATGGTGTTTGCTTATCTAGTAAACTTCTCAAAGGTTTTACAAATGAGTTTGCCCTTTCAATTCAATATCTTTGTGTTGGCGTGGTGCTCTAGAAAACATTTAGCCAAATCACCTTTGTCTTTTTTTTTTTTCCCCCTCTCTTTGGCTGAACTGAGATTGACCTACAACAAATAGTGCTTCTGCTTTGCACTTAGAAGAGAGATTAAAACCTATCTTGAGAAGTAGCAGCATTCATTTTTACATTTTTAAAACTCAAGGGAAAATATTGAGTTAGAGTTGTGAAGAAACTGTGCTATCCTGCTGAACTTTGTCTAGCTGTATAGAGACTCTTCTTATTTCAAAATAGTCATTTGCATGTGTGGATCTACAGCAGTCTTCTTAAATGTCTTTTAGTGTGCTGTATTAAGTTGTTTTAGAGAAGGGGGTATGTTATAGTTCATGCTTTTCAGCAATCCGTTTAAAAAACAGCCTCCAGAAAAAAAAACCTTTTTAAAAGGTGTAGAAGCATCTATACATTCAGATGGAAAATGTTTCTGAAATCTCAAGTTTTTCTTTTTTATTAAGTGTTTGATATGCATAATAATTACAACTGATAAGCCTCGTACATACATGAAGAAATGAATGACAAAACAAGAAGATACTGCTCACAAGTATGAGCTGGCCTTAATGGAAGAAAGTTCTTTTTTGATCTCCTGCCAAAGTCTACAAGCAGATGAACTGGCAGACTCCAGGCTTGCTTTAAAAAGCTCCTGCACTGTCCATTTTAATCTTGTCAAATGAGAGGTTGCTACAGACAGCAAAACAAACCTCTGATTGTTGTGCTTGGTGATTGGAGATCTTGGGGAAACTGTTAAGAGCAATTAATGAAAGATTTTTAAGAGAATTTTACATTAACTGAATGCCAGAGGAAGGAAAAGAGGACTTGTTTTCTCTTCAGTTTTATATCTTTCTGTCATCTAGAACTACTATTTCATATGGAAAGTGATTAATCAGTCTTGGCAAAGGAAAAACGTGTTTTTACTTTATTAAACTCTTCTGATAGCTTATCTGAATTAGTCACAGTAGTTTCATTATCTGGTTTACATGAGTCCCTGCTGAAGAGAGAACACAAATTTTATCATGATCCACAAAGTAAATTTCTGATAGGTCCAATTTTTAATTAACAGACTCCTAAAGGAAAATAGACTCAAGCAAACAGTTGTATAAAACTAAATTGTTTAACTATAGAAGTGTTAAGAGTGACGTTTTTAAAATCCTGACTTTAGAATCCATCACTTTAAATAAATGTAGTGGCCTGAAGAAAATCTCTGTTTAGTTGGAGCTGCTGTCTGTTAGCATAAAAAGGAAATGCCTCATTTCAGTGAATGACCTGTATGCACTAAATACTATATGAAAGAAGAGGAATAGTACAGACAAAGAGAGATTTAACCAAGTCCATGTTTGAGGTGAGATGTCTGCAAGGAGAAAACATATTTTAATGCTACCTTTTACATGTACTGTGTAAACTGGGAATAAAATGCTTGTTTGCCTTTTTTTTTTGTTTTAACAATTAATTATAGTACAGAGGGGAAATTCAGACTGAAAGAGACAAAGTCATACCAATCTACCTGTCTCCCTTGAAAGAGTGAAATCTGTTAAACTTTGGCATTCTCTTTGTTTTATTTTTAGGTGATGGGTGAGCTGAGAAGCTGGTGAAGCTTACATGAAATACTTCTACTGATCAATAACAGCCCGGATGAAATAGGCATGTCCTAAGATGGCAGTAGATCTGGAGTATGAACCAGCCTACAGAATTGAGTTGGTGCCAGATTTGTGGGTCTCTGTGGCTTAATGGCTCTCACTTTCTCTGTCTCTAAACCAAAGCCATCTTTTTACCAAAGCAATAAAGGAATGGTGCACAGCTTGATTACAGAATGCTCTTTCCAAGGAAGTGAACTGTGAAGGAAGGACTCATGAGTTTTGATCCCAGGGGCTTGGAGAGCATCCCTGGTAAGTTGAAGAATTATTATTACAAATCTTGAATGTGTCTAACATGCCATAAAGCACCAACCTGAAGAAAACCTTATGTTTCACAATCTTTGTTCTGCTTATGTGATATTGCAGAGGAACAAAAACAGTGAGTCCATTTGACTCCCTTGTGAAGTCAGTGTGCACTGTGAAATAATGTTTGTAAAATTCTCACTGTCAATAGTCAACATTGTGTTTTTTCCATTGAAAGATACTGCAGGTAGTGTTCATCCTGAGTGAAATCTTGCGAAGATAATCATTGCATACCATTGATATTTTGCCAATTTAGTATTAATGGGGTTTTTTTGGCAATAATTGTGAAGAGATTAAGGGACACACACAACACCTCACAACACAGAATGAGCTAAACTTTGATTGCAGGGGTTTTAGTATCATATTTCTCAGAGTGTGATTTTATAAGGATGATAGTGTAATTTTATACTTGTCCCCTGATTTCAGAGCAGTTGATTTTACTCAGTTTTAAGATTGTTTACATCTATGTTGATTATCAAACCAATGCATAGAACCGAAGAAGAAAACTATTAGTTTCCTTCAGAAAAGGGAAGTGTAACGACTATGAAAAGTCAATGAGACTTTAGGAAATCAATAGCTGGTAAAATGTAGGTTTGTGTTTTAGCTCAATGAAGAGAAAAAGATAGAAATTGAAACTCATTACCTACATTATATTCGGGAAGTTGGAGGGACACAGTATACCATCCTTTCAGGAAAATTTGGGTCATTTGGGAGTGAGGAACTTACATGTATTGCAGTATAAATCAAGTATTGATTCAGTAAATATTCTGGTATTTTGCCTGGTACAGAATAATTATTTCCAAATATACCAAAGATTTATGGAGTATTTTAATAGTATATAAAATATATAGTACTGTAGCAAGACTCTTAAATGTTACATATATTTGACAATACTCTATTACTAGCATTTACATTTACATGTAAATTTACATTTACGTCATTCAGATGGCTGCTCCAATGAGGACCTTCCTGAGGTGGAGTTGGTGAGCATGCTGGAAGAGCAGCTGCCAGATTACAAGTTACGAGTGGACTCTCTGTACCTGTATGAAAATCCAGAGTGGGTTCCGCCCATGGCTTGCCATGGCCGGCTGCTGGAGGTCGCTTCTCCTGCTCCTGAGGAGGACTCCTTCCGTTACATGAGTGAGTCGCTGTTTATTGCCCCAAATGTTAAAGATCAACATTTGGATACACAGTTAATGTTAGTATTAGGAAATGGTCAAATCTGGAAAACTTTGGACAGGTGGAAGAAAAGGCTGAGTTCAGGGGAAGTGCTTGCAGTTCAGGACTGCAATTCTAATGGCTGAGTTAGGATGTCCCATGACTGCCTGATCATCAGATTACACACTGAAGTAAGAATGGGAACACGTGACAGTGAAAAAGAGGCAGGAACCTAGAATTGTGCTAGAAGAGATGTAATACAAGAGCTATGAGTGTGCAGCAGCTCTGTTTCCAGGAATGTTAACAGTGCTGTGGTTGATTTGGTGATGTTCTCCTGCTGTTTTGTATCAGCAATGTTTGTGAAGTGCTGTCAGTGGTTTCTTCTGGAGATAGGAAAGGGATGAATGGCAGATAGGTGGGTACTAGATCAATGTTGATCACTGCCTTCTAGTTCTGACAATACTAAGTAACTTATTACTAAACTTATCAAATGATAAAGAAGAAAATGGACAGCTTCAATCACATGAAGAAACCATTATATGTTGAAAAATAAATGTATAGAAAGTTGCTGAAAGAACTGAACACTTACTTGCTTGTAGTTTCTAAATGTTTTCTTGTGAGGAGAATGCATTGTAATCTCTTCAGAGAAATGGGCAAGTCCTGTTTTCTCCATATACTGGAACTATTGGAACAAACTACATGGAAGAGTGAACTTGTTATTTATATCCAATCTGTAATGATTACCTCTTCCTTATACATGCCACCTCTAAAAGGGTTTTTTTTGGTCATTTTTCTTTGTAGTTTAAGCTTCCCAAGGGTACATAGCAAAGGAGTAAGAAAGACTAAAACAATACCTCCCAAGAATGCAGTACTCAGCAATTTAGAGTGATCTTGTTATGAGTTGACCTTGCAGGCTTTGAACTCTTTTAACTGTGGAAAGTAATTGGAAAGCCACTTAATGTTTATTGCTCAGTCTCTTTCTTGCAATAATAGCGCAAGCATGAATGATTTTATAGTCGAGCGAGTGGTTTTGTAGTTCACTGGAAGCAGCTGTGTAGTTGATGGGGTGTGTATTTGCCTCTAAGTGTTAGTTATAAAGAGGTGAGATCAGAGTCTATCCCTGCTGGATGGAGCTGGACATGAAACGCGGCTGTGCCGAAGCTTTCTGCTCAGCACCTCGGCTGCGTGATCAAACACAGGGCTCCAAAGGACCTTCAGTCAGTGTGAGCTTGCATTTTCAGCCTGCAGGGAGAGGGAGGGGTTTATCAACAAAGTTTTCATGAAGCCTGTTGTGTATTATTTGGCTGTCAAGGTACTGCAGGAAAGGCTGTCTTCCTAGTTCTGCTAGAGGGAAGTTCTTTTCAAACAGAGAAGGTGTCCGATGAAAACTGTAAACTGCTTGTAGGAGTTTTAAATTAGTTTTTAAGCTATAAATCTTTTCTTGTAACAATGACTGAAATTGAATTAAAAGATAGCTGTTATAAAACTAATTCTTTTATCATTTAAGAACGCTTTTGTAACTGCCGAGTCACAAAAACTCGAGATAAACATGGTTTATGTTTCTCCTAGAAATTCTCCAGACATTTTTAACTTAAATTTATAGTAGCTTTTTTGAGACTAGTAACCTACAGGGAGATACTGGGAAGGTCCCAAACAAATTCAGATATAAATCAAATTCTAGTTATAATTATTGTTGAATAACTTGTTAGGTGAAATTTTAATCTTTCTTTGTTGCCTGGATTTGGGAATAAATGTGACGTGAAGCATGACATTACTCCCCGTGTATATGTATGGAAACATTTTTATAAGTTTTTCCAAGACAGAATGCTAAATAGATGGTTTGAGTGAATTTGTAGTTGAGAAAAAAGTCCCAAAACAACACAGCAGTATTTGCACTTGAGCTCCTCCTCTTTTTATGGCTGCTGCTGCTGCCTATAAAAAGGTCTGTCCCATAACCCGTTGGGTTCACAGTGGCAGTCTTTTCAGTGAGGTGGAAGAATATATTCTGCTTCAACTGAGCTAGCATAAGAAATCCTGAATTACAGAAGATCTCTCTTTGGAACTACTTTGTATGTGTGAATAAAGGGTCATGGCACAACATAACAAGAACTTTAACCAAAATGAAGAGTTGCTTGCAACTTTCACTTTGCAAGGTGAGTATTGCACATGGATGTGTTCCCAAGAGAGAATTCTAATAAACTGCGTATAGTTTTGGTCCTGTACTGAGAGAAAATACTGAAATTTATATAGAGCTGAGTTTCACAGCTGTTGGTTCTGTGATTTTAGTAGAGTAAAGATATTTGCTCTTGATTCTAAAAACTTACTTACCTGAGTAACCTTGTATGGAATTAGTGTAAATTTTTATTAAAGGGACTGGATAGAAACTTGTAACTTAAAATCACCTGCTAGGAACAGTTACCACAGGAGAGCTGGCTATAATATTCTGCCTGTAATGGCTGTGATTTAGTTATGTATGTGCAGTGAATTTTCCAAATACTGATAAGCTAGATGAGTTTGGAGTCCCCTTTCAGCAGTCAGTATCAGCAACTGAGTAGTATAGCAAACTTGTCCTCCAAATGCATTTTATGCTACTGATAGATATGTACTTTAAATTTAGTGGGGAGTTTCTGATTTTTCCCTGCTTAGGAATACATTTAATAAGTGACAGTGCTCTAAGTTCAAAGTACCTGCATGCTTAAACAGCATGTGTTGGGGTTTTATGCCTACTGATCTACTTGATGAAAAGCATTTGGCTTGTTACTTTGATATATTTTTCTTTTAAGCTTATAGAGAAACAGTAAAAGCTTTCCTTCTGTGTTGCTCTTACTGTTCTCCTGTCTTTCAAGATTACAAAAAAGTTTCTCTTGTTACTAAAATGCAACTTGGTTTTGATTATAGCATAGCTGTAGTGTTATGCTTTAAAAGGTTAATTGTGGGCATTATGTATGTAAAGGGTATAGACAGCTTATATAACATATCTAAACAAAGTTAGTGTGCACTTTAGCTTGGCACTTTATTATCTCACAACTAAGTCTGCAGTCCTTAACAAATCAAACAAAGAAAAGAACTGATAGTCGATACCACTGTGTATTCAGAGTGAGATTTAAACAAAGTAGAAGAGTGAAGAAAATCTTGAGATCAAATCCATAGTGATCTCATTTTGCAGTTCAGTGATGATGGAATTAGTTTCAAAATGAGTTAACTTAAACCTTCAGCTGAAGCAGATACTTCTGTAATTTTTATGTTGCTGCCTTCTTCACTTTAATGATCCTGACTTCATAAAGCAAAAATAGCAAATTGCTGTTGTTGAGCTTAGCACATTCATCAGCTCATAGATGTATATAATTCTGCTTCTGAAGGAAGTTATGTTTAAATGGTTCCCTAAATGGCCTAAGAAAGTGTTAATAGGGAAAAAACTATGTTTGCACATGCATTTATTTTTTGATTGTGGTAGATGCATGCCAGAAAATCACCTATTTCCTTACATTTTAATTCTTTCTCCCCTTTGTTCTCTTTTTCCCCTCCATATCTTTCATTATCTGTCACTCTAGCTCTTATTGAACTTCCTTCCTCCTCCTTGGATGGATCTCACAAATTTGCACAAGGTAATTGAGATGCCTTTGTTACTACCATCTTCTTTTTATCAGGACATGAACTAGACCAGACCAATGCTGTGCAGTTTTAGCACTGTGTCTTGTTCAGAAGTGTCACAAATTCTTCATGCTTTGCTTATTCCTCACTCACTCCTTTTTATCCAATCCTACTATTTCTCAGTTTTTTAATAATTTTACAAACTCTTCAAACATTGGAGTCACTTGATAGCTAAGATAGCATTTACTGCTACATTTAAAATGCAGACATATATTATCTCATTTCTTCTTAATTGTTTCCAAATGGTTAAGCCCTTAATAAATGCATTTTCATGTCTAGTCTCAGGGGTCTTCATACTTCCTGCATAGAGCTGTCACACAGCCTAGTGGGAATTTTGCTCCAGGGTTAAAGTATGTGCTCAGCTATATTTGGATATGCTCCAATATACTCTTCCTCCTCTCCCCAGCAGGCTGGAGGATTCAAAAGCTGTATTCAAAAAGTTGCTCTTAGGAGTTTTTTCTCTTTTTTCAAAATTTGAAGGATGTCTGAGCACCTCAGGTCTTAGTTAACATTGCTGAAAGGTGTTAAAGTTCAACACCTCATTTATCAGTCTCCCAAATGAGCACTGTTTCACATTTTTGAAGTCGAAGAGGCATTTTCATAGCCTCTGCTAGCTTCATCAGCCAAGTACTGTATTTGTATATAAATAACATCATCTGAGTTCAGCTCTCCCACTTCCCACAGTCTTCTCGTCTTTCCTTCAATAAAATAAGCACGTTTGTCTCTCTTCAGTTCTTGGCACAGATAATGTGGAGCAGAAAGACTACGGTGAAGCTGACATGGTCAAGCGTCTTTTAGCTGAGGTATGCTTGTCTCTGTCCCGCTGTGTTAATACAGTTGAGGGAATTTATTTGAAGGGAGGGTTTTATTCAGCTGCTGACCATTTTGATTCTCTTCAAGAGCTGCTTGTCAAACACATGGGTAATGACAAGCTGCCCATTTGCTTGCACCACCTCAGAAACAAAATTTAACAAAACTATGGGCACCTATCAAACCAGTGAGTATAAGAAAGAAACAGCTTTCTTCTGATTTCCTGTTGCTCCTCTGCTTCTACCCTTTCACCACTGTTTAAGCTGAGGATTCTGTTGTGGAGAAAGTGTCACTGGGAATGCCACAGGCCTAAGTAAATGTGATTTTTGTGTGTGTGCATGGTTCACACACATCATCTTTGAGCCCACATAATCTTTGCACTCAGCACAAACTCCAAAACTGTGCCCAGGTTTGGTGCTCTCTTCCTGTTACTGCAGATGGCTGTGGAGGAGAATATGCTGTATCAGAACCGCAGTTATGGATGTGTTCTGGATCCAAGTGATGAAGCATTAATAATTTTCTAACAGTGTTGATCCATTTGAGAGTGAAGGGGGATCTCAGAGTGGCGATGCATTGAGCAATATCTAGGAGAATCTAAAGCTATTCTGAATTTAAACCTTACATGATAAAAAGGAAATATTTTTTCTCATTTTGTGAGCAGAAAGATCGGGACCTGGAACTGGCAGCGCGAATTGGACAAGCTCTCCTTAAGCGAAACCATCTGTTGATGGAACAGAATGAAGCACTGGAAGAACAGTTAGGGCAAACTCTAGACAGAGTAAGTGGTCACTTTCCTTTCTTTTTTCCTTTATTTTGGGATTTTTTCCATTTTTTTCTCTCTTTTTTTTTCCATTTATGGTGGTGGTAAGAGGATTAATAGAAATACATCATTTCATAGTGATTGGTGCTCTTGGACTACAGAAGTGTGCTTAGATGTCAGTCTCCTAATCATTGTTCAATCACTTTTTGCAGTCCAGAAATTGAATAAGAAGACAACATATTGTAATTGGTGAGAAATTATGAAAATATTAGATATCATTAGGGTGTATCAGACCATCAATCTGATTTCCCACCATTAAACTAAAAATGGACTACTATAAGTCAAAATAAGAGATTGGTGTCTGACATGAACTGCTATATAAAAACTTCCACAGGTGAGGAAACAGACAGAAAATGAGCTGGTTAATGGGGGCTTACACTAAGAGTAAACAAATGAATAAATAAGATGTAATGAAAAGTGAATTCTGACCAGACTCTTCTGTCTATTTCTTCCTGTAAGCACAAATTCTTAATCTAACCTTTTCTTTGTTTTGGTTTCTTAAAAAAAGAATTAAATAGTTGACAAATAACCCTATGGTCAACAGATGTACCGCAAGCTACAGTGAAATGGATTCAGCTGCTTGTATAAAACAGTATGCAGGTAACAAGGATGTACTCATAATCAGCTGTAGGACAGCATAAACTTCGGAATTCATATAAAAATGTAGATAGGCTAAATAGATTTTATCAAAATGAGATCTGTCTCTTCTTTTGCTTTTATTTGCCCTATGGGTCATTTGATGTGCAGACTGGAGGGTAGCACTCTGTACATGTAAATAGTCATCTCTCAATCCTTTTCTTCAGAAACTCAGCAATTCAAATTAATGGCCATAATCAAAATGATAGTTAGCCTGTTAAAATGAAATAATGTATCAAGGCAGCTGGAAAATGATTTTGCAGTAAACTATTTAAAAAGTAGGTTCTGTTGTTCATTTTTGTGGTGTCTTGAATTTTCAGTCTCCTTTGTAGTGAAAAATTATGATTTTGTGAACTTCCTGTGAAATAGATGGACATGTGAGCTCTTCAGGAGCAGTCCAGAGGCTGCATAAATAATACATATTGTATATTAAAGTGTATTTCACGTGGTGGTGATCTTCACTTGTCCTAGGTTAACCAGCTGCAGCATGAGCTGTCAAAGAAGGATGACCTGCTGCGTATTGTTTCCATCGCTTCTGAGGAGAGCGAGACGGATTCCAGCTGTTCCACACCGCTGCGCTTCAACGAGTCCTTCACCGTCTCCCACGACCCACTGCAGCTGGATGTCCTGCAGGACAAACTCCGAGAGCTGGAGGAGGAGAACCTGGCTCTGCGATCCAAGGTACCCCCCACTGAGGGCGTGTGCTCTGTGTGCTGGCTGTGAAAGGAGTCGGGGGGTTTGAAATCCAGCATCAGGAGTTCTCTTGAAGCACATGGCTATTATGTGTCACTGTATACAAATCATTCCCGAGCACTTTCCCTCTATGCCCATATCCTTCTGTTTCCTTCATTCTGCATTGTCTCCGGAGTTCTCTAGCAGTCTGTTCTCAGTGCAGCTGTGATACATAAAAAGCATAGGAATATACATAAACACCCAGCAAAAGTACTTGGACACATCAGGCCCTCAAGCTCATGCAGTTTGTTTTGGTATAAATCTGACTGCAATGAACAGGAGTATAATTCCATTCTGTTGCCATTGTTTTTGTCAGATGATATTTAAGGGTTAATAAGCTTCCACTTAAATTATTTTAAATACATACTTAGGTGTGACTATGTGATTAGTTTCTCTATTTTAACAGGTCTCTTGTGTGTGGAAAGCTTGAGTACGGGCGCTAGATGTGCCATTAGAAGGATGGATACTAAATGGCCAGACAAAAAATGGCTATAAAATGGAACCAACAGAAAAGGTTCCAAGAATTGGAATCTATGGATCCAGTGTCTTTTCTCTGGTAGTGAAGAGTGGAACCTGTAAAATAGGACATTGTTTAAAATTGGGAGGTTTTGTTGTCTTTAAGAAAAGGGGGTGTTTGTAAGTAAGGTGAGGGCTGTTTGTGTGTGTGTGGTGTTCTGATTTATTTTATTCCCCATAAAAGCTTGTTATACCAGTACCAGACTAGATTGCTTGTTGTTTGTTGACTTTATTGTCAGCAAAATACACTTTTGCCCTTACTTTGTTTCCAAAATATTCAGCCTGAGATGCACATTCTTTCTAAAACTCCCTAAGACCAACTGGATGCATTAGTAGTGCTGTAGGACAAGAATGAGAAGAAAGAATTGCCTTTATTTTGCTCCTAAGACTGTACATGATTGCACAAGTTTACAGACCAGCCAGAGCTTAATCATTCTGTGACATAACATAACCTTCAGTGACTTGAAATAGCCTGAATTATAATGAGCCTCTATTTGCTTCTTTATTTCTTTTCATGTGACAACATTATATAGAGAAGTGTATTTGGCTGCACTTGTGTAAATGTGCTGTTTGCTGGGATAATCTTTAAAACCATTTGCTGAGTTTTACAGTGTGAGTCTCTTACTGGCAAACAGTCCTGAGTATAGTGGACTTGTCTGTGCTAAATTTAATATTACCGTCCTCACAATCAAAAGAGAAGTGGGATTCTAGATGCTTCATATTGTTTAGATATGTTGTGATACTCAGTCTCTGGCCTGGAAAATGTAGTCTAAATAAACTGGGAATATGGAGATTGAGAATAGATTGGGAATATGGAGAATATGGGCTCTGTTCTACCAAGAGCTTTTCAGTGCCATAAGAGATTTGGCTAACATCAGCTTTCAAGATTTTTTAAACTTTTTTGAAGCAGATTGCTTATTTCTGATTTCTGTCTTGGTTCACTTTCCCTACCAAATTACATCTTTTTGCAACAATTTTTTATTACAGCCAAAAGATCAGGCTTTATTCATGTGTCTGTCTGTCTTTCACTCAAACCATCTGTAAAATTCTGGGAAACAGATTATGGTGGAAAATACAGTTGCATAGAATTTTGAAAGAGAGAGGGGAGACTCTTCAGTTGCAAGAATTTTAGAAGTAAAAATTTATAACATTATAGATAAACTGAAATTGTTATTGATAAACAAATAATTTTCTCAAAGGCTTGCCATCTGAAGTCAGAAACCATTACATATGAAGAGAAGGAACAGCAGCTGGTCAATGACTGTGTCAAAGAACTCCGTAAGTATCCAGGCTGTATTTTGCAAGGGCAGGATGGTAGGTGAAATACCTAGTGCCTACACCTTCTTAGTTAACCCTGAATCCAAAAATGAGCTTCAGTAATTTATGCCAGTCATTGAAGTCTTGCCCTTTGCCCAAGTGCAAGGTTGTTTCTGTATTTCATCAAGTTTCACTCTGGCATTCAAATTCAGCTCTGTGTGTGTCATGTTTAGAAGGGGAAAATTAACACAAAAGGTAATGCCCGTAAACTTCCTAAACTGAAGCCTACAGACACTACAAAATTAACAAAACATTATTCTTGTGTATTCAGCACACTTGACACTGAAATGGATCAGTGTATAGACTCTTAAAACTATGAACACATTAGTTTTAAAATACGTGTTACGTACCAAAGCATTTAAAATTAGCAAGTGGCTTAATTTGTCTGGAGCAGTTGTTTGTATTTGCTTTAGGGACTTTGCTTATTTGCAAAGAATTGCAGCTACTCTTACATAAATGCATGCTAAGTATTCTGAAACAACAAATAACTTTTTTTATCTGTAGTCATTTGATGTGTACTACTTCCTTGGTGCATAATAACCTTAAATTATATTTAAGATTTTTTTTTCTATACAACCACCATGAAGAAGACTGGGTTGCTGCTTTATTTTTCTTGTTACAGATGGCCATAAAATACTGGGAATTGATACTTAGTTGGTTCATTTACTCTGATCCCACTGAGAAAATATGCATCTTTTGCAAATAGGAGTTAGTTCAAATATGCTCTCCTGTTTACCTTCAGTGAGAATGTCTGTGAATTCACTTTTTTGTTCAATTCTCTAGCATGAGTGGGCATGCTAGGTAATTTAAACTCACAGAAAGAATCTTCTGCTAAAGCCATGTTGCCTACAGCTTTAAAATTTGCATTTTCAGGAACAAGATACCTGACTGGGCTTAAATGCCCACAGGCCCATAAGCAGGGACTTGTTCTGCAGTAAATGTGTGAGGTAAACAAGCACTGAAGTTGTAGTGTGACCTTTATGCAAGATTGATCAGACTTTCTTATGACTTTGCAATGCTTTCAGGGCAAGTGTACTAACAAGGCCAACTGCATAAAAATATTTCAGCTCTTCAAGTTTCTTTGTCATCTCACTTTGTGAAGTGCTTGCTAAAAGAAAAAGAAAAGAGTCCAGGAATTGTATTCAGTAGATGTTTGGGGGATAGTTAGTGACCAGGATCAAGAATGTATATTACAGCTGACAAGGTTCTACCAAATGTCTTTGCTTACAATTGCAGTTAATAAAAAGATTAATTCAGAACCAGACTTTCCCAGCATATTCCAAGTCTGGCCTTGGCCATGAGTCATTACCTCATTTGAAAATTTTTATTGTGGTCATTTCACATACTGATCATGTGTATTTCAGATTCTTCCTGCTTAGTTCTTAATATGTTACACCTGCATTTGAAATTAACTCTTTATCCTCCTCTTCTCCACTGTTAGTCTTTTCCTTATGGATGTTCTAAGGCACCTACTTTTATGTATTATGAATTGATTTCCTAAGAGGATTGGTGGTTTTGCAGATTTTTGTTGACTTTCACTCATCCTTTCTGGGGTTAAGGTTTGGTTTGAGGTTTGGGGTTTTTTTGTGGGAGAAGGTGTTGACTAAATTCCTTTTGTGTTTTGTAGGGCAAACAAATGCTCAGATTTCCAGGATTACAGAGGAGTTGTCAGAGAAGAGTGAGGAGGTGATTCGCTACCAGGAGGAGATCTCATCCCTTTTGTCCCAGATTGTTGATCTTCAGCATAAACTCAAAGAAGTAAGGGAATGCTGATAAAGTCCTAAAGCGTGTGCCCAGGTGTCTGTGCAGTGGGTGCATGCCAGTGCCTACCGCAGACAGAAATTGACCTGGCAAGCCACGGGGTTGCACTGCAAGAGAGTGGCTGTTCCAGGAAAGTGTGGCAGAGGATCATTCTCTTGGGGAAATCGACTGAGAAAATGACAAGCACCTTTTTGTGCTTTCAGAATGTGATTGAGAAGGAGGAGCTGAAACTTCACTTACAAGCCTCCAAAGATGCTCAGAGACAACTGACAGCAGAGGTACTTAAGACTTCTATAACATACATTTAGATAAATGTTTGGGATAGAATACAGGAGAAAGAAAACAGAGACAGAGTGGGAACTACTGCTTTTTAATTATGTAGGATTTTAATCTTTCACTGTGTTGCATGATATGATTGGAGGAAAAGAATAATTATTTTGCTTAAGCCTACACGACTATTTTTGTAGTTCCGAGGAGTATAGAAGGCAAGGAGCGTGTTTCAAATAGGGCGGTCTTACTATTCTTAATTATGAGAGAAAGAGTGCTTTAGTGTTAATATTGATGATTATATCAACAGTACTGTGGCTTATTAGATTTTAAGGCAGTGCTCTTTTTTTGCTTCTTTTGCATCAGTAGTTAGTGTATTTGCATTTTTTTCAATGTATTTTCCTTTGAATTTCTTCCCACTTTTTCCTCCTTTCAATCTATGTGCTTTGTCACTAACACCGCTACGGGCGCTGTGCTGGCTGTTGTCCATTCCAGTTGTGAGCATGTGCCCCGCAGCTGGAAGAATCCTACTGTGTTGAATCAGCCATTCTAGGTTACTGTAGGAGTTCATTCAGTTTTACTCTGTCTTCTCTCTGAAGAGATCGTGTGATGGCTTCTCTTCTGTTCCAGCTCCATGAGTTGCAAGATCGGAATGTCGAGTGTCTGGGGATGTTGCACGAGTCCCAGGAAGAAGTGAAGTTGCTGCGCAGCAGAGCCAGCTCTGCCGCTTGTCTCTGCCACCCACAGTCCCGTGGAGCATTTCCTGTGGTAACCAGCACCTCTAGCATGGCACACACAGCTGTGGCAGTGAGCAGCTCTAGGAGCACAACAGCCTTTGCAGGACCTGCAGCCAGAACTACTTTGTAGTAGGCAAAGGAGCTGATCTGTTGGTCTTTCAATTCTTCAATTTGTGAGAAATTTAGAAAATTAGTTAGGAAACTAACTGTTCACTTGGCATATTTTGACGCTGCGATTATTTTCCCTTTTTATATACCAGTTCTGTTTACTAAGGGAATTGGTATGCTCTATAGCTTGTGCTCAGTTGTGCTAGTGTGTTGTTTGATGTTGGTGTGAATTTTATAACTTAACAGTGCTCCTTTAAGAAACACAGCATCTCACATACTCAAAATAGCTGTGAATTTTTCAGGTTTTGGTTGGTTGCTCTGTGTATACAGAATCACTCGTGTACACTTGTGAGAAATGCTTGTAAAATTGTAGTTTGACTAAAGCAACCAACATACAGAGTATATAACAAAACACAAAGAAAGAGCAGACGTTGCTGATGAAAACTGAACCCATCCTGGTTATACATGGGTGTAGTTATGGTGGAAAACTGTCCCACGTGCCCTTCCTTCAGAGGCAGAAGGGTTTGTCCAAAGCATACTGATGCTGGGCAAACAAATGCAGATTGTTAAGAGTAATTTTTACAGATTTTTCTGCTAAAATTGTCAGAAGGAAGACTTGAATCTAATTTGTCAACTCTTACGGTGTCCATTTTTCTCTAGGATTCCCTTGCAGCAGAAATTGAAGGGACAATGCGGAAGGAATTGAGTCAGGGTGATGAATCTGTTCTCTCCAAGCAAAAGTATGTTTTCAGATCTCTATGTGCTATTTAGATATTTATCCATAGACTTTTGTTAATTAAGGTGAAACTGATTTCTGGGGCTCCATAAATGCATATATTCCCTCTCTAATGTTTTCATTGTAAATAACAAAACGTTTGTAGTATTTGGTAATCTTTTGAATTTTGAAAACCTGCTATTCTTATTGATTCTGTGAAGAAGCTGGGAATTGCTAAAAGGGTGTTACTTCATTCTTTAGTTTGTGAGATTTTTTGATCCAAATTCTCTCATGCACAGGACTAGTTTTATCTCTTTTAATGATTATAGAAAAATTGCTGGACAAATGACATTATAGCTGAAAGATGCATAACAGTTGTCAAAACCCTGAAGACCTGTTCCTGGATTGCATAATTCTGAGCAAGTAGTAGTAAATTAAATGTGTGTTTCTGAAAGCATATACAAATTAAATAAATAAAATATATACTTCTGAATAGTCTAAAGCAGTTATCAGTAGAGGTTCAGGTCTTTCAGGTAAAGAAGTGGTAATTCTGATACTTAATAGAGTAGATCTCCTGAAGACATGAGTATTTTAGGCAGTCAGGTTTTTCTGAACATTTTTTTAGTGAGGTCTCTGCAGACTTTTCAAAGTTTGTTTTTCAGGTATTTTTCTTTATTATATCTTTTTTGCTTCTGAAAACCACGTTTGTTTGCTTGTCTTTTCTGCAGGGGGCAACAGAAGCGAGTGTTTGACACTGTCAAGGTTGCCAATGTCATCCGTGGCCGCTGCTCTTCCTTTCCTGCCCCGTTGCCCATCCCTGGATCAAATCGCTCAAGTGCTGTTATGACAGCAAAGCCCTTCCAGTCTGGTGTGCACCACTTGGAGAGCCACACACAGATGGCCCCGGGGAGCAGCTCTGACAAGAATCTGAAGTAGGAAGCACAGCCTGTTACTTTCTGAAAAGAACTGATTCAAAACTAAACTCAGACTGTGTTGGACTTTTGCTGTGTAACAGAGAAATAGTGAATTTAACGGGCTTAATATCTATTATTATTTGATGTTTCTCGCAGAGACACTCACAGTCCTGGCCAGCCGGGAACCCCTGGAGACAGTGACCTGGTCACAGCTCTGCACAGGCTCTCCCTACGTCGTCAGAACTACCTGAGTGAGAAGCAGTTCTTTGAGGAGGAGTGGGACCGAAAAATGCATTTGCTGGCTGAGCAGAAAGGAGAGGCTAGTGGCTGCAGTACACCAACAGAAAACTCTTTTTCCCCAAGTACAAACTCAGAACTCACGGATCTCTCTGCCAGCTCTGGTAATCTCCGTGTTCTCCTGCCAGAGAAGTTGCAAATTGTCAAACCCATTGAAGGTAAGAGGCTGATCTTCCTTCTCTCATTTGCAGAAAAGGATTTTATATTTGGCAGCTAAATCCTCATGTGTACAGCTAGGTATGAAGTACAGTAACAGGAAGCAGTAGTATTTGGTAGGCTCCATGCCAGCCAGCTCATCAGCATCGCTTTCTGTGTGGCTTTCCTAGAGGGTGCTAAGTGTTTGGCTGCTTCTTGGCATTGCCATTCAGTGGATGTGTGGATCACAGTGTGGGCACCAGCCAACTGCACTGGTTTTTGTAATGCATTCTTGTAACTCAATACAGTGGTAAGTAATGGCTCTCTGAATCTCTTGTCTTTTGTCCCACCAGGATCTCAGACCCTTTTTCATTGGCAGCAGCTTGCTCGACCCAACCTAGGCACCATTCTTGACCCAAGACCAGGTGTTGTTACTAAAGGCTTTACCCCTCTGTCTGATGATACTGTGCACCACATCTCTGACCTGGAGGAAGATGATGAGGAAGAGGGTGAAGGAGGTATAACATTTCAACCACAACAGTCCTTCCCAGAAGAAAAGAAACGTGCATTGGCAAGGCCAGTGGCAGGGATTTTCCTGCCACCTGTTACTTCAGCAGCAGTACCACTCACTGGTAAGTACCACTACTGTTTCTCCCTGATTCTATTTAGCAGTATCCTTTTCTCTGTGGAAAGTATTTTACTCTGTGGTAATGCTGTCTTTGCTGGTTTTGTTGTTTACTTCAAAAAAAAAAGGACTGAAAAAAAATTACCAAATAATAACATTGTCTTAAACTTTGATTCATTCTTATGTGTCTTTTTTTTTTAACCACAATGGATGTAAATTCTTCACATTGCAGCCTCAAATCCAGGGAAGTGTCTATCTTCAACAAATTCCACATTTACCTTCACTACCTGTAGGATCCTTCATCCATCTGATGTCACTCAAGTTACTCCCAGGTATGAGGACTGCTAACATCCTAAATGTTGCTGCATAGGATTAAACAGCTACTTTCTGGCTTTTGTAACATCCTAAATGTTGGTGCATAGGATTAAACAGCTACTTTCTGGCTTTTGATACATGGACCAGTTTTAAAAAATAATACTAAGGCAGTTAGGCAACATGTAGGATGTTACTAATAAAAATAGTTGCAATTACAAAGGGAAACTTGGAATTCTCTAGAGTGAGAGTTAAAATAGATTATGGTAACTTGAAGTAAATTTTAACTCTTAAGTAGCAGATGCCTTGTATCATATAGCTATTGTGGAAAAACAGATTGCATAGTAATTTATTATCTGATTCTGTTATTTTTTTTTTAAACTAACTGGATGACTATGTTAATAATCTCTCTCATAGAGTACAGGTGATCACAGAAGATAAATTCATTGGTACTTTGCAGAAAAATAATTCTGAGTACCAGAGCTTTCACAGCTAATAGCAATAGTTTGTTTTTCTTGATTCTCCTGTATACTAAAAGGCAAATGAAGAGCAGGTATAAAAATGTCTAATGTGTGTATATTCTCTATTTAATTTTTATTTTCTTTCAGCTCCATGGGTGCTCCTTTTTCACTGGGGAATACTGGCAGCAGTACTGGAAACCCAGTAGCGAGCACTCCAGCCGTTCCTTACAGACTCAGTATTGGAGAATTTCTCACCAACAGAAGAGACTCAACCACTATCAGCAGCACAAGCAGCCTGGCTAAACTTCTGCAGGAACGAGGCATCTCTGCCAAGGTTTACAACAGCCCCATGTTAGAACAACTGCCTTCACTACCACCCTCTCGAACTCTGCCCATCCCTTCTACTCCACCAAATTCTCCTTCGCATTCACCTTGTCCTTCCCCTCCGCTGTTTGAGCCTCGAGTGCATCACTCAGAGAACTTCCTGGCTTCTCGCCCAGCAGAAACGTTCCTGCAGGAAATGTACGGCCTGAAGCCCTCCCGTAACAGCCCAGACGTCGGGCAGATGAAGATGAGCCTCGTGGACAGACTGAAGAGGCTGGGCATTGCCAGGGTGATCAAGCCCCCTGAAACGCAGGACCATGGCAAGAATCAAGGCCCAGAGGTTGGCTTGCAGAGGCAGGACTCAGCTGGGTTTTTAAATGCAGGTAGCAACTTAATGGCAGGACTGAGAAGAAACCAGAGTCTTCCGGCCATGATTGGAGCACTGGGAGCTCCTGTTTGCACACAGTCATCAAATCCAAAAATGGATATACTAAAGGAAGACTAACTGGCCTGAAAGGTGTTTGACTTAGAGCACAGTAAATAATTGGAGGTAGGAACATCCAGTACAGGCATTGCTAGGTGTGTTACAGAAGAGTTGGAGAAGGCATGTGCATGTTAAAATGTGGGAGAGGCAAGTGTTGGGACCAAGGAGCAAAGGAAGTTGCTTGGGTTTGAGGAAGAAGGTTTTTGTGGGAGATAGAAAGGTGAAACCAAAGCTTTATTTGAAGACCCCCTTCAGCATCTTGTCTTAACTTAGTTAGAAGTGAAGACTATTGCAGACATTTTCAGTGTTTTAACCATTTAACCTGTATGTGTAGGTATTTTATTTTTTCTACCATACACCAATAATATTTACTAGTTGTTTGCAGTCAGGCTGCATCATTTAATTATAATATTAAAATAACAGTCAGTCTGACCATTAGCATTATCAGCCCAAGTTCCTCTCTGTAGCAAACAAATATGAAACCTTGGAATTTTTTTTATTCTTTTATATTCCATTTCAGAAACTGCTGTTTTGAAGTCCTCCTCACTTTGAGAAGCAGAGGAGAGAACCTTTAGCTCTGTGCAAGAAAGTAACACTTCAGTTTACAAACACAGGATTTATATTTTGAAAGAGTGCAATTGTGTTAGTGAGGTATTAACAGAAGTTAATTTCTTTCCAGAGCTTGTGAAACAAAGCACACAGAGAAATGTGAATGAATAAGAATTAAGAAGCAGCAAAGTGTGTATTGGGGTGCAAACGTCAAGCTAAGAAATCTTTCCAAAGTGTAGTGTGCATCTATTTAAATGATGGTAGTTTTGTGCACACACACAAATATCTCAGGCACATTTTAGCATTGCAAAAGGAAATAAACCCTAGGTGCTTGATTCAGGGTTCCTTTAAAGACTTGAATGGAGAACATTTACTTCAAGGAAAGTGTTGGAAGTTCAGAAAACTGCCTCTTGTCTTGCCAAGTACACATGCTGTATATTTGAGATTTCTCCAGTAAACTTAATGCCTTTCATTCATTTATTTCTCGTTTTAATCAGGATTTTGTTTCAAAGATTTCATTAAGAGCAAAATTTGCCAGTCTCTATATAGAAACAGGAAGAAGAACGCTGGTGTTCTTTGTAGCATTGTAATGAATATTGAAATCCAGCAATCAGTGAGGGAGTGTGGTTCTGAACATGGCTGAGGCAGACTTTCCAACTGAAAAAATAACTTCATTTTAGAAATCTGGTTTCTGAGTGTTAATCGTCAAAATATTACTGCCCATGCTGCTTTTTTGATTCCTTCCTGTCCAAGTTCTAATCATAAGTGAACAATCTACAACAGATTTTAGCAGTTGTGTAACTTAAGAAAAAGTTGCCTTTGCCAGTGACCTGAACAGAAACAGCTTCTTAGTCTTTATGTAAATTTTCACTATACCTATCAACATTATAAAACTATTTGTTTCCATACAGTTAGATTAAACAGTTAAGTTTACCTTGCCTGTTATCATGTCAGTGGGGTATAGCTGGCAGCTGTCTGGGGTGTGGAGTGAAGCATCGGTGCAATTACACTGATCTGCATTTGCCCTAAGGCACATCCTCCATAATCAGCACCCTCGTTGCTGCAGGGGTGAGTGGAGTAGGGCAGGAAAAGAAAGCTTCTTAACCTTGTTTATAGGAAATTCGTAAGGTGGCCTTTCTGATTTTGCAGTTCTATAGATCTTGTGATGACTCTTTGATATTTTTTTTTGTAAAAGGAAACGGAGTAACCACTTCAAACTTGCACAGGGATTCTTAGCAGAAGCTTGTCTGTCGGCTGCGCACAGAAATATTCAGGAACTCCTGGAGTTGCCTTTTGCTCTTGAAGCAAAATCTTTCACTTAGAAAAGGTGAATTTTATTTAAAAGACCATATACGGGTTAATTTTGTTTTTTAAATGAAAAATATTTAATTTTTTCATGTCAGTATTTATGTTTGTATGTACTTAGCTGCACACGGTGTCTTGCCTAGCTACATAAGGTAGGAGTGAAAGGAGGGAGTGCAATGCTGGTCTCCAGTGGCCCGAGGCGGGTATGTCTGCTGTGTATCTGTAACTTCCAGGGAAACGAGTTAGCAAAAACTTAGACAGTTTGGTATCAACTGAGAAGTGTGTAGCATGTCAAAAGTCCGTCCATTTTATGTGTTTTTTGTAGGAATACCTGAGTTACAGATAAGTTTTTGAAGGTATTACACTGTGTTTCTAACTGGCTTCATAAGATAACTCCAGCCATTGGATCAGCAGAGTAGCAAATCAGCTAAGGCAGAATTCCTTTGGCAGACCATGGTTCAAGTAAAACTAATCTACAAGCATATGAATTAAATGCATGTTTCTCTTGGGGGATGCTTCCCTATTCCATAGCCCAGCAGTGTAAACTGGCTCAGTTCAAACAATGCTGTGGATGTTGAGAGGTCAGTTTGTTCTGTAGCTGAGGTGTATCATCAGATACTTTACATAAGACAAAAAGAAAATGGAAGAACCTCTATACCATGGTGTTTGTGTGTGTTTACCCAGTTGGTTGATGCTGTGGTGCAGTGTTGTTCAAAATCTGTCATGCCTTTGGATGGTCATGCAGTTTGGATGTACATGCCTGGCTTGCAGTAACAGGGAAAATTGATACTTCTTCCAAGTTTACCATTTTGTGCCAAAACCTAGCAGATAAACCTTTTTTTAATAACGTATTTCCGAAAACATTTTAGAAGTTACCATGATTCTAAGAATGATTTGTCTTTCATTGACTCCTGTAAGAGAGGTGACAAACTTGCATGGCTGACATCCTGCACCAGATCTTTTGTTTGAGTAGAGGTACACCTAGAAGGAATGGAGAATTACATTTTGGCAAAGGTACTGTTATCTTGCAGGTTTGAGTCAAACATGGATGCTAGAAAGGACTTACCCATGCTTGTGCAGGTTACAAGAGACAGAATGGAATTCTTGTATTTACCTTATTCCAGTTGTCTTAAAGCACAAACTAAAATCTTTCTAGTTTCATTGTTTTTGATAAACTCAGTGATACCTGCATGCTCAAAATACCTGTGATCAAAGTTAAACATCTACTGCAGTTGAATAGCAACAGAGAGGGAAGGAGAATAATTGTGTTTGGGCTTCATTTGGCTGTTACATGAGGGGGTTACACAAAATGTTTGAACAGTCTGGGATTTTCATGGTATTTTTTCCATCTGCTTTTTGCACTGTTGTTTCATAGTGGAATGTAAATTTGATAATAAACATGTATAACATGCCATTTTTCGGTATATTGCTGATCTTCTGTGGTTTGTTCCAGATGTCATCTCTACTGCAGTGTTCTATAACAAACCTAAAATCAGGCCTTTTTGTGGCTAAAATTTATAGTGATTGTTATGCTGTACAGAGGCTTGGTGAAGTGAGTTGGTATCTGCAGAAGTGGTGGCTTTAGAAGCCAGTAAATTGATTTAGACATTATTTAAGTGTTGGGCCTCACTTTAAATGAATCTGTTCATATTTTCTAGTACCTTGGGGGATTTTGTGCGTGGGGGCTGCTTTGGGGTTTTTTCCTCCCCTCTTTTACAGCAACTAGTGTGTTCTTCTATTGTAGTAAGTTAGCTGAGATTGTTTTCTTCATGTGGGAAAAGCCAATTCTTTATTCAAGTAACTTATTTTATACAGATTTCACAGACCTCATGTGCAACACCTATTGGCTGGTAGTTTTCTTACTACTTCATTTTTTGGTCAGAAGGTGATTTGTGTGTACCTGCTAAGATTCAGGTTGTTTACATTTTTCCTTTATGGGTTCTCATGGAACAGATCTAATTGTTTACACAGATACACTTACTTCTCAACCCAACAACAGGTTGTTGTGTTAACAAACTTTTCATACCAAGATGGTTTTCACATGGGAATTTGCAAATTCCTTAACTACACTTAGAAGAGATGACAGGCTAGCTATTAATTACATAGAGCAGGCCTGATTTTGAGGCCTCTCTTTTATAATTCTTCTACCTTTCACAACATTCCTCTTCATTAGTGTCAGCACTGCAGCACTGGCTAACTGCACCACAGTTTTTTCACCTCAGTAGCTGATGTTATGTGAGCCCTACAGATTTGTGACAAATGGGGGTAGACAGTGAAGCAGTTCTGTGTACAGGCTCACCATGGGAGGCAATATAAAATGTTTTTAGGAGCTGGGTACTTACCTAGTGGCTTTTCCCATGCTTAGAACTAAGACTCAAAGATCAGCAAGGTAAGTGAACATGGGATAACTGAACATCTTCAACCATGAAGCTCTACCAGAGCAAGTGATTTTCACTGTTCACTACTCTATGTAGAGGATACTATGAAATCCAGGTCACAGACAGATCCTGCCAAGGATGCCAGATAAATGCTTAACTTTATCTTGAAGTCTACCAAAAATTAATGTACCACTAAGAATGAATGATTCTAAGTGATGGGGACAAGTAATAAAACACACTGACATTAGCTGATTATGTCCTGTAAAATTTACAGCACTCCTGCCTTTATTTTGCAAAGGTTAGGCATAAAGTACACAAGTCTTTATAATGGTTGTCTTCTAAAAGTTGCCTTACAAAGATACCTTATGAAAGCGATAGCAACGTGGTACAGCTGATAAGAGGATACCGAGTGTATCTGAGCCAGAAAACCACTGAGAGAGATCAGCTAAATAAATCAGAGATAAAGACCATCTTTGATGCTGTCGAGTATAAAGTGTTAATACAAATTAATGTATTAATACTAATTTCTGAAGGCTTTTTCTCCTCAGTTGTATTTTCAATTAAAAATATCTGCTTTTCTGCTAAGAGCAGGCACTTATAAAGTCTGTTGTGTTTGACTGTATTCTGAGCTGAAACCAGCTAATTCCAGGCTGCAGCAGCTCTCTCTGCCATGCAGTTCCCTCCTATTTAGTTGACAGGAAAGATGAGCCTCTTCCTCAGTGTGAAACTGGGCTGTGGCATCTGCTTCTTTGCTCCCCGCTCACAAGTTTTTTTGCTCACTTCTTGATTTACTGCTGTCAGGATGGTGAGAACATCTTCCCCTCTGCAAAGACACGAGTACAGTTCGTATTAGGCAGTTAACATCAGTAAAATAACATTCTCACTATCTTGATATACACCAGTGCTAGCAGCTCCTGTTTTTAATAGGCTTCAGAGCTTCAGTTCCCTAAGTTGCTTTGAACAGTTTGCACGGTGCTGCTCTGTCCTACATCACTGTTTTCACTGTGAGTGAGCATTCCCACTGCCTACCATCTACCTCTGCATCTAAATCAAATTCCTGTCATCCAAAAGGAAAATTCAGGTGTTGCCAAAAACAAGCTTATGCAAACACAGGTACCGAGGACAGCTGTACTCCAAGTGCTGGCATAGTGCCTGTATGTACCAGGTTCCCTCCCTGGGACTTCTGTAGGAGACGTAATCCTGCAGGGTGGCCATGCCCAGGAGAAAGTCTGGCTCTGCAGGGATGCAGTCAAACTGAAACCTTGCATCTTGCTCTACAGAAGAATCTTGCTCTCCAGAATCTGTTTCAATGGTCACACCTTTATGGAAAGCATCACCTTGGCAGGCCTGAATAAAAAAAACTTTTGGTTTTCCCGCAAGTGAATTGCAATTCTGTGCAGTGAAAACAGTGGTGAGTTCCCGGATAGGTACTTCCTGCCCATCAACGCCATATATAATTCCTTTTTTCCCATGAGACAGGATACAGCAAACAAAACAGTCCTTGTCCTCATGGTCTTTACTCTGGAAGCTCTTCACAGTCTCACGGATTCCTTCTGCAGTGAGGTCTCTATATTCTTCTACTCTAAAATGAAGCTTGCTGAAGACATTCCTCAGAGCCGCTGGAAGGCAAAGAGAAGGGAAATTGCAGACATTTCATTGTGTGAAAGTTGGACTCTGCAACTGCAAATTGCATTTCTAGACATAACTGGTCATCTGCTACATGACTACACCCACATAGTTACATTCCTGGTCTGAAAATATTCTAGTAGTCTAATCACCAATCATAATCTCCACTGAGTTCCCTTAACTGTCATGAAAAGGTTTTCTTGCTTATTTCTGCGTATTTTAGAATTAGCATGCATAAGGCTGATGCAAAGCTAACCTAGCTTGTAAAGTCCAGGCTCAGGGTGCTGCTTAAGGTTGCAGTAACCTCACTAAAACTGCAAAATGCAAGTGAATTGTTCAGTGTCAGGCACTAAAAACTTGATTAGTTGATCAGGACTTGTCAGCACAGCAGAGCCAACTGAGCCATTACAAGTAATTCTAGAAAGGGAAGACTGAAATTCAGACCTTTAGAAAGAGAAACCAGGTTTCTATTTTTAAAGATTCACAAACTCATCTTTAACATTCACTGTACCCGCATCCACATCTGTCCCATTGCGATCCTTCATGTGTTTGTGTTCCAGCGCTCCTTCCCTAGCTTTTGCAAAATTGTGATTATTCAGGATCAGGCACACTCCACAGGGTCGGCTGGTCATTTTGTAAGCTTCAAGCAGCTGAAAAGAAAAGACTCCTGGTGAAACTCCTGCACTCCTCCAAGTGCTGCTTAGCTGTTGGGACTGGCAGAGCAGGGCAGGGAGCCAGCTGGCCTCCTCTGCAGGCAGCTCTCCCTCAACAGCTTAGCTCCCAGGGCCTGGCAGTGCCCTGCCCCACTGCCTTTGGCAGTCTGTGCAGGACAGCATCCTGCTGGACAACCAAAGTCGGGCTCAGCCCACACGGGGTGCTCTGTTCACCCACATCTCTGGACCAAGCCAACTGCCTAATTCCTGGTATGGTAAACTCGGTCTACCTTGCTACCCTTGCAGGTGTTTCTGAAGTACAACACTGCAGCAGCTGTGCCTGGGACATAGCTTCAGAATAAAGAATGCAGATTTGTGCATTTTTCTTTTTCTAGACAGTGCTTTAAACGGTTGGTCTCAGAACAACTGTTCACTTCATGGAGGGGTGAGGTCTTGTAAGACAAAAGGATGATGTTTCTAAGAAATAAACTAACTTACCTGGGAAGAGTCATTAAAACTGCCAGAAGGATCAGGTGCTACAGATGACACCAGATGTCCCTCAGGGCGTCCTGTGTTGCCCCTTTCTTCCTCTGTGATGAGCATATCTTCTTGGCCTGCAAAGCATTCATGATTAGTCCTGTACAATGCCTGTACATCACTGCAAGAATAACGGTGGGGAAGAGGTTGTTTTGTTCTTTTTTACCGAAGAGGTTTAATCCATCTTCAATTCTGTTCCACAGGCTGATGTCAATTTTCTCACAGAGACTCTTCAGCATACTTAGGTTGTCTTTCCCCAGAAGGCCCCTCTTCTCCATCTCAGTGAGAATGTCGAGCATTGTCTGGGTAATGAGATAGGCAGTTTGCTCTTAGGGCACTTCCATGCTGCCACTGGGAGCAAAGCTTGCAGCCTTGCACACCTAAGTTTTAATGTAGTGACTGCACATGCGACACACAGAGTCAATCCAGCTGACTGGGAGCTCAGCTGAGCCACTTAATCCTAGTTCAACAAAACCTACAAGTACTGCATTTAATTAAGTACCAACATCTTCTCAAAACACACTCATTTCCTTTCTGTAGCTCAGAGGTGCCAAGATCTAATTAAAATCTAACCCAGGATATCTAACAGTGGTAAAGCAGGAACAGTATTTTTAATAACTGCTTTCATTCAGCTTTCAGTGGGTATCCTGCACTCAACTGAAACAGAAGAATCACTGCAGTGACCATCTTAAACACTGGCAAAAGGGGTGTAGAGAGTGCTCTGAAGCAAAAGGGGACCACAAGGGACAGAAACTCATCAGTGAGTGGCAGAGCAGAGTAGTCATCCCAGGAATTAACTACAACAGCTCTCACAGTCTCCCCTCTAAGAAAAGAAAAATCCTCAAAACTTTTATTAGACAGAACAAAGTAACAAGGAGTCAGAGCTGCAGGCTGGGACAACATAAAAGCACTGGATCTCCTGCAAGGCTGCTTGTAAATTTGAGCTCACTTGATTTAGCCTTGAGAAAAATCTGCTGCTTAGATCTGTATTTTCTACATTTAAAAAGAAAATTTAAAACATAATATCCACAGTGGGTCACTTTCTGTATTTGATAATGACTTAGCAAGAAGAAGAAAAAAAAGTCTATTGGGCAAGATAAGTAAATGTGCTCATTCAGTTTTTTGTTGATTAAAGGCACTGAGAGCCCTGAGTCCCGTGTGGTGCTTGGATGTTATGGTCTCAGTGCCTGGCACTCCTGGGACAGCTGCCTGCGACACTGCTGCAAAAGCTGTGCCCAACACCAGCACAAACAAGTCCCGTATGCACCCAGTAAACACTCTTTTCTTGTGGTGTTTTCACCGTAAGAGTGACACCATAAAGAAGAGTGACGCTCATTCCCCCATGAGCAACCTAATAGGCTCTAACAATTATAGTAATTTTTAAAACGTATTAAAGAGATACTCACAGTCTCACGGGTTAGCTTGCTATTTGGTAATTCTTTGGCCAAATGTAACTTGAAAGACATCAGCTCACGTTCAGTGACATCTTCATATAGCTGAAAGAGCAAGTGTCTAGAGAAAGAAGTGGAGGGTGTTGTTTCATCGTGTTTCCTACTCCTCTTGCTTATTGTCCCCCCAGCACATATTCCCCCTTTTTTCCGCTTTAGATGGAGGACCCAAGTCCCAGGACCGCCTGAAGTCAAACCCTTCAGCCTGGTGTTGAGAGGAGGGGACGGCTGTCCCGGACAGAACGAGGCCAGCCCAGCCCGGCGCCCTCACCCACCTGAGGGGCGGCAGCCGCGCCCCGCCTGGCGCCCGCAGCTCCCGCTCCACCTGCTCCCGGCTGGAGCCCAGGTGGGAAACCAGGAGGTCCATCCGCCCGATGCAGTAGAGCAGCTCCCTGAGGAAGGCCAGGTTCCCCGCCTCCAGCATGCCGTTCTCCTTCAGCGCTTCGAACAAGTCGTGGGGGCTCCGGACGCCTTCCAGCTTCCTCCAGGGGACGTGGTCCCGGCTGAGGAATTTCAGCGCCTCCAGCTCGGCCTCGTCCAGCTCATCGCTGACCGCCAGCAGCCGGCCCCGGGGCAGCTCCATGGCCGCGCCGCCGCCGCCGCCCAGCACGGAAGACGGGGCCTGAGCCGGGGCGACGCTTCCCTCTGGATGTAAACTTCCGGAGCAGTGCCTTGGGGAACGCCTTTTCTCGGGCCATGCCTGGTGACGTTTCCGCCTGGAGTTGAGCCCTTCCTTGAGCAAACAGAACCTGCCAGTGCGGATGCAAGGGTCTCCCTCTGCCCGGGCTTTTCGTGCAGTCGCCTGTCGCTGGTTCCCAGGCTCTCACAAACCTCACAAACTGCGATTTTAATACAAGGAGAAGGAAGCTTTTATAACGCCACTTAGTCTCCTTCCTCCTTGCGAGCCTTCTGGGCTGCTGTCAGGAAACGCTCCCTGCAGGCGTTCGGCCCCCAACAGCCATGGAAAACAGCTCCCTTCCCACCCGTGCCACACCTGCTCAAGACAGTTCTGCCGCAGGAGCAGGCACTGTGCCGAGGTGTAGGGCCCTGGGGTGCTGCACCACCTCCACTTCACCTCCTAGTGCAGCACCATGAATAGATGGTATTTCACAACAGGAGGGGAGAGATTTTACCATCTGGAATTTCATCCTTGTGAAAACGAACTTTAACACCTTAATGCTCCTATTGAACCAGAGAGCGACGCTCAGCATATCCATACTGTCCAATAAAGAACCAGTGTTCTTGCTAAGCACTGATCTGAAACTAGCGTCCCAAAAATCCAGTAAAAAACACTTTAATATATTAAACAGAAATCTGTACGTTGTTATCCTAGAAGTGCCTTATCAATGTTCAAAACGCTATGCAAGATATTTGATTGCTGCATGCATGGCAAGTTGGGTCAAAGGTGGAAGGAATCCAGAAAGCAAGGCATTTTTCAACAGGCCATGAGCTGACATCTCCTCAAGACATGTTAGAACAAGATCTTCCTATCGTGTTCTAAGGATGTCTGGATCCATCTTTGCACTCACATACCTGGACAAATCAGGCCTAAGCACAAAGTGGCTACACGAACAAAACTAATGTAGAAGACTAAGGCCAGGCTCAGGAGATGTGTCCAGGATAACATCCCACCTAGCTAGGAATGTATGGTTGGCATCCACAAGAGCCAGCCACGTTCGGGGCCTGGGGAGTTCCAGTGGCTGTCAGTAACAGAACAGAGTGACAAGTAAAGGCACACTTACAGAAAGGACACACACAATTTAATATCTGGGAATTCCCAAAGATCTCACTTATATATTTTAGGACATTGCTAAGAAGACATTGCTGGATAAACATGCCATTCTCTGTTCATAATTTGAAATATCTCTAGTTCAAAAGAGGCACATTTGCATAATTTCTTAGAGAATGTGCCCATGTTATTTAGGGGTAAGAATAAAAAGGCTGGACACTCAACACCTTGGGAGGAAAATGTAGCACTGGACTCCCTGCTGTACAGCTTCATTTCCTTAATGGTGTGTATTTTGTTTCCACCTCTCCCTGGTCTTCAGATTTCCTGCAGATCGTAGAGATCACAGATACAGCCAGCAGTTCAATCAATCCAAACTCATCAGCACCTGAATTTGCACCACTTTGAGAACTGAAGGAACCTTCACACAGGTGGTGGGAATACTCAGGTGGTGGGGATCTCAACACAGCCCATGCAATGGGAGAAGCTGGCAGCCAGCTGAACACAGGCTGGCTCCTCACATGTACCACCAGCCCATCCCAAGAGCAGCACATTTTCAAACCATTTGGATGGAGAGAAAGACAAACTTCCCACAGGAGGTGGGCATAAAAACCTCTCTGGGAAACTGCTGTTAAACTGAGAGAATAGGTAGCAAAATGTGAATGACTGGGCAAAGACTCATGCCCCTGGACAGCATTATATTTCTTCTTCTTCAGCTAACAGTCCTCCCCAGCTCTTGTGTTTTCCTTTTCAAATAGCACCACTCTGTTCTTGCCTGCTTTCAGTTTAAATCTGCAGGACTTCTACTCACCAGCTCTTCTTTCCCACCAGACTTCTGGCTCTACTTTCTGGTGGCAATGCTTCTGCTGTCTGAAAACAAAACAGAATTAAGTGCCAGGTTTTGACTAGATTTGGCCTCCCAGCCATGAGCTGGGAGGAAAGAAAAGGCAAAAAACAAAATAAAAAATAGTAAAAAACTGAGGGCCTTCAGAGAGACAAAGTGGTTGCCCCTCACCATTCTCTAGCTTGTACTACAGAGAAAAAACAGACAGGAAATTGCAGAACCAACTTCCTTGTTACCACTCAGCTCTGTGGGAGGGACACAAATCCATGCAGAAACCTACCAGCCACACTTTGCTGAGAACTGCAAAACTCGAAGTGTGTTTTCTCCTTCCCTGATTGCTGCATAACCTACAAATAAATTCACAGTATGGCTGTTTTCTGCAGTTCTTTGAAGGATTTTGATGGGGTTTTCTCTTCCTCCTAGTAGGTCTTCATCCACACGTGAGAATGATAAACTATGGAGGTGGCTGGATTTTAATAGGCAGAACAAAATACCACATCAATTTAAATCACAGGGTGTGGCTGATCAGCACCTTCTAGAGTACCCCCCTCCTGTGGAGGACAGCTCAGAGGAGAAGGACAAAACCACCTCAGGGAAGAAGTGATAATAAAGAAAGTCCAGTTTACCTCAACACCAGGAAGATTGGAGGGTGACCTTAGTTTTAGAGAAGACATTTGCACCTGTGAATCATCAGGTACCCCAAAATAATTAACAAAGAATAATGTCTTCCTGAGCAAGCCAGACCACCATAGAGGGTGTGGCTCTGTGGCTCACCCCACCCCAACATAAAAGTATAAAACCTGGACAACTGATAAAACATTTAAATTTTGAAAAGAGAAATGGGCTTGAGCTGGCTTCCACCCACATTCCACTGTGACTGGGGATGCCCAGGGTCATGACAGACAGCACACCTATGTAGCTGTCTTACCCTACCAAATCAAAATCCTGTGTAGCCCCAAAGATACCAAATAACTAAATTTGATATCCAATTCCTCCTCATGTAGAATAGCTGAAAGAACTTGGTCTGAGTGTATTGAACTCTGACACAGAAATGCTGTAGATTTACAACTTCACTTCTGGAGCAGCTGCCATCTTCCAGCAAGTTTCTCACAGAGGAGGCAGTTACTGAATGGCCCTACTGGCATCAGCTGCCATTATCCTGACAGTCCTGGACTTATTTTCTACCATCTTTCCAGCTGCTGCCCCTTGGGTGGCTGCCAACAAACACTCCAACAAAAGCAAAATGACTTCTGCTGGGGTAAAAGTGTTTGTCATGCTGACTGTCCCTCAGAAAGCTCATCCAAGAGAGGAACACACCACAAACTGAGGTGGTATAAAAAGATAATTTATTTTAACAGAAACATGATTACAGAGCTCCCTTCCAGTATTCCACAGTCATTCAAGACACACTGTGCCCTGAGAGCTCTAAGAAATAACAAAGTAAGAACCTTTATTATTGAAAAACTTACACAGTTGTGCTGCTTATTCAAGTAAATGATTGGCATAAACCAAACCAAATATTTAGAAGAAAAGAACACAAATGACATAATCAGGGAGTTTTGGTTCTTCTGGAGCAGGATGTTACTTTCCATGAACAATTATAGCTTCCAAAGAGAGACAGTGATTCACCTCTGGGTAAGGCAGTTACACATGATGCCTGGGAATGCATCCAGCATTCTGAATCTGTTCAAGTTTTTCAGATTTTAGGGACTTAAAACAACTCAGACACAAATGGGACTTCACTGACATTTCCAATAACTTTTACAATACTGCTTGAAAGTCCTTTATCACTTGAAACCCAGACTGAGCATACTCCACTGCTTCTGCAGGACAAAAGGCCCGATGATTTGTAGTTTTCCACAGCCTTACCTGACCACTACAGATCCAGGTGTTGGAAGACTGATTCAATATGGAAGCTGGAAAATTTAGGTCCTACACCTCCTTAAAGGGCCGGGGCTACTACACAGATTCAGATAATTTCTCATGTAAATTGTCTTCCCCGTCAAAGCCCACTCCAGATGCCATTCCTAACGGAGTGTATTCTTACTTGTCTGCTTTTCACTGTGGAACCTCAAAGATCAATTGCTTCAGTAGTGTTGATGTTATCTTTGGCATCTGCTTAGATCCTGCTAATTCTCTTCTTGCCACTTCATTGTTCACTTCTGTCAGGATGGCTGCGAGATCCACGCGCCTTGAACAAGAATGAAGAGAAGTTACATTGAAACACATGCCAAGAAGGTGATGCTGTGTTTGCCCCAATAAGGTGGTATCCCAAGGAAGGCTGGTATCTTCCTCACCCTATTGCCACTGAAACTGCACATTCCATTGAATAACTACACAATTCAGTGTGTTTTGGGGAAATAAAAGCAACCTTCATGTAGCATTGCTTCTTGCCAGAAGATGTCACCAAGATGAAACAAACCTATACATTCTCCATATCTTCTTCTGGGCACCATGAGAAAATGATATATGAAGGGAAATTCTGTCTTCTAAATTAAGTTTATGGGGGGATGGGTGAAAGGCAACAACAAAAATTATGCCTACAGAACACTGGAGAGTTTTGTCTGTGTAATCACTCAACAAAGTCACCTCTAATCAGGTGTCACTGGAAGAAAAATAATTTATCAGTCAAAAAAATGTTAAAAAACACATATACACACACTTGTTTGTGTGTAATGTTGCAGCATTACAACCCTGGTTCTGTCACAGGAAAACCAGGAGAAGTCATTTACACTTTGGCTCATCTATAAAAGACTAACAGTGCCCAGTTTCAAAATAATGTTCTCCACTGTCCTGCATGTGAAAAGCATTAATTGCACAAATGTAAACCACAGTGTTTCAGCACAGCACACTTTAGTATGCACGTCTGCAATACCCCAAATGTACAAGAATTAGAATTAGAACTTACCGTGGGCAAAGCGACTCCATCTTCTCACAGAGGGATTGAATGTAAACACTGCCCGTCTTACGGCTGCGGAAGGACAAGCAGTCCTCCACTGTAGACATGCCAATCAGGATATCAGCCTTATCAGGAATGGAAGTCAAAGGACTAGCATCCACCTCAAGATGTTCAGTGGAGTCTGGTTCTACTCTAACAGATGGATGATATCCAGAGCCTTGGCAAGCCTGGATGAAAAACACTTTGGGTTTGCCAGCAAGAGAAGGACAATTAGTTCCAGTGAAGCAGGAGACTAAATCTTCAATATTTACGCACTCATCATCGACACCTTTTATTTTGTCTTTTTCACCATGGGAGAAAATGAAGCAAACAAAACAGTCCATTTTATTATGATCTTTTTTGCTGTATTTTTTAACTGTGTCATACATTGTTTTTCCTTTTAGATTCATGTACTCTACTGTTTCAAACTGAAGCCACGTAAAGACCCTCTTCACAGCCTCTGGGGAAAAGAAAATCAGAAGGAACTTTTTAAACATACACAGTGACAAGGAAGATGCTGAAACATCATTGTCTGTGTGGTAAATCAGATGTTAGCAGAAGTGTTCAGATCCCACCAGTAAAACCACCTGACTGGCTCTTAGCCTGCCAAATCCTATTAGAAAAACCCAAATGCCTAATTTGCCTATTTTTTTTTAAACACATCTGGGTTAAATATCATGCTATCTGAAACAAAATCAGGTTTCAGATTCTATGTTGTGTGTGTACAAATTAGTGAAGTTTACTGTGTTAAAGCAGGCTTTAACAGTGCATTGCATAGTAGTCTCAGACACCTAAGAACAACACTTGGCAGGTTAAAGAAGTGCCACCTCTTTAGAATGACAAATTCTGCCACTCTTAAATGAAGTAGGTCCCTCATTCTGTGAGAATGTTTGATGCAACAAGAAGGAAGTCAGAGTAACCTGCTCACAAATGCTGTGAAGAGAAGACTTCTCAGCACATGGTGGCCTAATTGTTGTGTGGGCAGAGAAAATGTAGCTGGGAAGAAAGCAGCCTGTAAACGGGCTGGATGGAGTTAAAATATCTGTGATATCCTTTCAGGAATCTGATTTTACTTTTTTACTCTTGTTTATCTTAAAAGTGACTTGCAGGAACACAGGCTTTAAGGAAAGTTGCAGAGCATTTGTTTGAGCATTGAAGAGAATTTGAGGACTTAAAATGTTTTTCTGTGATAGCTAAGAACTAAAAACCAATCAAAATTTGGAAAGGTGGAATAATAATCACTTTTTCACTAGCTCTACATATAACCAATTAAGACAATGCCTTTTTCCTAGGATAAAAAGTAGATCCTTCTTTAAGGCATCAGCTAAATGTTGAAGTGGCATATTTCCAATTGGTATAGTGACTCCCTCCAGTCTCTGGAGGCCAAGGAGTACCATGGACATGATTCTTCCTCACAGCAAAGATTAGATAATTGCTTTGGAGAATTATCAGAGAAAAAAACCAAACCAGTAATTTGGTTTTAAAAGTACTTACCTCCATCTTGCAATGTTCCCTCTCTATTGTAACGTGGATTTTTAAAAATGTAGTTGTTAAGAATTAAACAGTAACCATGGGGGTTATTTTTCATCTTGTATATTTTCCCATGCTGCAGAAACAAAACAAAACAAAACGAAACTAAAAAAAGCAGCTGGAAAGCAGAGCCAAACATTCAAAAGAGAAATACACTATATAGAGATTGCTGGTCCATCATTATCTAAGCACAAAAAAAAAAAAAAATCACAAAGGCCAAGAAAGAAAAATTCTAAGGATACAATTTAGCTGCAGATGAGAGGAATCCGCATTGTCTCTCTCTCTATCTTCTGTCAGGATATGATTTTGACATGGGAGAAAGGATCCAGAAACACAAATTTGCAAGTGGATAGGAAAAACTCCTGTACCCCACCATTTCCTCGGAGGGTCCTTGTGCAATTCCAGTGAGGTAGTGGGTTCTGCTATTCCCTTCACATCGGTCCAGGAGTATCCTGGCCAGGACTTTAATGTTTCAGTCTCCATTAAGACTGGTTTTCTTCATTCATTTCTTGCTTAAAAGGTTGCTGACAACCAGGTCCCCACAAAGAAGGTTTGGTCTTGTTCGGAAAATAGAATTTGTTAGGAATTGTTCCAAGGCCTACAGATAGAGCCAGAACCCCTCCATCTTGGCCGTTCCACCTGCTTATTGTTAGGAATTTATGCTCCCTCTCCCAGGGGATGGATAAATACTTTAAAGGTAATCTTGAGGTATTTCTCACCCGTTTTGCTGCCCCCTCCTCTGCTCCTTGTTCCTCTGGATCCACAGGCACAGGATAGCGGACTTCTTCCCTAGAATAATTTTCTAAGAAGGAGAAGATAAACAAAACATTTTAGAATTAAAAGGATAAATCTTCCACTCTGCATATTTCAACACTCAAAAAGCCAGAACAAGGAGTGAGGTGGAGGGGGTTTTCACCCCAGTGAGACACCAGCATTTTGTAGAGCTGGGCAAAGCACAACTCCCATTTCACAGACTACTGGTTATTATAGAAGCCATGCAGGGCTGTGCTCCACTGCTTCTCTGCTCCTCTGCTCTTTTACTGGTAGCAAGATACAGATAATAAAAGGTTGAGTGTGAGTAATCATCCCAGACAAGCCATTCACCAGCATCTCCACTGATGGGATACATAAGTGAAAGAGGAGACCCATTTTTGTACAATAGTACAAAATGCTGGTCCATTTACTTCTGAGGCTACTCTCTCTTCTCCAAAGAACTTTACTGTGAGAGTGGATGCAAGGATGCAAAATACCAGCATAATGAAAGGTCTCCTCAGAGCACTTATTTGAATGCAACTTTCTGAAAAAAGTGAAGAAATCATCAAATCATGACTCTAACCAAGGAAACAAAATCACAGTACTCATTTTACAAGTTACAAAAATGTGTTTAAATGAAATTTAATTGTCAGAGCAACAAGCTTACACAACATGCTTTTTTTTCTACTTATCAAGAGGACAAAATAACAACAATGCTACTAGAAAGCCGTTCCCCTGACACAGGATTTGCCTGCACTAGCCTACCTTGGCAATTATCGTCTGCTCTTTTAGAGACAGCAGCAGAGGGCAGCAGCACAAAGACATGCAGGGAAAACCACTTGGTAGCTCTGCAGGGTACTGCATGGACTCTTTAAATGTATCTGAGGAAACTCAGGTCTGAGTCATTCAGGGGGAAGTTGTTATTGACTGAGACATCCTGTTTCCCAGAGGAACACCCAGCTATGGTGCCAGAAAGCACCACCTTAGCTGCAACAGCCCGGATATACTGAAGTCCTTGAAATTTCCCGTCTGGTTACAGAAAGGTACACTTTAGCCAAGGGACAGGTTTTCAGGGCCTTTCCTCTGACCAACAGCAAAGGGCATGGCTAACAGAAGATAGTGCTGACAATCTCCCAACACAAGTGTCCTCAAGTCAGCTGTCACTTCCCGTCTCTTACAGCGACTTGGAAGTTATGGTGGTCCAAAACCAGCACCATGCTTTTTCCTGAACAGATAAATTGCATTTAAGGCAAAGAGGAGGCAGAAGAAGACCATTTACAAGGCACAGGACATACTTCAAGGATAGATACAAGAATCCATGATGGAATAATGAAGTAGCAGAAAACTTAAGAAATCAGAATTCTCCAGAGCTGTTCTGCCTATCCTAGGATACCAAAAGGTCTCTCTGTTATCCCTGAACTTCTAAGCTGCCAAGGATGAAGCCATAAAACTCACAGAAGACCCCAGCTCTGTTCTTAAACAGCAGATTAAATAAATATACCTTTTTTTCTTTCTTCATATAAATCAATTTTTTTCTTTAAGTCAGGTCTAACTCTCTGGAATAGTTCTTTCAGCATTCTCAGGTCATCTTCTTTAATTATCTCCTTTATTTCCATTTCCAGAAAGATCTGCAACATTGACTGGTAAAACAAAAACACATAACCCAAACTCATCCAGTGACCTTTGATAACTGCAGTATCTGACACCTCTGCAACAGGGCAGAAGACAGCACCCTCATTCCCAGAGACTGACCAGCTAAAGACCTATTACTTTTTCCTCCAGAACTCATTAAAGCGAGGGTCAAGATGCAATGCAACTGAATAAACACATCATCACAAAGGTTAAAGCAGGACAAATAGAAATTGCCTGTAACTAGGCTATCCTGCTTTGTTTCAGCAGTACAAAGCACTGATGAGGATAACATAACATCCTGTTGTGCTTTTGTGTTCTGATGAAATGCTGCTAAGTCCTGTAACTATGCCATTTTTGCATTTTCTATTACAGAAAAGCTGTTCAGCACTAATTTTGTTTATTAAAGCTCAATTGTCCACCAAGGTGGAGGTAAACCTGCTAATTTTCCTTTACGTGCCACAATATAAACAGGACTTTTATGGAAGGTTCTTGGTAATACCAAGCACTTTTATAACACAGCTCATTGCAAATATTAAACTAGCTCACCCAACCTCTTAATACTTTTGGGGTAAAGTTAACAATATGTTGTTCATCGAAATTACAATAAAGAAGAAGATTTGCCCATTGACACACAAAAATCTGTGGTTGTACTCACATTAGAACTCGATTTTCTGTCTCCAAAACATTGTTTTTCCTTTAGCAAACATCACTCTTCTTAGCTATAGCATATGCCTTACAAAGACATTTGTCTTATAATTGCCAAGCAAAGATTGAAGGAAGAGCATGATGGACTTTGCAAGAAGAAGACAAGATTAAGGAGTCAGGTGGTGTTGAGAAAATGGAATCAGGAGAGCAAAAAAGGCAAAGATACAACGCAAAAAATAAGGATCCATTATTTCACACAACAACTATTAACAAATCAAGTTTTCATGAGAGCAGACTGCTTTCTCTTTCCTCCCTTCTTGCAAGAACTAGAGGACTCTGAACTAGCAAAAAACTCAAGACCACTTTTCATACAGCATTTTCCTGGAGCTTGTTCTTTGGTAATAGTTTTTGGAGCAGGAACTTCACACTTGCGACATCTTCTAGACTCAAGTCCTCTGCAATTCCATACAGCAGTTGCCTGACAAAAAAGAATAGAGGGACCTTCAAGACAGCTATAAGAAGTAAACACCACAATTAAACATTTGAACTACAAAATGTAAAACTGACAATGGCAGGGATTGATGTGTAATAAATACAGTTGTGCTGGGGTATTCACAAGACAACAGTGCAGACAGGAAAGACAGCTGACACTGAACTGTTGCATTCCGCGTGCTCCCGTGTTTACCTGTAAGCTGACACCTGTGCCCTGCCCGGCACCCGCAGCTCTCTCTCCATCTCCTCCCGGCTGGAGCCCAGCGGGGCGGTCAGGAGGTCGATCCGACTGATCCGGTAAAGCAGCTCCTTCAGGAAGGACAGGTTCCCCACCCCGATCATGTCTTTCTCCTGCAGCACTTCAAAGAAGGCCTTGGGCTCCTGGATGGCTTCCAGCTTCCTCCTGGGGACATGCTCCAGGCTGAGGAATTTAAGAGCTGCCAGTTCCTCTGTGACCAAAGCCTCAGAAACTTCAAAAAGCAGCTTGGGGAAGTCTGTACTCATTTCACATCAGGATTTGGATCTAAACACAAACAGCAGTTGATTTCATTTGTCAGTAAGACTAGTGCAACAACGTGATTTATATAACAGGTATCACATAATATAGAATAGCCCAAAATAAATACACGCAATCAGAAGTATTCCAATAGAGAGAGGCTATCATAGCTTTGATGCTTAGCTCTTTCAGTTCTCTGGACTTAAGAAGAATATTAAAACCTCTGTACTAAATGTCATTAGCAGAGAAAGTCATAGATCATTCTTGTTTCCTATGGTGTATCTAGACAGTGGGAAGTACCAATGTACAATCCTGGCAGGCTGCTGCTGGTTTTGTTCAGGTTGGGGGTTTTTGAAGTTTGATGCTATTTGGGAGAAACAGCCACTTGCCAGTCTGAAATATAGACTATGTAATAAATGAAACTGCCAAATTCTACACCATAACAAAGCTTTTACATCATAACAAGACTAAGAGGCTACATGAGTATTGCTACTCTAAGCTATCTGGCTTCTCCTTTCTTTTTATACTGTTTCTGGTCAGCATACCCAAAGCACTCTTCCTGTTTTGGTTTATCTGCATCGAGTTAAACTCGGTTCTCAGCTCTCAATTAATTTGTAATAGGAAAAGCAAATACAGATCATGTCAACCCTTTTAAAAAGGCCAGAAGAATTCTTATCAAACTATCTCTGTTTTGCTGAGCATGCAATACCACCTCCCTTCTCTTCCACTTTCTCCATCAGCTTTTGAAATATTAAAACTTGGCTTATAGATTGAACTTTCGAGCACAAGGGGAAGTTAGAAAATACCAAGCCTTCCAGCTGTCTTCCCCTGACACTTAAGGAACCTGCCTCTGCTGATGTGACCACCCATGGGAATGTCAGTGTTTGTCACAAATTCTTGTCAAGCTGAACAGAGACACCAGAGTCAGGAGCTCTCATTGTTTGACTGTACTATCCTCTGAACTGCGGCAACCAGCCCAATATTTAAACTCAAAAGGCATTGGCTGACTTGACCTTAGATTTATACAATACACTTCCACAAGAGTGGAGGCTAACAAGCCCTTTATTTTGCACAGTACACTCCACAACTCCCACAACAAACTTCTCAAAATGTGCTGGTTCACGAACCACAAAAACCTCCACAAGCT
Organism: Cyanoderma ruficeps; assembly: GCA_008694505.1. Taxonomy (NCBI): domain Eukaryota; kingdom Metazoa; phylum Chordata; class Aves; order Passeriformes; family Timaliidae; genus Cyanoderma; species Cyanoderma ruficeps. Next base: position 24,936,733 of record VZDJ01000594.1, read on the forward strand.
CCTCGCCCCCCCCCCCCCCCCCCAAAANAATATGGCGTAAAATGCTATAGCTGTGCAAGCCAAGAAAGAGAAGAAAGCAAAGAATATCCCCAGTCCTTAGATCCTCTATTGCTGCTGCCACATGGATGGTCTGGAGGTGGAGAGGGAACAGAGAGGGCATAAATGGGGGAAGGGGTGTGTCGAGGCTTAATGTAGTTTGGTTTGTAGTTAAGGAAAAAACCCACGAGCTATGAAAGCGATTCCCTGGAAGGACCTTGGCAGCTTCCCCCAGACCTGACAGAACCAGTCAGCTGGCTAGTTTGGAATATTGACACCCTGTTAAACCACTTAAGAGAGCTCAATACGCCTCTGTGAAATCACATTTAAAGACGAACAAGCCCCAAGAAACTCGGACTGGCAAACCAAAACCACTACAGAGTGTGTGCCCAATCCGTGTCCTGCTTAGTTAATCTGGTGCATGCCCATTATCTCAATTAGACTGTGCTTTTTGTTCACATGGGCACATCCAGCCTTTCCCCGGGAAGTGAGCTGGGCTGGGGGACAGAGCAGGAGTTGGCTCAGCACAGCGCTGCCCCACTGCCTCAGGATGTCTTCCCTGATCGCACCTCTCCTGCAGCAATGCTCAGAATGTTTGGGAAAAATCAGCCTACAGCTGGCACTTCTAGGACCTGTCTCCACTTCCTTCTGGTAAGAGACCCACTTGGCACTTTGCTTTCTCTGCCTTAGGTGTAAGACACCTGGGCATCTCTGAAGAGAAACTATATAAATGCATTCAGAAGAGGTCTCTTGTCTTGTAGAGAGACACTGGCAGTGGGAGACAGAAAAGTTGACAGTGACAAGAGAACTTCCTACTCCTACACTACTGGAATACTGCAATCCATTTTACTTACTGCTACTGCAGAGGTTTCAATAACAACACTCCCAGGTAGCCCAGCTGACTAACTGGTAATAATAATTAGCTGATGATTGTCTTCTGCTCTCCTCCAAGGACCACTCTACAGCAAGAGAGCTTTTTGTGGCATGTCCTTGATCTGCATTGTGTGGGTTAGCAAGAGTGAACGTACAACTGAATCTAGTGAATGTACAACTGAATCTTAAAACTTTGCATTTCAAGTAAACTGTTAAAACAGTGAAATGTGTTGTGACACAGCACATACAATTTGTATTCTGCCCCAAAATACTGTTTCCTTTAAATTCACTCAAACCAAACTTTTAAACAGGCGAGAATCTATATCATTCAGCCCATGTAAACCAGTAGTATCTTCATGTGCTTAACCTCATGATTCAGTGACTACCTGACTTTATATTTCTATAACCACACAGGAAAGAATAATATATTCCTGGTAGTTAGGTATGAAGTTATCTTCTTTCTTACATAAATCATGCCTTTCATTTAAGATACAAGAGATATTGCTTATAAAAGCAAATCTTTCTTGTAAAGGGAATTTTCATTTTATTTGTCACAGGCTGTAAGTTTCAAACCCATTGAATGATTGCAGTTAGAAGAGATGTGCCACTTATATGCTACATTTAAACCTGTCTGTAATTACAGGGAGCGCAATTAAAACAATATTTAACTGCCACTGTCTTTTTCTCCCAGTTCGCTAACTTAATGACACAACTGATACAAGTAAAATTAACATTAATAATAGTAGTAATTTTAAATCACTTACATGGGAGGACAACTCTGAAGAAAGCGAGTCAGCCAGTCTCTAAAATTCCAGGAAAGTCTGCCTTTTTTAGGATACGGTATTGTCACGTGACTTCCAAGAAGTATGTTACAATGGAATAAAATGCTAATAAATCAGGTGATCCCTACTTCAGCCACTTCACACTTCCATTTTCAGAGAACTGATTATTACAGAACTTGTGAGAAAAGAAATTGTAAACAGGCCATGAAGTAATCAGGTTTTGCTTTTGTTTAACGGCGACAACTAAGTGGCATACCTAGTGCTTTCTAACACAGAGGACAGCTCAGCACCATTGCTCTCATACACAAATCCTAATTAAAAGACAGTGAGAGATGGCTGAATCTACATATTTTCATTTAAAATATCTCAGTCCCACTGTCCTGCTGTGTCACCATCTGGATCTGATCTGCCGTGACTTACGCCCTTTCTCCAAAGTCCCTCTCCAACTGACCGCCGTTTATTTTTAACAGGAAGGTATTTTTTAAATTAAGAAAAAAGTTAACTATTAGCACCAAATTCAGTAGCAGCACTCAGTAAATGCAGGGAAATCAACTAAGTATTCTTCTGAAATTATATATATATATATTCATAAAATATTATATATTATTATATATACACTTTCCTATAATAATATTATATATTATTATATACTTCCCCATTTAGAGGAGAATTTGAACATAATTAACTTCTTACATCTTTGCTGTTTTTAAAGTAAAGAACTCAGCCATCAATGAAAATGTTCCCAAGATGCAAGTTGCTGGAATGTTCCACGCAGCAGGAAATAAAACAGTACTCAGTATGGCTGCCAGGCTCTCAGCTGACCCTCAAGGCAGCATTATGAAGAGAGAGAGGAGTGCTGAAATTTGTTAAAATTTTGCAATGAAAACAGTCATTGCAATAGGATTTCAACCTATCTCTCTTTACAAACTCAAAATGATACCATACCCATTGATAGAATCAAGGCTACAAATTCCTTCCAAAAGGCACAGTCTAGTATCAACAGATCAGCAAACCTTGTTTGAACAGGCAGGAATTGCACCGTCATCCAAAGGCTGGGAACAGCACAGAGGAACACAAGTACTCTTTCATCTTCAGGTCCAAAATGTTTGTCTCCGTGTCATTCCGAGTCTAAGCATCTCTTTCCCTCCGTCCTTTCTTCTGTGTCTTACCTGAACCAAGACTTCAGTTGCAGTCGGAAAGTGTCACCGTGCCGTATTATGCAGTATGACAAATGGATAATGGCTTCTCCTCTCAGTTGAAGGACCACCCCTTTTGGCACTATCAGTTTCACTTTTGATTTCTTTTTCTCTCGCCCTTCCTGGAAATGTTACTGTCCTTTTATTAAATAAGTCAAGTCTTCCTCATTTCCCTCTGACCCCTGCACTCTGGTTTCCTCCAGAACTGTCTCAGTGACCCAGTCTTTGTACAGCTTTGTGTTGTACAGCCTGCCAAAAATTCATCTCCCTAGAGCCATCTTGAAGAAGAAAAACTGCTCCAGTCCCTGCTTGCTCAGCAACTGTAGTGACTGTCACCTGCACTGGCACAAGGCAGGATACACAGCTCCTGCACAAAAATGACAGAGGGACAGGATACCAGAAATTACCACTTTAAGATCATGATCTTGCCAAAATAGCAACTTCCCCAGAAGACTTCTTACACTAGTTCCACTTAAATCTGTCTATACAGGGGCTGCACAAGACACAATTGTGTCCTTAATTGTGTAGGTGGAGAGTGCACACATGCATGGATCTGTATGCTATCGATAAGCCTCAACAGCAACCAACCACATTTGTTTGTTTGCCTGTGACTGGTTGCTTTCTGGCACAGCTCTGTATCATCGGAGTTACAGGAAAGGTGTACAGTGTGGACAGGAAGGAGAGATAAATACCTAAGTTGTACAAAACTGATTCACTCTCCCCAAGAGTTTCAAATTTCCATCTCACAATACCCTGCAGGAGATCACACAGAAATGCCCAGCTGGCTGGATGGCAGCTGCAGTTCCAGCTCCAGCCTGCCCTGCCTTTGGGCTGGTGCTGACAAGTGCCCCTGCATGCACCCAGCTATTTTTACCCTGTGCAGCCACATGAACACAGCTGTCAGCACACACAAGTGAAATACTCACACTGAATAGTCCAAACCAGGGGAGTGTAAACTTTGTTTAAACAAACTTCTTCTGAGCAAGGGAGACTTTACCAGTCGTGCACACTTCACAAGGGTGGATCCCTCCCCGCAAGGAACTCAAGGCTCAGCAAGTTCAGACTCCTCTCACTGCCTTTACCCAGCTATGATTTCACTGGAGATTATCCAGGCAGAAGTCTCTACAGAGAAAGCAAGAGAGCAGGATGGCATTCCCTGTCTACCAAACTAAAAATGTAAACATCCAAAGAACAGTCAATAGTTACTCTATACTGATAAAAATTTGTTTCCTAAACATACAAAAAATGAGTGCATCAAGTCTGAACAGTAACTGCAAGCCAGAAGCATCACAAATTCAACCCCAATGTTCTATATTCCAATAAAGGATTAAACATTTTTCTCATCTGTGGCAAGAATGTGACTTCAAGTGTGGCAGCTGTGCTAACTCGGAAGCCTTAAAATGCAGTGGGTCACACAAATACCACTTCATTATCATAAAGGGACCATCATGTTTTGGAAAACCGGCTGCATTTCAATGCTCTGTATGATGCAAATCTCCCCTCCTAAAAATAGTGCAAGCTAGAAATCGTGCCCAATAGGACTAGACAGTACTCTTTCCTAGCTTCACCTTAAGGTATCGCTAATCATATATAACAGTGAGTACTTCGATAAAGTTTCACTTCAGCTTAAACCCTGAAGCAGTTAAAACCTCACTGATTCATGCAGCCCAACAAAGTGCAGGAATCAGTCAGAAACAAGGATAAACCCTCACCCCAATACAAAATTTTTATCTCACCAAGCTCTTAAAAAGTATGAATTTAATGCAGTAACAAACAGGAAAGACACAGGCATACATAGTAAGTGCTTATAATAAAATATGGCATTATTTCAGTTAACTCACAAAATTCTATCAGCACTTAGTGCACAGGAGCCTTCTCAAATCAGCTCCATTTTATATCCTAAACAAATGATAATTTAAAAATCTAATGCTTAACAAAATTAATCTGACTGCTGCATTTCATAGGATGCACATCTTCTACCCTACATTTTCTCAGAAGTGATGGGGAAATAACAGTTCACAAGGTTTCACAGAGGGAATAATAAGCAGCGTTTTGACTTTACTCAGTTCTGGAAAACTTCACTGTACAAGAAGCTTGTGTTAGCCATTTGAGGGTATCAGTGTGCACTGTGGAACAAATTGCTGATTTCAGTTGGTAACTGGTTTTTTATTAAGTTAAATGTGATTTTCATTAGAGATTGAAGAAATCCTTTTCCACTTACTACTTAAGGTTTTGTCTCTTCATTCCCACTTTTTTCTTTCTAGGAAGATAAGCTACTGGATTTAGAAACAGGATTAAAAATTGCTAGCCTGCAAAATAAAACATGATGAGTCTAAACCAGACCATTAACAATCCTGGTTTGAATATGAAAGCTTACATGCAATCCCTATGCTGCCAGGAAAAACCTTTTGTATCTGCTTCCTGTGCAGGTACACAAATGTTTAACATGACAGAAGCATGGTTCTTCCAGCACTGATAACTCTGAATATAAAGCTGATGTAAATAACTGGCACATGGATTGTTTTAACTGTGTCTCCTCCAGTTTCACAGTTTGACAAAAAATTGATGAGGCCTTGCATTGAAGCTAACAAGCCCTCAGGGTTTTGGCTAAGTGTCTTAAAACATGTAATGTATGAACTGCATTTAAATGAGATGATAAAATGATGTGTTTTAAAAGCCTCGATGTTGCTGTGAAGGAGGAGGGGCCAAAGGTATTGGGAATATAAATTTTCTTCTTAAGGTGTATGCTGGTTGGGGCATTTGCTTCTTTATCCCTGAAGGGCTACTACGTCTGGCCACATCTTCATTGACTTGTGTAAGAATTGACAAAATATCTTCACCCCTACAGCCAGGAGAGGGAAGAAAAAAAGAAAGAAAGAAAAAAAAATTAGTTATTAGTGAACAGATGGCAATCCACTTAACATCTCCCTGATCAGCTAGAAGCTACAGTACGAACATTTAAAACACAAAAAAGAAAACATACTTTTCTCCAAATTCTTCTTTTGTCCTCATTTGAGTAATATTAAAAACAAAAGATCTTTTCTTGCTTTGTCTTGCTTAATTCAACTAATAAAGAAAAATAGTGGAATCAAATATTTTTACCTTTCACTCAAGAAAGTGTGCTGTCTTAAAGATGATAGATGTGAGGTTCAGAGTGGTTTTTCACAATAAACGCCACATTCTACAGATTACATGTATGGTACTAGCAGAGCTAATGTAAATTTATCCGGGTAAAATCATCACTTTAACTAATTCCATCCACCTTAGAACATGGGTGGGTGTTCATCTTCTTCTCCAAAGAAGAATTCTTTGGAGAAGACAAATTGAATCAGAGCACTAAGCCAAGTGTTTACCTTGGTACCAACAACTGTAGCTTGCTGCAGAGGGCCTGAATATACCAAGCACCCTCCTCAATGTGCCGGAAGGCGACACATCTGTCCACTGTGGCCATGCCCAGGAGGAAATCAGCCTCTTCGGGGATACTTTCCACAGGAGAAACTCTCTCTTGCACGGGAGACGAGTCAGGAGTTGGTCCATCAGTATCAACATAGACAGGACGCTGTATATTGTTACCCTGGCAGGCTTGGATAAAGAAGAGTTTGGGTTTTGCAGCCAGCTGGGGACATTGTTTGGCAGTGAAGTGGGTCATAAGCACACGGATGGACACAAGTTTGTCATCTGTCCCGTAGATCGCCCCTGACTCGCCATGAGATAGAATACAGCATATAAAACAATTCCTGTCTTTGTGATCTTGCACGTGCTGCCAGGTTTGCATGACATTTATAATGGCCCCAGATGTCAGATCTGTGTAAGTCCTCACATCCAGGCCAAGCCACGTGAATACTTTCTCCAGTTGCTCTGTAAATAAATGTAAGATAAAAGGAAAATTTGAGGCAAAAGAAAAACATTCTATGAAGTCACCATGCAAGCTGATCTGGGAGGGGGAAAGACCTTACACCCTGACGCTTCTGCAGATTCATCCTTATACTAGTACCAACCAAAGGTTAACTGGAATAAAAAGAGATGGCATCAGCTCAAACACAGAGTTCCTGGATTTTTCTAGACAAGCTTCAGAAAATAGTGCATACATTGTCATTGTGAGTGACCACGGAAATGATACTTGAAAACAAAGAGTCTGCCCTTCCCCAGTTTCAGATAAGATCTTTCAAAACCTTCCTCACATCATTATTTTCCAGTTGCAGTTTTGACTATTAAGAGTTCAATTCGAAAAAGATAATAGAGAAAACAGAACAAAGTAAGAAGTATGCACAGAGTTGCCTGATTATGGAATTTTGCGTTATATTAGGTAGAATGCTAGTTTAATTTAGTTTAGTTTTAGTTCTTTACTATAGCTGTAGGATAGAAAGGATAAGTAAAAAATGATTCTTAAAATTATTCAAGAATAATCCAATTGGAAAACCCTGTGGTTACTCATCCTTTAACCTCTCCTCCCCCAGGATACACAAATTACATAATTTAACACATATCAAACATTTTACTTTTAGAATATTAACTAACCATAAACAATAAAATATAGGGCACTCACCTGGGGAAATAGAGAGACAAAACCTTCAAGAATCTCACTTCAGTAACTTACCAGCATCTTTGCAAGAACCCTTCCTCTGAGAACGACTGAAGTTAACATTATTAATAATGAGACAAAATCCTCTGTGTGGCCCATCCATTTTGTAGCTTGAAATAGTCTGTAGAAAGGAGAAGAAAAAAGCTTAAAGTTTTAATTAATTTATTCAACTTACTCATATTTCCTTAACATGTCTCAAAATTGGCATCCAGGAATCAGAGGCACCTAAGACTGTGGGCTGTTTTTGGACACCTGGAACTCAGTGGTGCCTCCCTGTGTGAAAAAACATCAGTGAAACTCCAGGCATGCTGTCACCATCCTGTCAAACTGCAGAAGAAGGGTTCAGCATCTGGGTTCTGATCTGTATGCAAAAGGCAGGAGGCAGCAGCCAAACTCCCCAGTCTGAGTTGGCAATGGGGACAGAAGACCCCAACTGTTTCCAATATCAAAACAGAATCAAACAAAATTTTAGCTTCATGGCAGAGGGATCACAGTGAAACTATAGGACGTTACACATCTGAGTTGGGTATTTTTGAGAACAGCAATGAATACCTGGAGGAGGTGATTCATACTGATCCACTGGAAAAGGATGCAAGCAGAACAGAACAGAAATCTCAGAAGTGCATAAACCTACCACACTGCAAGTTTTTTGGCCAGGATTTAAAATTATCTCCCATTGTTAAAAAAAATATTTTTAAAGCTGAAAAGTACCAAAACTTCAAGTACCACGTATTTAAGTCCAGCCTGGGGTTGAAATAAAAAAACTCCATCCAATGGAGTCCCTTCCTGCTCACTAGAGAGCAATACACACCTCCTTTTGTGCATTTTAGGACAAAATGAAGGTAGCACTCCCATGTTCCTTCAAAAGCTTTACAGCAGTCTGAACATCAGGTGATGAAAAGATGTTACAGCAAAGAATTGCAAGAAATTACATAGCTATAAACAAATGGAGCCACTTGCTCCTTCAATATCCATGTCATAGCAAAGAGAAGGTCAGAGGGAGAATTCGGTGGTTACACTGCTGTGGTTGGAGAGGGCACATAAGGCTTCTAAGAAGGGATCTCACAAAAGAGATCTTTTCTCATGTACCAAGACCTCTGCAATAGCTTTCTAGAAACTCTTGCCTCCTCTTAATCCTTCTAACAAGGGCTTTGCATGCTACCCCTTATGACTTCTAATTTCAAGATGTCCTGAGGCTTTTTCTAAGCCAGATTCAAAACGTGAGAATTGTGAAGCTCCGTTTGTCTCTGTGTCTTGCACATTCTACTGCCATCTCCAAAATGCACAACTAAGGCAAATGCAAAATGTTATGCCTTTGTCAGGAAGATAAGCACATGCAGTGATGTGTGAATAACTTCAGAGGCATATGCCCATTTTGCCTACAACACACCTTTCAATATTGCGAAATTTTTGGCATCAGAGGTTAAAATATTCCTTGAAACGTTCAACTTATCAGTCAAGTAAAGAAACTTTATGAGACACACAGATACCTCACAAGTCTTTGCATGATAAATGTCATTAGAGAGAGGATGAAAACCTGACACCCCCAGGTATTCAAAAAGGATTTAAGAGATTGTCTCAAACCTTGGATTCATCTTCTGCATTGCTGAATTCTCCATGCAGCTCCACATTTAGTTCAGGGAAGCCTTGTGTAAAATTAGCTGCCTTGTTATCTAGGAAAAAACCCCGTATAGACATTTATGAAGATAAATACAATATTTGTGGATGCAGCAAAAAGGAGTTTAACTACAATACATCACTTTTTGTATTTGAAATACTGATTCACTGAAAGGAATAACTCCTCCATGCAAGATAGCATGGTCATGTTCAATGGATCTATTCTGAACATTTTATGGTTATTTTTATTACATTTATTTTTGTGACAAAGGCAAGGCTTCTATTTGTATCAATATTGCAAAATAAAGATACCTGTGGTACAAGGATAGATTCTACCCAAGACATTCAAATGAATTTTTCATCTGGTAATCAGCTTAGAAGTTACCTGTACTTAAGAAGAACCTGCATTCTTACTACTTTAGTTGCCATTTTTTATTTTTATTTTTTTTTCTGCTGAATCACTGATGAATCTCATTTTTTTAAATATAAAACCAGAAATTATCTGTATGCTCATAGCCCATGTGTCAGACACACATGCACACACAGTTTGTCTATTAGCAGGCAACTGCCTTTATGCAGTGCACATTCACAGATCCCAAAGTGCCTTTTACAGGACAGTTGTGATCCTCTCAATATGATTAGTGGGGAAATGGAGAAGTTGGACATAACTATAAGTAGATTTTCAGTTTCCCAGCCTGTTCTCTATGTGCTGGGCTGCTCTGTGTGACCCCAGATATTCCAGCCATCCCTGTATTTCAGGGATTCAGTTAGGAAATAAGGCAAGCTAGGAATTATTATGCCAGATTTATGCCACTCTAGCTCCTGTTTCAGCAGTACACACACATGACCTGAAGTTCAGTTACCCAGACGCATCTCATGCTTCCTGCATTTTAGCAAACCTACTCCTAGACTATGAATTTCTCACCTTTTGCCTTTTTGTAGCAGTCTATTATCTCCAGGAGATCAGGTGAAACAGTCTCACAGACGTCCTCCAGTATCTGTACATTGTCTTTAGTTAAAAGGTCCTGCTTTTCCAATAAAGTCAGCAAATCCAAAGCAGACTGACAGCCAAAATGAGAGAGTAAGATACAATTACTGTTCCTTAGAAATCAAAACTTGCCTCTCAGCCCTGCCTCAAACAATCACATTATTATCTGCTTTGCTCCCTACCAACAAGGGCCAGTCAATCTTATCCCACCGTTAAAGCAGAAATGTTGCCCCATGGAAAGCCACTGGTTGTTTTTATTTGGTATGGTCTTGTTTAAATAGATTCACCCAAACCATGTTAATGACTCCTGGCTTCAGGAAGGCTTCATTGCTGTCAAACGGCAACAATGACATAGGGACAGGAATCTCCCTTGCATGGCTCAAGCAGGGCAAGGATTTGATTTGTCACCTTTTATAATCTGATGCTAAACAGTGAACTGTCAGTGACTGATCTTGGCACGAGGGACCAAATTCTACTTTTGCCTGTCAACATCGTCCTTCTTGCTATCCCTATGAATACAACCAGCCTCGCTGCACATTATGCCCTATTCTGCCAAACACTTCTCACACTTTTCCTCCTATTTCCCGCCTTCCTTCTTCCCTTCCCACCATACACACATTTGGCTCACTCCCCACGTACAGGAGTTATCCATCGCTTTGGAAGACGGTTTTGCAGGAGGAATGTGATTTCCTTCAACATTTCATTGGTGATGTTCTCTGACAATTCATACAGCATCTGCCTGTAACAGAGATGCAGTGAGATAGAAGTGGAACAGAAGATGGTATAAAAACCAAAGGCAATCTAAGAATTTTAAAATGGAAAGGAAAATAGTATGGTATTGATATGAGTAATGGAGGGAAGAGAATTCCACTGCAAGCTTACCTGTATGGAGATACTCTTCCCTTCTCATGCAGATGTTCTTGTACTTTCTGCCTGGTGTAACCAATTTTCTCGAGTAAGGAGTGACATTTAATTCTGTATAAGAGTTCAGCTAGTAGGAAAGTGTCTTCTGCATTCAGATAGTCTTGAGCCATAAGAAGCCTGAAGATATCTGCTGCTGACTTCACACCTTCTAGTTTACTGAGCTGGAGCAAGTCCCTACAGAGAAATTTTAAAGCTGCTACATCTTCAGTCACCAGATTTTCACTAATAAGCAAAAGCTGCTGATGGAACTTCAAGTTGGCATCATTCTCCATGTTGCTGGAACCAACAGTCTCTCTGCCTGAAAGCAGAAAACAAACACTAGTAACACTTGAATCTTCCATACAGCAATCCATCTACTAAAATTTTACCCAATGATGTTTGGAAGCCCTGAATTACCTTTTCATAAATAAGGTTTTAAATAAATTTGGGCTTCTCCCCTAAATAATAGTAATACATCCTTCTCTAAACACAAGACTACAAAAAAGACCAGATTTGGCAGAATTCAGAACAAGCCAGGCTATAAATAAAGTTATCCCTGCTCAGAGCAAAAACCTGTGCTAGATGACCTTGTTATAAATATGGTGAGCCAATTTTTAATAAAAAATATAAAGTTTATTTTCGCGTTACAGCGAGTACAGAAATCAATAAAAACACAGCCACGATAAAGATAAATTCGATCGAATGGGGGCGAAACCGCGAGACAGGCTTCTATGGCACCGTGTCTCCCCTTTCACTCGCCCTGAAATCCCAACACCGAAGTCTAGTTTTTATACTTTTTATTTTCCCTGGGGCAGGATTTTTCTTTGTCCAGTGGTTCGGGTGTTGATATTCATTGGTCCCTTTTGGGATTCTTATTTGTTCTGAGTTGGGCTTTTTAGGGGAACACAAAGATGTCTGAGTGTCCGCTGCAGAATCATATTCATGTTGGGTAGGTTTTTCAAGCAAACAGAGGGAGATTTTTTTTTGCAGATTCAATTCGTCTTCAGGGCAAATGTCTCGGCCATCAAACATACTTGTTCAGCTGGGCTACTTCATTCAAGTGCTGATGGCTCCAAATCTTCCCTCCTTACCCCCCTTTTCTCCCCTGTGCCTTCTCAAAGTGTCTCTTTTCCTGCCTTTAAATCCTTTATTTTTCAGGCACAAATTAACACACGTAGGTTATTTACAATAACCTCAAGGTCTGAATTTTCTATTCTTAATTTTCTTTTCTTTTAAACATCTTTCACTTTCAGATCTTTGCTTCTCTCCATTGTGTCTGGGAAGAGTCCCTGCAGTAACTTATTACAACTATTAATGGAGACAGCACAGTGGTTCATGCATATTCCTTGATCTGCAATCCAAGTCCTTCTTTTTCTCTGGCTGTAGCAGGGAGGTGTTCCTCTGTTACAAAGCTGACACCCAAGCTGAAACTGTGGAATATCCATCCACTCCCAGATGTAACTGCTGCCAGGTTGTATTGGACATTTGGCGTAGAGAAACCCTTCTAAGCCTGCCTTTCAAGTAAATGGCAGTTAAAATGTAATGTACTCAATGCTCAGTCTAAATAGGCTCTGCACGAGCAACTCACTCTTACTGAGGTATAAAACAGACTAATCAACCTTCCGCTACAACTTCTCCCATGTCGCTACAACTTCTCCCATGTCGCCTAGGCAGTTCTATTCTGCCCGTAGGTTAAATAGATAAGAAGGTGCTTCAGTGCCTTCTGGCTGGTAGGTCTTCAATCTTTTGTTTAGAGCAGCTGGAAGCAAAAGTTTCTACATGAGGAAGCTCAATCAATGCAGGATCCGCTCGCTGCCCAGGTTTGGCACGTCTCACCTGCCATGGCTGGACCGACATCGACACAGAAAAGGAAGGAATGCGCATCTCTGATGTATGTTTTCAGAGATGGCCTCAGAGAAGGAAAATAGTATGAAATAAGCAGGATAAGGATTGTAAAATTACATTTTCTTTTTCTTTAAAGTTTTACCGACTGGAGCACTTCCCCGAGGGTTTCAGTACAAGGCACAGCCGTGGAGCGCCCGTAGTGTCGGCAGCTCGGCCCGAGGCCCACGTGCGAGAGGAGGAGCCCGGGGGCCGCACACAAAAAGCGAGCGGGAGTTGGGCTCCGGGCTCGGGAGATGGAGCCTTCCTTCATTCCCTCTCCCTTCCATCCCCACGTTCTGATACCTCTTACACGAATTCCAGGCCCGATCCCTCTCCCGGGAGCTTCCCGAGGCGGCGGCTGGCGGCTCCTTTCGCGGTCCCTTCTGCGGCTTGGCGCGGGCGAGCGAGGCGCGCTCAGAGCCCGCCTGAGGCAGGGCCGAGGGGGCGGTGTCAGCAGCCGGGCGGGACGTGAGATCGATCAGGTGGACGCGCGGGAAGGGGCAGCGGCACGGGCACGGGCACGGCCACGTCCGGGGAGCGGGACAAGGCTACCGGCGCCTGCGAGGCCTTTCACCGAGAGCGGCGGCACCGCCCTGCCCCGCCGGGCAAGCCCCGGAGCCCGCCCGCCCTCGGCCTCAGCGCCCTGAGCTCGGGGAACGCTGCCAGGCACCGGGAAACAGCTGCAGGCAGCGCCTCGGGTACAAAATGCAAGACGTGACCCGCAGTTCTCACTTTTGCTGCCAAGCCATTTTAAGGCAGGCTACAGCTCAAAAAGGCTTCAAACATTTTAGGCACATTAATTTAATTTTTGTTTCCCCACTGGAAGGAAGCTTGAGGAGCAGTGCTTGTGGGAGAGGACTCCAACACCATTTGTACATGGGTCTGTGTGTCCGCTGCAGTAAAGGGAGGAGGAGGAAGGTGAGCACACTCCGCTCAGTGCAGGCTCCTCGGGGCCTTCAGCATCTCCGGGGTCACCTGTATCCCCCCACAACCTTGGGTCAATGGAGACAGGATGGGAAGTGTCTCCTTGCTCATGCCAAAAGTTGTCCAACACACCAAGAGTAGCCAAGTTACCTGCTGAAACTATAAGGCTTGCTGTCCTTTAAGTCAACTTGTTTTTATAGAGCTGTAAACTTCACAGCCAAATTTAACAAGTTATAGAAGTCTGCAGGATAAACAGACCAAGAATTTCAGAGTTATTCTGTGGTCTAGAGGAAGACAGGGACAATCAGTCAGACTGCATACAGAAATTTTATTCAGAATTTCAGCTTGAAATCCAGCATTTGTATCAAGTTATAGTGTCTTATTGTTTTTAATACAGAAGCTGAAAAATTGACATTCTTTAAACCAGCCACAGAAAAGCTGTTAAATAATTAAGTACAGGAGATTTAATTTAAATGGAATATAGATCATCCACACAGATTGCAGCCTCTTCTCAACAATACCATTCTGCATGTCAGAAACTTAAAACTCTGGAGAGCAGAAAATAATTCTCAGAAACTCCCATAAAAAGCTTCTCTAACTCAGGCCACTGTTACTTATGCAGACTTGAAAGGGGAGATCAGCCATACAACATGCTCCATCTACAAGTGTTAGCACAGTAACTTCCTCCTGAACATAACTTCTTTTTTGGATAATGAGTTGGCAACCACTGTAATACACAAATATGTAACAGTGCAAAGTAAACTCAATTTATGGCTCGGCCACATCAGTGTAGGTGGCTGAGAAAAACCATGCCACTTAAGTCTGGCACAAAACACCACTGAATCTCTTGCCTCATGACTACACCTTCTGAGGCACTTAAAGGCATCACCCATATTCTGCCAATTAATTCTCTTTTCCCCCTTCCATATATAGAGCACATACAGAACTATAAGAAAATTTTTTTTCCAGTTATCAGAAACGAAAACTGTAATTAAATGCCAGAGCAGTGGCTCTGACAATCTTATTCCAAGCTCTGACAATGCAGGAGCAGCATAACTTGTTTTATCTCCTACAATAGTAGGTTCTGAAAACTAGACATTTTGGCTGTCCAAGACCATGAAATTCCACCAGCATGTCACTCTTTGTATTCCAGTGCTAACACCCTGATGATGGATCCAACATTCTCTTCCCCCTTTTCTTTTGGCTAAAGGATCATTTAACATGAAATCATTTCACTATCTGCAATACAGGGACAACTTGATTCAGTCCACACCCTGCATCCATTTCTAGACTCAAATTTTATGTGTGCACTACAGCAAGAAGAGACAGTCCCCATCACGTGTTTGGAGGGACACAGAAACCTGGTGAGGGTTTTGGAGGGGAGGCCCCTGTGAGGAGGGGCTGAAGTCACTTGGTTTGTTCAGCCTGGAGGAGACTGAGGGGAGACCTCATTGCAGCCTTCAACATCCACACAAGGGGAAACAGAGGGGCAGATGATGCCTTGAGAGGTGACCTAGAACAGAGGCTAGACAGGGTTAAAGGAAAAAAGTAGGTATTTATTAAAAAGGTTTTCAAAGAATACACCTTGGGCAGTACAAGAGTCTGGCCGAGGCTATACCCAAGATGGATGACCCAATGGGTCACACATTTTCACACTTTTATAAGTTTTGGTTCATTTACATGTTGGGGTTAATTGTCCAATCACAGCTTCAGGTTTTGAAGTCCCATCCTCCCAGTCTGCTCTTCTCAATTCACTGTTGTTTATACTTTTTTGGGCCTGAAGCTGTAACAATGTCTTTGGTTCTCAGACTGGAAAAGAATTGTTTTGTCTAACAAACTGTGAAGAGAACTTGCTAACACTTTATATGAAGTTCAGAGTTATATACTAATGCAGTGCAGGATCTGGAAAATATGAAAGCTAAAATTTAAGGCATCACAGAGGTATCAACTGCTTGTCTCTGGTGACCACTGACCGGACTCGAGAAATGAAACTGTGTCAGGGGGGAGTTAGGTTAGATTTTAGGAAGAGGTTCTTCATCCAGAGGGTGGCTGGGCACTGGAACAGGCTCCCCAGCGAGCCTGTGGTCACAGCACCAACCCTGACAGAGCTAAAGAAGCTTTTGGACAACACTCTCAGGCACATGGTGGGATTCTTGGGGTGTCCCGTGCAGGGCCAGAGTTGGACTTGATGATCCTGATGGGTCCCTTCTAAGTCAGCGTTATCTATGAGTCTATGATTCTATAAGCCATGGGACAAGTGACAGAAAACTGCCATCCCAAAAGTCCTGCATAAATACTCACTATGCAGCAGGTACAGGGAATCAGCCTACCTGAATACCACTCTTGAGAGAGGTGTCAAGGCAATAAATACTGCTTAGATGTATGATTATAGATTGTGTATGGCTATGGTTTAAGAATCTACTGAGGATCAATGTAAAAAATCAGTATCTGACACCCACGAATGCTGCACAATACATGCCTGTCCCCACAACTCTCTAGAGGGTTATAACCACTTCCAACTAAGCAGCCATACACAAAGAGAGACCCTTCCTTTTCCACTGAAAAGGTTAATTACATGAGCCTCTAGTTTTCAAAACAGCACTTCTGCATCATTTCTTAATGAAAGGGACATGGACTTTCCTTACTGGGTTTTGCAGTAAGGCGAAGAACATACATACTTCTTAACCCCCAAACCAAACTTGTTGCAAAACTGTATAAGCAGAATATTTTCTACTGCTAATATTTTAAGTAAATAGTTGCATTTAGCATCCCTCAAAAGCCCCCAATCAATCAATCNATCAATCAATCAATCCACAAAACATCAACCAACTCACCGCATCATTAGAGTCTGTAAGGATAGCCACTATTCTCACTTCCTTTTTCCTGTTTTCTTCTCTTTCCAATATCGATACTGTGTATTTCCTCCGAATCGTCTTTCCCCTACTTGTTCTTGTCTTGATGCTCCCTACCATTCCCCTTCTTGGTCCTGCTTAAAATTTCCACATTTCTTTTCCTCATCTGCCTTCTCTTAGTTCCATTCTCCCTGCTTTTGGTTTTCTATAGGGTAGCAGAAGTGTTTGTCAAATGCAAAAGCTAGTAAGGGAAATGGGAAATTGAAGTTAATCTGTGAATAACATCATATTCATTGACATTACATAGATATATATGTAACTTCAAATAACATCTTATTTCTACAAACACAGGAAACATTTGTTTCACCATTTAGTTCATTTACCGGCCACCACAGGAAGTAACTTCTAAGATTCTGTATCTGTCATTTTGTATCTCTTTTTTCCATTAAAAAACCAGAAACCAAGCAAGGCACACCAGGGCCTTGAATTATTTTTCCTGCGTAGGAGACCATACTAGGTGTAAAAATTAAATATTTACAAGTGGCCTACTTTACTGTCACTAAATTCAGTGACAATAAACTTCAATACAACCCATCCAGGTTATACTGTTATACAACAAGTAGGTTAACTGAAATTTTCATGTTAGGCAACTGCTACATAGGAGAAAAAGATTTGTATTTAGGACAATTTTCCTTTCTTTTTTCACAAGAAAAAGAGCGCTTGGGAAAAAAATTAATTAACAGAGGCATATTCTTTTTCATAAAGCAAAACCAGTGAGGGTGGGGTGTTTAACATAATCCAGTCCTAAAGGCCCATGGCTACTACATACTACATTTAAGTTCAAATATTTTAAAGTATCTTTTTACAACTATGGCTGGTGCAATGAATGCGAATTATGTTTCAGCTTCCACAAGACATCTGCCAATATCCCACATTTTTTTAGCTGTGTGGCAGATTATTGTCATGTCCTGTCACATGTAGACTCAGTTTTGCATCAGCAGAAGACATACTTGGGCCAAAGCATGGCAGACTGTCTCATTTATTAACCCAGAACCCCTGTGTGCTGTGGACAGTTCTAAAGATGCAATCTTTAATGCAGCAAACAGATGGAATCCAGATTATTGAAAAGACCGTCTCTCTCTCCCTTCTGTTTTGCCAGTCTGTAGAAGCATGCAAGCTGAAACTTGCTGGCAAAGATCTGGCATCACTGGGTAGGAAAGCTTTCCTGAGACATTTGCCACTATTATGTGCAGGGTAAAGTAATTTGTGCGCTTCAGTGGTGTGGGCTGCCTTGTATTTGCTTAACCGCTAGGAGGTGTGTTAAAAATCACCAATGAAACAAAAATACTTTTGTTTTCTCTTGGAAAACCCAACAGCTATACAGTTTAGATGTTTTTCCATCTTTAGACATCTGTTAACCCATTGTACTTAGCAATATATATTTCACTGCTATACAATAGCTACCATGCTCATCCAAGCTTTCAGAGATTACTGTATAAATATAAAATCTAGTGTCTTAGCACACTAAAATGCTTGTAAATTCCTGTGTTTGGAAGCAACAGGCACTTTAGATATACATGAAATAACAATGCACAAAGTAATAGTATGCATTAAACTGCATCATAGCAAATGCTTCTTGTTAACTCTTTTAGATATGTACTTTCTAACAGCAGTTAAGTGGGAAAAAAAAGTTTCTTCCTCAGTGTGTGCTGGAGCAGCAGTGAGTATTGTTGGCTTGGGTTGGCGGTCGTATTCCAATCATAAACTTTTTTGTTCAGTTCCATATGGAGAGACAATATACAGAGTTTCCTGCAGCAACAAAAGCAAAAGCATTCCATTAGAGAATGAAGCAAGACACCACTTAAGAATCCACAAGAGAGAAGATAACTTCAGACTCAGCATGGAGAAAGTTTGCAATTTCAGTCTTTACTGCAGAGGCAAGACCTCTAAAAGGCAAGGCTGTACATGCATTTTGAGACAAACTCTTATGACCCAAATCATTGCTGTGATATTAATTATGCTGACACGATGGTTTATGATTTCATGACAAGGCTTTAGGATTTGTAAAAAGGTACTGAATGTTAGTACTGCAACTGGCTTGAGTAACAGATTAGTTCCCTGGTAGATCAGCTGCATAAATAAAACCTTTGTAGGTAAGTTATATATCCAAATGTATCTGATTTTTGTGCAGATTCCTTTTGATCCCTTTAAATAGAAGAAAGTTTTCTGACAGTTTAAATTTAAGATTACCTATTGTCAATCAATTGGCTCTGTGAGCAATGGGTTAATTAAATTCAGAGAAAGTAGAAAATCCTTCCCTCCCTACTGCCTTTGTCCTGAACTTAAGCACGGACCATTTGTATTTGCAAGCACAGCTCTTCTTAATGGTACCTGGCAATCCTCAATTTAACAGAAGCCTGTTTACCTTGGAGAAGAAACATTTCCCGTCCCATCTAAAGCACTGACATACATTATCCAGGACAGGTTCTTCCCTTCTCACTCTGCAAACCCCAATGCCATAACACAGTTTAATTTTACTCTTCAAAATCAGAAACTTCACTCCTAGTTTAGGCTACCTATGACACTGCAAGAAAATACATTTCAGGACCAGATGGGATGAAATTTAAGGTTTCTCATTCTCCATGACAATAAAATATCATAGAGAAAGAGTTATTCTTTTCCTCTTATTTTAATTTACCTTTTATAAGGATTATGGAGTAGTTCAGCCAGACAACGCAGATAATATGAGGACGAAGTTGGGGATTGTTCTAGTGTAGACACATCCACCTTGCAATGACTCCAAAAGATGTCTGCTGCATGGGGGATAGTGACTTCAGCACTGATACTATCCCCTTTGCCATCGACTTCCAGCAGACTGGTACATTCTTGCTCATTTTCTGGCACAATATAGCTCTGAATAAAAAAAAGCTTTGGTTTTCCCAGGAGTCCAGGACATGAGTCTGCTGTGAAGTATTTCTTGATTTGTTCCAAAGGGAATCCAGAAAAGGTGTGGTCTGTACAGAAGATGCTGTGAGAGTTTCCACGGCTGACCAATATGCAAACGAAGCTGTCACAATTTCTGTGCTTCTGCCACCTTGCAACTTCAATCAATGTTTGATTCATGGAGCTCATATTTAAGTATCTGTGACAATGAACGTCATAGCCCAAGCCTCTGAAGGTCTCTTCCAGCACATCTGAAAGAAGCAAGATGTAATTAAACCAAGGCACGCCAAGGCTCAATCTCAACTATATTGAATTACAGTACTTAGTGTGTTTTACTACTGAAACTAAGTAGTTTATTTTATCACAATAATTAAAAAGTCAGGACTACTGGATGCTGATCACAGTGCATTACAGACTTATAGTGCTATATGCATGTTGGCTTTTCTGTGAGTAACATGTTTCATGGCAGCAGACACTGTTATCTCTTTCACATTCCACAGACACATGCTTTCCTTTAGAGCCAGTATTTCAAGTTCCTAAGACTTAAAATATAAGGCAAGAAAAAACACACTTGAAATGATAAAGAGTGATCTGGACAGCATAGGAAGTCTGTTTGACCTTTTAATATATCAAAATTATTCTGAATGGTTATTATAGAAACTGCATAAGAAGGACAGAGGTTCTCTTTCATCAGTCAAAAATGAACCTGCTGCAGTCATTTTGGCTTCCAAAAATTTGAGGTGATGAGCTCCAGGTGAAGAATGGACACTGGAGTCTTAACTTGAACAGAATGGCATTTTCAGGTAAAAAAAGAAAGCTGAATAATAAACTCCTTCAATTGTGTTAGAAATTAAAACAGTAGGTAGCCAAATCCCAAGACTTAACTCTTCCTGTATTTGTGTTAACCTGTGCTACAGGAAAATGTGTTAAGATCTGAATAACTACTTTGGATGCTTCTTGACATGGGATTGAAACCAGATACATGGTGGTTAAAACCACAGGTATTAAGTGTTCAGAAAACCATAAACCACTAGGACTTACAGCTGTAGCATTGTGTCTTTAGTATAAAGCACATATACATTGCCCATGCACCTTCTGGTAGGAAAAGAATTATCAAGTGCCATGTTTATGTAAAATGCCTTGCACACATAGGAAGCTTACACATAGCTGTCTTTGACTTCAAAAGTTTAACAAGGCCTAATTAGCAGGGGCTATTTCAGAGGTAATGGCAGCAAAGCAGCTGTACTACCACACTGTTCTCCCCAAAAAGCCCATAGTGAACACCGGAAACAGAACTCACAACTTCCCTCAGCAAAATAAAGAGTAGACACAAACTCTACACTATAGTGAAGTGATAAAAAAATAACTACAATTTCATTCCAGTTCTGCTGGTTTGATTAAATTTTGTAAAATAATTCAAAAACTATCCACACATTTTTAATTTGAGAATAGAAAGATAAAGCTCCCTTATTTTATGCAATAAAACATACTCTCAAAATTCAGACTATTCAGTATCGTTATGGTCTAGCAGTTACACATTCAGTGAAGCTCTCCATCAGTCAGGGAGTAGCAGTACATGTACAAAATGAGAATTACAGCAGTGAGAATGCTTTTCCTGTAATGTCCTGACCTCACTGGCACATGCACATACACACAAAAATATAAAACCTGGCGTCACCCTAGTCCCCACACACACTAACTGTCACACTTTAAAAAAAAACAAGTCAAAAACTTAGAGCTGACACCTCAGTTAACAATTAATCAGAAATTATACATGGTAAGCCTTGGATACTTTAAGGCAAGGCACACTCCAGCGTTACATGCTGCAGCCTGAGATCAGAAACTACCTATTTCTTCAACACTAGCCATCTCCCAACAAACCTCCACTGACTTTTCAGCGTCTCCATTCTACATTAAACACTAGCCTTTTCTCCCCTCATTCTTTACAATGTAAGGATTAAAACTGATTTCCAAATGGAAAAGTCAAAAGCAGCTATTTACAAAACAGCAATGTGCATGTCAGTTTGAATTTTATCAGCATTTGATAAATTCATGCTGTTTACACTGGGTGTTATAAAGGGTTGTAATTCTTGATCCTACAGTATCTATTACTGGTTTGCCTTCCTGAGATTAAATTTTGGGACAGCTAGAGATTCTAATGGATGCCACAGATAAAATTTCTAATGTTTTCCCTGCCCTCTTCTTTTTCTTCAGTGGACTCAGACTTCAGAATAGTGTGGCACAACTATTCTGCCTTTTTAGCCAACTCCTTTAAGCAATGCTGTATGCCCTGTCTCCTCTGAATCTCACTAGCACCATAATGCATTTCAGTGCAGGTCTTGCCTTCTGTCATGTTAAATGCTGACAATGCACTGGTGACTTTAAACTTTAAACACTATCTGTGAGTGAGCTCCACAACCACTGCCCTTCAACTACATCAGCAATTTTAAGTTAGTTCATCTGCTGGACCATTACATTTGAGAAAACCAAAAGATATGCCTGGAAAGCCTCTCCTTCCCCTACACCTCCCAGCCCGTTACAGAACTGACTGCAAATACTCTCTTCATTTTTATGTTTAGCCTCACGTGTCACAGTAATTGGACAGCGAGGGGTGTTTTTGACTGTGCAAAGTCTAATTCTAGGATTCTACAAAGGCAATCAGGAAACCCCCACATTTCAACCATGGCAGTGACTACACTGACAGCTGCAGTGACACTTTCAGTTTCACTGTGGTGACACTTTCAGCTAAACTGTGCAATATAGGACAGAAGCCCAAGTGCATTATTAATAAAGGACCTCATGGCTATTCAAAATCTCTCGTGTCCAATATGATTGCACTTCAAATCCACAACAGCTTTGATTTTGGTTTTGTTAACTGGCAGAAAACACAACCATCTCTGCCAATAACCTGCTGTATGACTGTGTAACTGGTGT
The DNA here is from genome assembly GCA_008694505.1 of Cyanoderma ruficeps. NCBI lineage: Eukaryota > Metazoa > Chordata > Aves > Passeriformes > Timaliidae > Cyanoderma > Cyanoderma ruficeps. Next base: position 24,959,247 of record VZDJ01000594.1, read on the forward strand.
AAGCCTGATTTTTCTGTTGGTTGCTGAACATCCTTTTCGTCCCTCCCAAAGTTTAGTCTGTCCTCTTCCAAGTTCTTTCATTCAGAGATTCTGCACCAAAAAACCAAATGTTATCTCCAATAATTAGGACAGTTGGCTTTAACCTGATGTTGGCCCTTCCAACTCTTTGCTTTAGAAGTCTTACTAGAATTGGTAGATTAAATGACTGGGACAACACTCCCCTGATCTGGCTGGTAAATGTACATTATGTTCTTTATACTAAATTGTTCTAATTAGCTGAGATTAACGAGTTAAAAGACTTCAAATTGCAGAGACTTACCAGTGTCATTGCCAATACAATCTATTATCAGGCACATTCCTAAAGGTTGACTTCTCATTCTGTAAGAATCATCAGACATCTGAGAAATGTGAAAGAACAATTACAAAGTTAATACACCACCTTCTCAACTTTTAGACCATATTATTTTCTCAAATTTTATGTCAGACCTATTAAATAACATTCTGTTGTTTTCCATTAAATAGCTAGAAGAAATCTTTCTACTGAGTTGTAATGTGTCTTATCTACACACCAAAAAAATCAGGAGAAAGGGACTAATGATTCTTTTCCCTCTATTTCTAGTACAGGCTTAGTTTTTGTGTCCCTGTGTTATGCAATCTCACTACCATAAAGATTCTTAAACAGAGACTAAAACTGCACAAACTTCATGCTTGTGTATGTATTTCATACAACACAATAAATGTAGAGAACTTTTTTGTTCTTCAGGTGTGCAAGCAAGCACTGCTCATCAGAAAATTTATTTCCCTATTTAGTGGAACAACCTCCTTATTCCTAAATAATCCATAATAACTCTATCACAATTCCTCTCCCCTCTGAAGAGAACTGATTGAGGCAAATCAGTTTGCTACAGGTTGGCTCCTGACCTACAGGAGAACTAGTGAAAATAGCAGTTGGCCATTCTTATTAGTAATACCCAAAGCAAGTCTGTCTTCTGCCTGGAGAGCAAGGGGGAGGAAGGAATCAAGAACAAAACTTACTGCTGCAAAGAAGCTCTGTGATTTCTAATGCCTGTGGCAAGAGAGGTTTGAACTCCAACAGTTTTTAACTTGGCCTCCACTAATCAATGTACAAGTTCTGTGTGCACATCATACATACATGCATTTTGACACTGCTGCTTCCAGAGCAGCAGCAAATATTTTATATTTAAAATATATTCTGCACAAGCAATTCACAGAACCTGTTTATGGCTGAGGATGTACCCATTGTTCTGTGTGCACACAACTCAAGGAAATCTCAAAATGAAACACAAAGAAAACTAAGGTAAATACTCACAGAGGTTATATTTATTTACATAAGCATATACATAAGCACATACCTTATGTGGCACAGATCCTGACTCCTGAATGGACATGTGAACTGGTTCTGCTGCAGTTAAAACATACAGAAGTAATCTCAGTATGCAAATACCAGTGATATTTTTTGTCACCAGATCAGTTATAAAGAAGAATATATCTACTTCAGCAAAGTTCTCACCCATCGGGACCTCTTAGTTCCTACGCTACTGAAGTTTAAAAATCAATTGTTCAACTCTGAAATGCTATCTGGATTTCATTCCACATTGCTTGGGACTAGAAGAAACAAAGAATCTCTTCTACACTGAAAGAATTCAGCCAACTAATTTTAAAAATCACCGTATTTGAGAGGTATTTGGGGTTTCCAAGAAAACACAACACGCATGGAAAGAACCTGGCGTTCAATGTACAACTTCCTGGCTGCCCTGGTGGGGAGTTCACTGCTGAACTGACACAAAAACTTCCTGCTCCAGAGTTAATGGGCAGAACTGCCCTACACAGGCCTCCAGAGCTGGCTAGTCAATCTCATCCATGGTTTTACTAATAAAGTATTTATTCTGTTAAGAAGTTTTGATAGTGGAAGCTTACAGCTTTTAAGAATGTTTTAAGATGTGGCAGCACAAGCAAAGCAAATACAAGACCAAACTGTAAGGCCGGGCTCAGTTCTGAGAGGTATCAAATACTCTCTGCTCCTGATGTTATTAACAGGATTAGCCATGAACACAGCTATCAAACAACAGCCCTTCTGATGTAATGAAATTCATCATTTGGCTCTTTTAGATTATCAAAACTTAGATAAAATGCTCTTACCCAGACTAAGACATGATCCATTTTGTAATTTTTCTGTGTTTGCATTCTGAATCTGAAATTAAGAAAAAGCCATGATTTTCCTATTCTCTTTCCAGAATTAATAAACATGTTGCAAAATAAAACACAGTAATGTTTCTTTCTCAATAAAAGGATATTTTAGATTCATTTCTATCAGCTAAATAAAATTACAACATAACAGATTACAAAACCTACCCAGAGCACAGACAAATAAAATGAACACCCAACTGTTCGTCCTCAAAAAAAAAAAAAAAATCACCAGCTTGTCATGAACAGCAAGGAAAAACCTCTGAAGATGTGAACCTTGTTTTCTTACAGCAGCAGGGAGCTGCATGCTTACTGAACATATGAGGGCTGATCTCATCAAATTTAGCAAGGTTAAAGACTTCAAGAAAGGTCATACTACTCAGAGCTAACCCAAATATAAAGAATATTGCATGCAGTAGGATTTAATGACTTTTCAGATACTGCAATATCTTCTTAAACTGAGTATAAAACAAACCACAAAAAAAATCCTGAAAAACTCTTCTTAAAAAAGCTGCAATTTTCAGCTTCAAAAATTAAAAGCTACTTTCCTTGAAAGGTCCAGAGGTACAAAGAAGAAGAATATGTTTTGCAAGGAACAGTCAAAGCAAAACTTTTCTCTCCACAGTGTAGTACAAAAAACCTTTCAAGACACAGATTTTATATGCTGAACTAACAGGATAAAATTCACAGAAGTCCTTTAAAAGGCATCTTTCTCAGTCAGAAGATTTAAATCAGACCCTAAACTCAGCAAGTAACAGGAATAACAGAAATAAACCAAGCAATATTTTAGTCATTAGCCATCTCTCCTTCCTCAGGCTCTGAAAAATGGATCACCTTTTAAAGTCTGGTAATATTGAGAAATAAAGGATTTGTTTCACTTCTTGTATACTTACCCCTGAACGATAAGGAGGATCAATCAGACTGAGATTAGGGAGAGAGGCCTGAAGAGCATTTACATACGCTGGCTGAGAATGAATGGAGCACAGTGAAGCTGCAAATTTAACAGAAACACAAATACACCAGGATATTTCAACTGTTTTAAAAACTTATATCTATGAAGAACGCAAGTGCCCTTATTTGTAAGTCATACTTTTATCTTCAGCACATCCAATTGTTGCTATCAAAAGTAACCAGTGTAAAAAGAGCATCTTACCTTTGTACTTCTGAATCTTCCTAATCAAGTCTATCCTGTGAATACTTCGAAAACAGTCTTCTATCAAATCCAGTTGATTAGGAGCCACCAAATTTAGCTTCTCCAGGTCAATTATAAGAGCTAGAAAACTCTAGAATAGCAACAGAAACCCAAATACATGAGTAATTTTTTCTCCACCCGAAGTAACAAAGCAATCCAGAAAATACCATGGAGAGGTCATAAAGGCTATATAAATAATTAGAGATGTTACACCTTCTAAAAAATTATCTGAGAGACATATGACTCCTTGATATTATCACAGGAGTAATAGAAACTACAAAGTGATACTCCTAAAAATCAATCTTAAAATTTTGAGGAAACAGTTTTGCATTTTGTTTTTGCTACAAAGCCAGTCACTGGGAATGTCACCTCACATGCCACAAAGCAAGAGGCAAGAAAAGCTTTGGGAAATTTTCAGAGCTTCTCTGCTTCTTTAACTGAAGATAGAAAAGGAAAAAATCCCTCAAAGGAAGAAGACAGAAATCTTCAGTCTTCTCTATACAGTGGTCAAGGTTTCTGAATCCTCTCTACTGAATTTCTGCTTTCACAGAGGACTTAATACAAATATTCAGAATGCAAAGGTATAAAGACGTAATTACAATGTATCTGTTCTTTTGTAAGTGAAACAGAGCACAAACGAGAAGTGACCTTGTATTTCAAGATACAGTTCAAGTCGTTTTTGGTTTGAGATCATCCTTACATGAACTTTCAGGTCAGAAATACTGAAGAAAGACTTCTGTAAAATGCCTTCTGCCCATGAAGTTCATTCAACCACCATACACCGTAACAAGCACTGGTCCCTCTTATTTTTTTACTAGTTTTCCATACTTCTTTTCTTGAATTGAAAATCAACAAAATGAAATAGAAGGGACAACTCCTTGTCTGCTTCCTGATGTTTGTGTACTCCTGCCTCAATACTCCTAGCAGTACTGTCTCCTTTCCTTTGCTGTCTAGCTATTTATTTTTTCACTTTGACATCTTTGCTCCAGAGGAGAATGCCAGCAGGAAAACATACCTTATCTTTTGCCATTTTCATACGAGGTGCATAATCTCTGAGCAGAAAACCAAGAGAACCCACTTCGTCTTTTTCCAGATTTTCATTTATCTCTACCATTAGCACCCTGGAATAAAGTTGAGATATTTCTAAAGGATTAGCTTGCAGCAAGATTCCTCCCTTTCCCAACTGCTCAACTTCTCTCCATGTTCCAGTCTTAATCTACCATTTCTAACTAAAAAAACAGGTATAAAAACTACCCTGTTTCAAGATCCAATTATAAAATACCTCCTCCTGTTAATCAGCAACTGTGTTTTTCAGACTGTTAGGAAAACAGAAGTTTCCTTAATGTTTAATAGAGATTAAGCGAGAGAATGAGACAACAGAACACATCCTTAACTTTTTTACCTATTGGTTACAGGGTTGTTATTTTAGTGAGAATTTAATACAGGGAAATCTTCCTTATGAGTACATGGATTTCTTTCTGAAATCTCTCAAAGACAAAGAAAATAACTGGAATTTCTTAATTTAAGCCTCTCAAAACTCATAGAGTAAAATGAGTAAGAGAAGTCCTTTGAGAAAAGCTATACCACATGGCTATGTGCCCAAAGCAAACCAGAGAATATCTCTAACCAATGATATTCCTTTAAAGTGTCATTTTTAGCTGCTAAACTAGAATTCTACAAACATCACTGATTTTATTCACCAGCACAAAAGCTCCTTAAATACAGATGCTTCTAATGCCATGACTAGTAAGAAACTACTAAAGTTTAATTCAGAGACTGAACTTGACATATTCTTTTAACTATAACTCTAGATGTAACACCCTTTTCTGCTTTTCTTCTCCCTTCAATAAAGATTCTCTGAATTTGTGAAGTATTAAAAAAATAAATTAAAAAAACCCTCACCTATATTGCCCCCCTGCCCCCACAAAAAAGGAAAAAAGCAAACCACTTATTTTGAACAAGATAGTGTAGCTTTGAAATCTGAAATACGTATATTACCTGTAATCAGGAATGAGTCCGAGACTCCTGGAAAGGTGAGCTTCCACTGTTTTTTTCTCAGTGTTCAGGATCCTCCTCAGCAAGTCAAACCTCTTAACTCTGTACAACAGCTCAGACAAGCCAACAGGAGTCAGTTTCTCTCTCTCATTCAAAGCCACCAAGATCTCTTTGAGATCAGCAGTGGCCAAATCAGGAGCAAGGTCTCGGCACAGGAAAACCATCATCTCTTCTTCTTCTTTATCCAATTCTTCTTGAATCTGATGAATAAGGAAAGCTGGCACTTGGCACCTGGTCATCACTTTGTTGCTGTTCCTTTAAAATTGCCAGCTTTCTGGTTTTTAAACTGGAAACCAGCATGACATGAAGCCTGTGTCTACCACAGCACTTCTCTTGTGTTCATTCTTAACTAGGTGCATTTTTACAAGGGCAGTTCTGTGGGAGAGAATAAAAAGGCAATAAATCAGTGATTTGCTGCACAAGTTCAGTTAACTCTCCTATCTGAAGGATTTCTTTTTCAACTAATACTCCAACATATACTACACAGACCTCCTTTATTCAGGGGACTCTCCCACTTGTTCATTATGAAATTAAAAGTACTTGGAAGGTCATAGTTATCAGAAAGACATGCCATTTCTTTTCAGAGTAAATTATCTTAACATGACTGACTGTATATTCCAAAGGAAGTGAAACAAAAGTCATCAGCTTGCTGATGAGTGATAGATTAAGTATTTCTGAAAGCTCTGCCCTTTTCTGAGCAACAATATAACATGTAATTTTTAAAACACTAATTATCTGTAAATTCAGTAGTGTGTGGATTTTCTTATTATTAACATTTAAATCATTTAAAGTGATTCCAGTCTGGGGTTAAAAGGATTTTCCACACACACCCTCCATGCTCAAAAGCATGGAAAAGCTACTCAAAGAAAATACTCCAACCTTAACTATGCAAATTGGTTAATTCTGAAGTTGTATATAAGCCACAGACCACCTTTTACTTCACTAAACATTCATGTACCATCATATTGAAAACTGGAATAAAAATTCAAACCTAGAAAAACCCCCCAACCTCGTGATTAACAAAATCAGTAGGGTGCTGTGCCCAATTTCCATTGCCACCAACTATGGAAATTCTATCTAACCTCCTCTGACCTCCATTACATACATGGAGAAATGGCAGGTGAGCAAACCTAAAGACAAGTCTTAGTCTTTCCACAGGGTTTGATCACCACACTGCGGAGTTTTATTTAAGCCATATTGGAAAGCAAAGGCCAATTCAACTTCAAAGTCTAATATACCAAAAGATTCCAGCACCTGAAAAAGATTGTTTTACAGCATTTTCTTCCTTTTGTTACACATTCTGGAAGTTGCAATCAAAAATTTCACACATTGTGTCCATAATTAAGCAGGTGAGATAAATTCATCTAAAACAGAAGAACCCCTCATGCATTGTAATGTGTTTTGGAAAGTTTTCTATCAGAAGAAAAGCACATTTATTGCTAACTTATTTTCAATCTAGCATAAAACACTTGTGAGAATTCTATAGAATGACACTGTTTTTGTCACATAATGCAGTCAAGAAGGGGAAGGCACAAAGCACCTTCATATGGAAGTATCTCCCCGGTACATTCAGCTGGGACTTCCAAAAGAACTTGAAGTCATAATTTAACTCTAAAGTGAAACAGAAATTTAAAAACCTTTGGTTATTTTTGGAAATACCAGAAGAACTTTTTAACTACTCCAGTGGACTTTTATCTAATCTTTTAAAACTAGTTAAGAAAATAGAGGGGCTGTGTTTGTTAGGGAGGAATTTCCTACCGAGCTGGAATTTCAGACATGCAAAATTACTATTCATATGTTAACTTAAAAATAGCCTGCCTTTAAAACATACATGAATCATCTTCTTTTGTGAATTTCCTTTATATACGGTACATCACATGCTCATTATAAAAAAACCCGCTGGTTATACTCTCAGTGTGGAAATTATCTTACCTGTATGCAAATCTGTTCACAAGGACCCTGGAAAACTGGCATTTGACCATTGCCAAATCACTGATACAGATCCAGCACACATTGGTTTCCATCCAGGATTTTCCAGTGATTACATTAACTCATTCTCTGTTGGACAAATATCAAGATCACAAATTGCTGGGAGGGGGGGCTACATCCTAATTTTATGGGGGTGGGAAAACCAAAGAAAATGACCAAGGGTCATTCTTCTGTATGACTGCAGTGAACCAGGAATGATGCTCTAACTACAAGGAAAACAAGCTGTGCACATACATTCATTGGGTACTGCATGGGGAATCAATAAGAGGGGAAATGATTTTTTAGTATAAACCAGAAGTTTGTAACTTTGCATCCCGAAGTCATTTGCCCATATTTTGATAGCAGGAATGTCACAGGACCAGGGCAAGCCTGGTACACTCTGTGTGTACATCTTAGTCAGATCCACTCCACCATAAGAGATATAGGGCATCAGGCTCCACTCTTCCATCTGATGACCACTTTTTTAACATCACAGATACAGTTATCATAGCTGCAAAAGTTAAAGAAAAAAAACTAATCACAACATAAACCCAGCAGCCTAGCTTTTGATTATCTGGGCTCTGCAACAAGATGACTTATTGAATGTAAATTCTCTACAAAGAGAAAAATCAGCTTATCTTCTAAGACAAAATAAAGAAGTTCATAGTCATCAGAGATAAAGCTGCCTCAATAATTTTGGCGTTCATGCGCATGTCTAATTAGTTGTTTTTTTTTAAAAAAAATCCATGCAAAGGAGCAGGAAATAACATACTAAAATAACATACTAAAATTTCACACAAACACGCACAAGGCTCCAGTTCAACTCCTTGCCGGCATTTTCTATCTTGAACCTTTCACAGTCATCTTTGCAGCAACAAAACCAGGACATGACACCAGTGGGTGTCGTTCTGATTTGGGAAATGATCTTTCTTTCACAAGACAAACTCATGTGGAAGATCCCGTGCTGGAAAGAGAGAACGGGAGGTGACGGGGCTGCGGTCGGCGCTGGCGGCGCTTTGTGCTGCTCCGCTCTGCCTTGTTTGAAGAGGCGGCGGTGGTGGAACGACTGCACTTGGAGCCAAGGCCAATCCGGCATTTTTCAAAATACTCAGGAAAAGCAGGGAATTTCCGCGGGAACCCTGGCATTCCTTACTACGCTTGAATGGTTTTCTCGCGATGTAAACAAGTATGACCACGCTAATTTAACATCCCAGTCCTCCTAATTAAAACAAAACAAAAAAACCCCCCATCCCAAAAAACAAAACAAAAAGGAAAAAAAAAAAAAACCAAAAACCCAACACCTCCCTCCCCCCAAAAACCGAACAAAAAAACCCAACCCAAAACGAAACAAATCTCCAGCTACTAAACGTGGTTCATGTAGATTTCCAGTAATCTTTTTAGGTACGTCATTTTAAATCACACTCGGTTTCGGTTCTCTCCACGAGCCAAGGCCGAGCTCAGGCCCCGGACGCTCCGGCCTGTCCCCCGTGAGCAGAGCCGGGGACACGACCTCGGAGCACGGGGCCTCGGGCCCCCCATGCTGAAAGCCCAGGATGGGAAGGGAAGTGTGAGGGAAAGGACGGGAGAGGAAGGTAGAACGCACCCAGTCGCCTCGGGGAGGTCTCTACGGCAGCCAGGTCCGGCATTTGGAGTAGGGCGGAGACGAGGCGGTACCGGCCCGCGGGCTGCCCAGCCCCGGGCCGGGGGGGCGAGGCAGGACGATGGTTTTGGTTTTGTTTCCGGCTGCTTCGCTGCAGACTGAACTCGGGACGGAACAAACACAACCGCCCGATGGAGGCGGGACAGGGCGCAGACACTGCGGCGGGGGCAGCGCCGTGAGGAGAGGCCGCCACGGCGGCGCGATCTTGAGATCAGCGTGTGCACAGGCGTTTGTCGGCTGTGGTTTTGTCCTGCTGCTGGTGTGGGGACAGACAGAAGGGGTCTGTGTCGGCCTGCGGGCTGTGAAGGAGTAGCAGGGTTCTCGGTGAGCGGTCAGTCCTGCGGTCACTGTGGGCACGTCTTTTGGCGGGAGTTTAGCCGCAGCCCCTAGTATGGGTCATGTCTCACTCTGAATTTGTTTGTTCACTGTGAGGATAATGTACAGCTGTGTGAAACTCGTATGCTTCCCGTTGTCAATTCTTAAGTAAACATTGCATAATGCCTTGTTCATGAAAACTGGGTGTTGCTATTCCCTTGGCATTAACTAGCAACTTCCATGAACTGCGGGATGCTAGCATTGCAGCTGGAGCTGCTCTCCAAAAGGCCTAAAATCTAAAATTTTTGTGCTGAACTAGACAAAAGCCATCTCCATATATGGTGAAATCAGACACAAATAGCTTCCAGCTCAATGGATTTCAAAGCATTTATGAAACAGTGAGTCATTTTTTTTTTGGTGCTGTTAAAAATAGAGCAGCAGAAGTGCAGTACTCCGGGATAGCACACATGAAGAGTCACACTGCCTTTGGAACTGCAGAGAAAAAAGAGACAGAAAATATTCGCCCACACTAGAATTTGTACCAAGTGGCAACTCTATGTTCTGAAAAAATATTTGTATTCTTACTGAAATTGTATGGTCAGGCTCCCACTGTAAAATCAATCATTCAAGGCTATCACAGCATTCCTGCTATTAATAGCTGATTCAGAAGGAAACTAGCTACCTACTGTGAATCAATATGCATAATTTCCCCTTGGATCTGTTCCATACAGATTTCCACCTGCATTTCCGAACGTGGAGCATCATCAGTTTTATTTTTCAAACCTTATGATACAAAAAGAGTTTCCTGACTGGTATTACAATTGTGTATGTTCCTGCCCTGCTGGTGCCACTGCTGTTTGTGACCTGGTTTTTGTACTATAAAATACCTATGCTGGTAGAAAGGCTGTTTTAATATAAGGACAGACATTGCTATGGTTACAGTGAAGACACATTTGGTACTATTATTTTAATACACAGGAAATACTCCTCCCCAGGCAGGATTGGTATTATTATACCCATGAAAGAAAATCTTTATGAGTATTGTATGTGTAACAATCATGAGACATATTCTACAAGATTAGCAAAAGATGTTCATTGTAAATTAAAGACAATAATTTAGGGCAGCGGCTGCCATCTGGCTATTAAACCACCAAATGATACCACCTTAATTCACAAATGTCTAAATTTTACCAAAACTAGTCTAGTCTAACTGAATATGCTTGATATATTTGGCATATCAGTGAAGTGGCAGGCTTATACCATTTTAAAAGACTGAGTCTACCGCGTGTAATTATTAACATTTGTGACATAGTAACAATTATTAACATTGCAATAATTTACTGTGTTACTTGTTTTCCTGAACAACCCTCTGAAATTTGGCACTCCCTAGAAAGTTGTCTTGGAACCAAATAGAAAACAAGCAGTGAGTAGCAGCCTTTGAAAATGCATATTCTGGGTAAGAATACCTAAGGGACAACAGGAATGTTTTCTGCAACAGACCTTACACAGTAGGTTCTTGGTCTGTTTTTCAGGGAATGATGCAACTGGATAGGAATGTTTGAGAAAAGGATTGGGCAAGAGTTGACTAAAATGAGTGTTTGCAGTATGAGCAGTGCCTTGAGCAATGTCATACAACCATGACAAACTCCACTGAACAGCACATCTGCACTCACACAGTAACAGATGTTTAGTGTCTCTGAAAATAAAGCTCTATTATAATCTCACTCAGAAACACTGTGTGTGAATATATATGTTTAAAAAAAAGGTATTTTAGCCATGTTTTGGTAGGACCTTCAACTTTTTTGTAAACTTGCAATTTGTGACAGGATTGTTTAAAAGTTTCAATTTCTTCACCAAGGAAGAACACTATGTAATTGTTTAGAGGCATTTACCATTTCTCACTTGTCTAATTTTGCTTTTCATTTTAGTGACAGGTGTCCTGTTGTTTGGATTGAAAAACTATGTAATATATCCTCCTTACTTTGTTACTAATGGCATAACAAAATCTACAGTAGAATATTGTGACAGTTGTAATTTCTGGTACTGCAGAGGACATATACTGGCCACAGGTCCTTGTCTGCTACAGTCTTCAATCCAGGCCTTCTTAAGGCACTCCAGAAACTGCTGAGATAACTGAAGGAAAACCAGGATATTTAAAACGATTTGCTAAAAGATATTAGACCTAAAAATAAATAAAACTGCAAATACACCAGAGCAAAGGAAAAAATTGTTCTCTTTTTTCACATTACAGTCAAGTATGGTGGAAGACATTTTAGGATAAGGTACAGTTATTGCTGAGTTAAACATTTTATTCTGCTTTTGGCAGCAATGTAATTTTTGATGTCTGGATATTGCACAGCAGATTATTCTGGTGCATAGTGTCTGCCAGGCTAATTAACTGTTCAATATGTTAAAGTGTAAGCTTTGGTAAGCTTTCATATACTTTGAGGTAGTCTGGAGTTGGTTTTAAAGCTTTAAATTAGTATTTGTTTTTATTTAGAGACATAAGAGCGAATAGTAACAAACACTTGCAAGAAGTGACAAGTCATTCATTACCACTTACTGGGAAATAATAGTTGTTAAACCTGTAACAAATATGGTACAAATTTTCTCTTAAAAGCAACAAACCTCTCAGTTTCATTGAACAGAATCCTAGCAGGGCTTGGAAAGAGCTGATAGTTTATCTTGCTCTTTAAAGGATAGTACAACAAACCCAAGAATCATCTTGGGTTGTTTTTTCCCCCCCAGATCGAAGTCAGTTAAATTGCTCTGACCATGTCTCTTGATCCTTCCACAAAAGTATAATAAAATCAAGGAAACATGGGTTTGTCTGTGATAGACTTTAATATGCATATCATAAGTACAGCGTGAGCAGCAGGCTACTTATGTAGACTTCAGTTTATGATTAGTAAGTATTAAGTTGTCATATTTGTTCTTCAGTGGTGGCCTCCATTCTTCTTTGGAGGAAACAGTGTATATTCAATGCCCAGAGCTATGAGAAAAGCTGCAGCTCCCCACTTGAACCCTCTGGTAAAGATTTCTGTTATGGTGATAGGTCTTGCAAAGCCACCCTGATATCTCCAGGCTTCATTACTAGAAAGGAAAATGAAACCAAAGGAAAAAAGATCAGTGGAGCCACAAATTAACAAGAAGGTGAATTAATATCACCTTCATCATTCTTTTACATATATATATATATGAATAAAAAAATGATGGTGGTACAAGTACTGCCAGCAAACAACACAATTATAGGAACAGAATCACCTTCCCGAAGTCACGTAATTGTACCCTTCTGTTTCTACTTTGTAACAAACCAGAGCCCACTAGGACTTGCTTTGGACTACAACAAAGGCTAGGCACTGTGCTAGACAGTATGTAGCACAGTCAAATCCAGATATAGCTCATCCCAGTGTGGAGGCACTTTCTGTTTCACAATACAATGCTTAACTATAAAAAATTCTAAAAGTCCAGAAGGAATCATCTCATGCTTTGGGTTTGACTTTTTTCCTTATTTGACCCCTGATATGATTGGCTCAATCTCCTTTCTTTTTTTACCAGAGAAACAAAAATTTTCTTTTATCTTGGAGGAGCAACAAATATTAGTGTCTTTTCCACTGTGTTGTTTTGCAGCACTTCCTAAAGTTGGAACCGTAGGCACTAAAGGTCAGGGTAATTTACAATAAACCTAAATATTAAACTGTATATATATATATTTTTAATAGGAACAAGCCTATTGCTTGCTGAAAACAATTTTGTTTGAATCAAAGGGAAAACAGGCTTATTCTGCTTGCACTCCACAGAAATAGAGGCAAGAGAAATTGACACAGGCCCAGAAAGTTCATTAAGGGCTGATAATTCAAATGATTCCTATAATTATTAAAAGTATGATTTACTTTATGCTTACATCTTTAAACTATTCCAAAGAATGCTGTCAACCTCAAATCCCTCCACAGGTTATAGCATGAAGCAACTTTTTAACAGGTTACCTATTTGCTTTTCTGTTTTTCTTGTAGTGATTCAAAGTAAAGCCTTTTCTACGAAGACTCCTGGAACAGTTTGCTCATGCAACCTTTCCCTTACAGAAGGGCCAGACTACTCAGCACAAGACAGTTGGTATTTTTATTCCCCAAGATGAAAGGGTGGTTGAACAAAGTACTGCATAATTCATGATGTGGGAGAAATACATTAAGGCCTGTTTTATCAGCTGCCTAAATATCTAAAAAGGGGGAGATATTCACTGTAGGGTGGTAGCACGAGAAGTAAAAAGCTGATTCTCCATGATGTCATTCACAGTTTAATGCAATTCCACCCTGTATACATGTGCACTTCTTCTCTTCAGATAAAGGCCTCCTGCTGTATATGAGGAATGCTATTCCTACTCAGAATGTCACCGCAAGTCCCATCACCTTCATCAGGACCTGAGCACACAATCTCTCTGCAGAGAAGGATAGGATTATTCACATGTGCAGACCTAATACTACTTAGGTCTTTTGGTAAATGAGGTGCTGGTTTCATGCTGGTCTGTGTCAGCACGAAACATCACAAAGTGCGAGGCTGCCTCGCAAAATGCCGAGACCGGTCAAGGTGATGCAAGGCGCGACCTTCGCGCAAAAAGTAAATAAATAAAGACTTAAATGAAATTCTGACTAATTTTCACTGCTTTTACTGAAGAAAGACTTATCTACAATGACAAGGTCTGGCTGGTACTACCAGATGATACATCAAGATGATTACTGCGGCTCTCGCACTCACCGAGCCCAGGGATCCCTCAGGCCCCGTTTCGCCAGCCTCCGCTGCACCTCCTCCAGGGGAGTCCCCTCCACCTTCCACTGCCTGTAGTCGGGGAGTTCCACTTTGTCATGGCCGTGGCCATGCCCGTGCTCACTCCCATGCCCCATACCTGGAGGAAAAGGTCACTTTGTTACTCTGCAGAGAGACCATCTCATTTCCATACACTTGCGAGAACCATCCCCTGTACAGGAAAAACAGGGAGGCAACAAGAAGAACCAGAGAACAAAGAGCTTTGTCTCATAAAACGAAGAGCCAAGGGGCTTTGTGCTGTGTTTCAGAGGTTGGTGGTCACACACAGTACAGCAAAATGTACAGTAAGGCAAACTTAAGCATTATTGTGTTGTATGTCATGGAGCAGCTGTGTCAACCTTCTATGCCAGAGAAGAGTGTAAGAAAACCAATGGTTTCCAGTGTCTGCAAATGCACTTCAGCAACACCAGCCCCCTCCAGCTTCCAGACTGTCCACAATAATCACAAAGAATTCAGAACAAAAAATTTCTGACTTAGGTCAGAAAGCTGTGGGAAAGCTGTGATTGCTAAGCTCTGAAGAAAAACAAAGACTTGGCTCCTCAGCTCCTTTTCAGCTGCCTCCAGTTGAGTCAGATATAACTGTGGCATTCAACAGGGCCAGGAGAGATGCATGGACAAGGAGATGCACCTTACCCGTTGCATGATGAGGTTGAAATATGTATGCTCTATTTACATACACCTTGGAGAACTATAAAAATATTAAGTTTCTCTTTAAAAACAGATGTGAAGCGGAACATTTTCAGCAAGATCACGAAGGACTGGAAGAAAATGATAGCTTTTAAGGCTCCATTTTTACAAAGCATCTGCATCTTCTTTGAGCCAAGGTTTCCCATTTTAACACATATCAGGTAGCAAAGAACAGATTCACTGTCCCTGACTTTTAGAAAATTGACTGGAAAGCAGGACACAGCTTCAAAGCCTGTAATTCTTGAAGATGACTCCAGGCCGTGAAGGCAAGCAGAGAGATTCTGTTGAATGAGGAAATTTGGAGAGCAGCATTAACGCTGTCATTACCTGAAAAGCTCCCCCCAAATCAGACCGCAGGCTCCAACCCTGTGACAGAAACTCCAGGCCTCTCTCCTACCAATATTCACCTTTTATAAGAGAAGGTTATGCCCTGTCACGCACACGCCGTGGCCAGCGGGCTGCGCTGCAGCACCAGCCGGGCGCTCTCAGCCAGCAGAACCAGCACAGACCGTGCCCAGAGGTCGGCCGGAGCAGGGCAGGGAGGGCACAACCCGCCGTGACAGCCACCCTCACTCCCACCCCCGCCGTCGCCTGCCCTGCCCGCGCACGGACACGCCGGTGGCAGCAGCACGGCCCGGTGCCGGTGCCAGCCCCGCCCGCGGTACCTGCCCGCTCCGCGACCCCGCTCAGGACGCGGCCGCCACCCGGAACCGGAACCCAGGCCAAGACCGGCCGCTGCAGGAAGCGCGGGCCAGCCACGCGAGTTCCGGGAAGCTTCCGTTCCGGCTCTTCCCGCTGGCCTGGTGCGGACACGGACGCCGTGGAGCCGCTGCCCCACCCCCTTCCCGGGCCGCTGCCGCCCGCAGCGCTCCCGCCGCGGCTGAGGGGGCAGGGCCCGCACCGGGAGCGGCGCCGCCGGCTCGGGCCGAGGGGAAGGAGAAGCGGAGCGGAAAGCGGCCAATCAACGCGCGGCTTCTTGCGGGGGGCGTGGCCCAATGGGCGGGCGCGTTGCTGAGGTGCGAGGCTGGCGGCGGCTGGAGGTGGCGGCGGAGGAGGAGAGCGGGGTGAGGGGGCGGCGGGCTGGGGCCGGCGCCGGGAACGCGGATCTCCCACCCTTCGCGGGCTGCCCGTCGCCGTCTGTCGCTGCCGGCGGTGCGGGCAGGGACGGAAGCGCCGCAGGGTCTGTGCGTGCGGGGGCGCGAACCGTTCTCAGCGCTGGCGCCGCTCGCGCTCCCTCTCCTGCCCGGGCTGCTCTGCTCCCCGTCCTCTGTCCCGGCCCCGCTCTGCTGGGACGGTGGTCCCCTCCCCGCGGTTATGTAAGCCCCGGCCCCCCGCCCTGCCCGCGGGGAGCGCTGGCGGGGCCCGGGCAGTGCCCGCTCGCTGCCCGCCCTCGGGGCGCGCTTCGGCAGGGGAAGAACCTGGGGCAGAAATCGGAGCTCCCGGCGAGCCCGGCTGGCGCCAGGAGCCGAGTTTCGGTATTTAGTGGGTATGTCTTAGAAGAACATTGGTGTTTGTTTCCATAGGAGAAGTGGGGAGACGTCCCGAAAATCCTGGAAGTGCTCAGAAAGGTCGGTGAAAGTGAAGAATTCTCTTGAAGCTGACTCTGGACTGAGGTGGTGACTTGGTTTCACTGAGTGCTTGTTTCGGGAGCTCGGCGTTTTGCACGTGTGGCTGTGTGCTGTGAAGTGTCAATTGCCTTAGTATCTGGTTAATTACAATTATTTTTACGTTCATCGAACTTGAGCACATAGTCTGCTTCATCTGGAAAGAGACTGGTAAAAGTGAACTACACAGTCAATGACTTATAACGACTTAAATTATTCCCCAGTTATGTATAATACAATATTGTTTCTTTTTAGCAGAATACAAACAGTTATATACAAACTTGTGGTACTCTTATTAACATGAGAATAAGCATTACAGCATGATGCCAGCAGAATTTTGGGATGGACTGTAGTGCCTTTTTCTAATACGTTTTGATGGAAATTTACTTCTGGGTTTCAGAGTTTTTTTAATAGGGATATTGGAAGCACATGAGAAGATTTCCAGGAAGAATGCCATTATCATGTTATTAACAGTGAAACTATTCTAAACAGAGTGCCATCTGTTTAATCCAGACTGCCTCAGTCTGGTTTCAGCATTGAATGTTTTTCACTGTGAGATAAAGTCTGGAAGATTCAGAGCAGTCTTTTCTCAGGGTGAGAAGACACATTTGTTTTGCTGTAACGTATGGGGGGTGTGGAATTCTAGGAGGGCTCTTTATTTGTGAGGTGCTTAAATCCCTGTCTTACAGAGAATGCAGTTCTGTCAGAGACTTGCAGAGTATTTCTTGTTTCTTACTGTGGCTGAAAGTTTATATGTGTGTGTCCAAAGTCCAGTGCTGCTGAGGAATGTGGATATTTTGCTCAGATTTTTTTTTCAGTGACCCATAGACATGTGAGATACCAGATATCTTGGTTTTATTCTTTGAGAGAAAGATAAAAGTCCTAGTTTTGTTTATGTTTGGTGGGGTTTTTTCTTGTTATTTGTTGGGGAGGATTGTTTTTGTTTATTTTGTTTTGTTTTTCTTCATGGTGCTTGGAAGCCTGACTTGAGTTTTATATACAAAACTGTGCAGGTATTGCTGAGTTTGTCACCAGGGGCATTCAGTTGTGGTCACAGAGCATTGGCTTTGTGTGGTCTGTTGTGCATGAACAGAACTGTAGCAGAGGAGTGCACTTGGCAGGGTCCAGCGTGGCTTTCAAGGTTTAACAAGGTTTTCAGTAGCTGTTTCCACCTTCCCCCTCACCCCCCAAGTACATAAAAACTCATGGTAAGAAAAGCTTTGTGCAATCAGTTGATCTGCTCTGCCATGTTTTGCTTCCTGTAGTTGCTTTTCTTTCAGTAGACCATACTCTTTTAGAAATTAGACTGCAAATATGAGGGATGTGATATTTTGGGAATATAGTAAGCTCTTTGATGCTGTATCCTCAAGTAAGTGAGTCTGCATAATTTCAAGGGGCCTACAAGTGTTGCTGCAATGTGTTTTGAGAAGGAAGCTTCACCATAATTACAGTGTCAGTCTGGAGAAATCAATAAGATGCACAAGGAAATAACATACAAGAGATTTTTATATTGTGTAAAAAATCCCAACAAACAACTGAATGTCCTTTAGGAAGGAAAGGTCGTCGAAACTCCATGTACAAATAATCAGTACTTTTTGTGATTTATTCAGTTGGTTTTTTTGTTTCTTTTTTTTTTTTTTACGTAAAATTGCCAAGTGTTTTNGGTGGTGATAATTACTGCGAAGATTAAGGGTTCCAGGGTAAAGTCATGTCAGCATGTATACAGCCAAGCTAGTTATGATTTTGCTGGGATTTCTCCTTGTGTTGTTAAGCTAGAGGAAGGCTGCAGGGTTTCTTGGATAGCTTTCAAAAGTCCATGTTTCCAGCAATTTGTGTTGCTGTGCATTCTGGATTAACAGATTGTGAGCTACATTATAGGAATCACTCTTCTCTGCCTGTGCATCCAAAATTCTCTCTAGCACTGGACAGTGTTTAGTGTTATGCTCTTCATAATTGTTTTCTGGAGTAGAGAGCTGTGTGACTGACAGTGACTTGAAGTGTTTTCAATTTTGAGATGACAAGAAAGGCTCGTGGGGTTGTTTTGGTTTTTTCCCCTTCAATATCAGAATATGTATTTGAACTAGTTAAATATTGCATCTTTTTTCCCCCTGAAGTTGCATGTTACTTTTTGTGGTGTTGTATTAGTAGTCAGCTATGTCATTGGAAGCCTCTTGTCATTTGAATAAAATGGTTAATGCTGCTTTAATTACAATAAGGATGGAAAAGATCTTTCTTTATTTCACCTTGGTTTCTTTGAATGCTTTTTAAAAGAAAGCTGTGAATGGTGGGGAAGGAAATTATCTTCTCAGGCATCATTAGAGAGCTAAATATTTTATGGACAGTATCACAGTCACTGTTTCCCCTCAGTTTTAGAGAGGTGATGGGCTTAGTTTCTTTCTGTTTATGGTGTTTGTTTGCTGGTGGGTTGTTTTTTTGTTTGGATCTTTTTGGGCAACACAAAGACCATTCTTCACAGGAACAGCCACTCTGTCTGATCTGTTATTCTCTCTTGAAGCCTAGAGCTCTGAGACCTGAAATGTGACAGGATCATTGTTCTGAGTTCTGCTGGTCTGCCGCAGCTGAGCAGGTGCTCATTTCACAGCAGGTGCTTTACTCTGACACTCTTGTCTAGAATATAGGGTTACTCCTTGGGTCAGCTCTCCCAGTCTCACTGGGGATGATGTGGTCTGTGGATTTTTGTTTCATGGGTACACTTATAAAATTTTTTGAGCCCATGTATGGTTTTTGCAGCTACCGTGTTTTCTGTCAGTAAGAGCTGCACTTTGTGTGTGGTGTCAATAAGTCATTCCTCTGTTCTGTTTTGAACCTGTTACCTGAGAACTTCATGGTGATACTCCCTATTGCCTGTGTGAAGAGAGGCAGACCTGTTTGGCTCTTTACCAGGCAGTTCAATAGGAGTTGAGAATCTTTAAAGATTGGGGTCACTCCAAGACTTGTCTGGGCTGGAAAAGAATTTTCAGTTCCATCCCTTTTCTTGATGCTGTTTCCTTGTATTAAGATACGAACGAGCTATCAGGAAGCGCCGGTGGAGGCTTCCCCAGCTGAGTCTCCTTGAAGGACATCTGTGCCATAGTAATAATCATTAAAGAAATCCCTTTCAGGGAAAACTGATCTGGGCAGAGACAGTCACAAGTAGTACAGTTTGACTGCTACTTCAATCAATTATTTTCATTTCCTAATAGAATAGTTGTGGGAAGGAATTCTTGACTTATTTAATGCTGTTTTCAACAGGGTTTTTTGAGTAAGAAAGTAGTTTGAGTTTATGCTTGTATAGGTCAGTGTAGATAAAAAGGCAGGCTGGTTCAATTTTTCTCTTTGCGCCTTTGCTTGGATAATTCCTGCTTCTGATAGTAAGACAAATAATTCAAGTGTCTTTTTTTTTTTTAATTTAGTCATAGGACAGATTTATGGAGTGACTCAGTGGATCTCTGTTTTTTATATAGAATTCTGAATTTAGTTTTTGAGCTCCAAATAAAAGCTCAAGAGGTAGAGGGGCACTTCTGATGAAATTATAAAATAGAGTTATTTTGGAAAACCCTACTGTAAAACAAAGTTCTGTATTGCCAGCTTTGCTACAAAGAAGAGAACATAAAAGCCAAGATCAGGGACTGGGTAAAATAGGATATAGTCTGCCAACTGTTTCAGTCCATGCTGCAGATTATCCATAACAGTAAAAGCTTTTTATTGTATGATGAATGGCCACACAGCAATTTTTCTTTCTTCTGTTAATGTTACATTTTTTTATCAAATATAATGAATTTGGGCACAGGGTTCAACAGATATTTTTATTATTAATCAATTCAGATGATTAGTGAAAGACAATACCGTTGGCAAGTCACTTTTTTGGTCATCCCTGATTGTTTTCTGTTCTGCAGGCAGTCCAGCTTGCCTCTGCTGCTCACTGTCTATCAGATCTGCTGCCTTGACCTCTTGGTGTGATTCTGTAGAGAAATACAGATTTTATGGTCAAAAATTATTAACTTTGCCTGAAAATAGAGAGCCAGTGACATTTGGAAAGTGATCCTGCTAGGGCAGAAAAATAAAATGTTGGATGTATAACTACTGCAAAGTGGTAAACTATTTGTTTATTTATCTCTTAGTAGTGATTATCATTGCTATCATTTGATATTGAAAAACACCAAATTCCCTGGCTGTGTAACATTGTTCAGCACAGGACCTGATGGAGGTGGTTGGTGAATTTCAAATCTGTTAAAAAACTCTTCCAGGAATTCTTTCTGCATATTTTGTAGGACAAATTAGTTCATGACATCTCATTTTATATTGGATTGTTACACAAGCATTTGGTTAACATTCCAGAAGTGCAAAATGTGTGTTTCTGTGTTTAATCTCCATGATCTAGCTAATCTTACTATGTTTTTGTTGTAATTACTGTGATTCTTCAGCAAACTGGTTGGATCTCCTTTAGTGGTGTCTGTGTTGTGTATGGTTCGTGAATTCTTTAAATAGTTCCACGTTGCTGCTCCTCTGAATTCAGCTTAACTGAGATGTGTGACACGGACACTTGTGCAGACTGCATGACTGCAGTTTGCTGATTCATACAGGGCAAAACTGATACGTCTGGAATGTTTTTCTGGTTTCATTCCCTATATTTAGTTGTTTATAAATTTTAAATTGTAATTTTATTTAGGGTCTTCCTCCCCTCTTCTGCCTTGCCTTGACCCATATGTGAGCTGGGGGAATTATTCAACATCTATCTGGAAAGACAGTGAGAAAATTTAAAAGAATAATCTTATTTTTCATGGCCATTCAGCTGAGAAGATACTGGATTGAAAGATAATGAGCTGAAATATGTGTAAAATTTGCTTGGGTTTTTTCCTTCCTGTCTGAATTTATTTTCTTTTTATTCAAGTAGTTTGGCTATTTTTGGGAATTCTGGTGGCTGTTTCTTCTTTACATCTCCTCCTCTTAATTTCTGCTTTGTCTTTTTTGTTTGCTGTAGGTTTGAGGATATCTTGAGCTTAAGGAGAGGCTGGAAGCAGCCTCTCTGCATGCCAGCCTCTGTTCAGATTTGGAATACGGCCACAAGGTAGAAAAGTTGATTTAGAAAAGGTTATGAAGAAGTCCATGGTAGTTACTCAAATAACTTTCCTAAATATCCTAAGCACAAGATCTTGGAGACACATGGGCATAAGTAAGCAGATAAGCATAGCAGATTTTGTTGTAGAAATGGCTCAAGTTAGCTTGTATCTGTAAATTTGAATGTTGTATTTCCTGCATGTGAAAAATTAGCTAGAATTTTAATTAATTTTTTTAAATATGAGCTTTGTGAAGATGTGGTGTTTCAAGACTGGTGTACCCCATGTGTAAGCTACAGTGGTGATTCCACAATCCCATTTAGCACTGTGGTGGCTGAACGTGAGGGTCAATAACCTTAGACAAGACATGCTTCAAAAAGTAGGAGGCTTCTATGTAAACTTAGTTCTAAAGGGGGTGGAGTGAGCAGTTTATCAAGGACCCTGGTACATGCCATCAGAGCGGGGCAAAGAACAAAAATCCAAATGCTCAGCTTTGAGTTTTGGTATCTGTTTATTACTCTGGGTTAGAGGTGTACTTTTTTTGAAAGGATTCTTGATTCTTCAGTGTATCATCATGCTTTAGGGGTGGAAGCACAGATCCAGTAAAAAATGGTAATTGAAAAAAGCTCCCAACATAGAATGGATGTTGTTCTGGTCTTTAGTATCTGCAGCAGTGGGATAGACAGATGATGGGTTAAAGTCCATTTACTGAACTTACACAAGAAGTGATTGAGAAGCTTAAATGATAGTAATGTGCCCTTTTACATAGAAATGTGAGACATGCTGACAAAGGATTTATCCCAGCACAGGCTCATATTTCTTTGTGTAACAGTGGAGAACTTTCCGTTGCGTTTTTTTTTTTAAGATGTTTTGTTGTGCCGAAACAACATAGAGACATAAGCTAAATATGGACACAGAGGGGAGAGCAAGGGGGGGTTAAATGTGAAATGGAAAAATTACTAGATCCTTATGCCTGTGGGTTTGGGGGTTTTTTAAGGTGCTTGTTTCTTGTTCTTAGCATAGAACAGGCCTTAAACGAAATTGCTGAGCTTCCAAAATTGCTTCTAGATTGTTAATTATGCATTTGTTCAGTTTGGTAGTTGTGTAATTTACAAAGCACTACACCCTATGGTCGGTCTCCAGTGTTGCACATGTGCAAGAATTTCAAATAGTAGCATTCTTAATCTTCTGGAAGTTACTAAACCATATTTGTGGCAATTTCTTGGGAAGAGAGATGCTAATTTTGTTAGACTTCATATGAGCCATTCTGATAGCTTTCTTCATGTTAATGGACTGCAGAAAATTGCAGTGCAAAGCTTCCCATGTCAGAGTGGCAATGAAAATCTCTGAAATAGTTCTGTGTTAACTATGGACATACAACTGGAGACAGGAGTCTTGGCCTGGAGGGTAAGTTGAGTGCAAATGGAAAAAAAAACCCTAAAATACTAAGTGGATTTAGGCTAAGCATTTGTAAGCTGCATATCTGCGCTGTTTATTTCCACAGACATCATGTGACAGCAGCCTTTCCTTAAAATTACAGGTGTCACATGCAGTGTGTGATTCTGCATTGAACAGGAAGGCTGGGAGCAGGCTACTGCCTTTTCTGTTTGCTTAGATCTGTGTGTCTGCCAAGACTTGGTTCATGTGTTCTGAGTCTTCAGCTTTGCCTTCCCCCCTGTTAGTGTAAACACCACATGAGTTTGTGAAGCTTCTGTGTATCTGTTGAATAAGAAAACTTCCTAGCTTGCTCTTTGTTTGGGGGAGAAGGAGAGAACAAGACTTGCTTTCTCCTCACTACAATTTGTGTTAGAAGTTGAGACAGCAAACAGAAATTTTACAGCAGTTAAGGCATGGCTTGTTGTCTGTGTGTCTCCAAAGGAGCAACTGTAGAAATAACTGAGATGCCTTTGTGCTGGTGCAGGTGTTGAGTGGACTTGGACTATGTGTGCTCGTGTGAGAACAATTGCTGCCTTCAGAATATTCACCTTTTCTGCATCAGTGGTGAAAACGGGCGTGCAGTCATTCCTGCAGGTGCAGAAATGAAACTTGGTTGGATGTTACAATTTGAGAGTTTGTTGCATTTGTCTCCTCAGCCATAATAAAATGTTACTGAGGTATCTGGGTGTTTGAATCATTCGAATTGAGTTCCACACATACCTTATGTTCCAGGAATCATGGCATTAAACTCTGAGAGAGAGTACCTGCTTTGCTTTTTCCTCTCTATAGGTTAAATCCCTTCAGTTAGCTGCAGGTTTAATATGGTTTTTCACAGTGAATGGTACAGTCTACATGGCATAACTGAAACTACTGCACTGATTTTACTTCTTAATTTAAATTAAAATGTTATCCCTATATATCTAGTTTTTAGCTTGCCAAACTAGCCCAAAATTAAACTCTGACATTTTTAGGGAAATAGTTGAAGATGCTCTAGTAAATTCCATAATAATGCTTATATATTAACTTTGTAATTTTTTCCCCTAGCTGCTTCAGTGTTTAAATTGAGTGAATTTAAACATTCATTGGGATGCTAAGGCAGAAAAATAAATGTGCAACAGGGAGATTTCATGTTAGTTGTGCACAAAGTCCTAATCAGGTTAAGATCGTGGATGGATTCCAGTTCAAATTAGGGGTCAGCAGCCAATAGTAATTGGCATTCATGCTGCTGAAATTGTGTAATTGAGTATTGTGCTGATTGTCACAGTGTTTTGTGCCACCCCTTCACTCCCCCCTCATTTGGCAACTTAAAATTTACTAAATGTTCAAAGGTCAGTTTTGTTATTTCCTCTGTGCCCTTTTTCTTAGATTTGCAAGTTCTGGTCTGTGATAAAGACACAAAAATTAGTTAGGTAGGTTCAATATATGAAAAGTAGAAGGAAGTACAAGAAAATTAAAGTACAGTGCCTGTAGATATTAATTTTGTCTAATAAATGCAGAAAGCTTAAATATTTCTTGGTCAATGGGGAAGTGGGACTGCTAGACTGCTATGTCTTTTTTTTTTTTTTTTGTCAACTGCTAGGAAGGAGCTGCTTCAGCACAGCATCTTGTCATTTTACTGGAACATTTTGCAGGAACCTTACCACACTTGGCTGGTGAAGATGTGTGTGGGTGTGATGGTCCATTGCCCTCTGCTGATGATACTCCCATGATTGCAAACTACTCTATTTGATGGCTTGTTTTGATAATGAATTTTTGGTCTTGTGAGAGAGAGGAGGGAACAAATCTTAAATGGACATTATCATGCCAATTAGGAAACCTTAATCACTATGTTGTCCATTGTCAGCTCTACCAAATTTTGATGTATTTCAAATTAATATTCCAATGGGTAGTTTTTGAAAGACAAAATATCTCCTACAGGGAAAGGATGAAGGCTTCTCTTTGCTTTATGCAGAATTCTAATAGTAGTTATTTTTATTGCTATTTCTACGAACTGCTGGGGCATTCTGCTTTAGTAATGTGTGCTGACTCTGAATAGATTGCAGTGATTATCTCATTGTCTTTCTGAATGCAGATTTCAGAGCTTTCTGAAATGTGTAAGGTTGCTATAAGTAAATTCTGCATATTTATGCATATGCGTCCCATTTATGGAAAATGGAAAAGGTTTTTATTAGCATTTCCTTTTTTATTGCAGGGGAATGTTTGAAGTTGGCATCTTCTTGGTTTTAATAGTTTAAATGAAACAGATTAGAACTGATTAGGGAATAAAATTGTTAAAATACGTAATGAAAATCTTTTCAAAGTGCCAGTTGGATAGCTGGCACATAAGGCAAAAAACATGACAATTTTCCCCCCGAAGTATGAAACCCTTGCTGCTCACTGATGAGAAATAATTATGGTGTAATCATCTTAACTTGCAAATCTGAATATAATTGCAAGTACGGGGGTGTTAGGTCTGGGTTTGTGTTTTGTTCAGAACAGTTTTTTCTTGTGCTGAAGGAGTCACATGTGGACTGTGTGCATTGGTTTTGGCTTGTTCTTGGGGGTTTTTTGTCCTGGTGGTGTGGGTTTTTTCTTGGGTATTTTTTTATAGCTGATCAGCCCTACTTTTTGAGAAGTTACTCCACATTCTCTCTGCGGGTCCACTGTGCTTTCCAGTGACCTCAGTATTTCTAAACCTTCTGTCTAAGTTGCCCTTGAAAGACTGTGTTTTGTGGAGCATGCTGTATAAAAGATGAGTATATTGCTTACACTGAAAATGTATAATCCAGCAATTTCAGGTGCCTGCTGCTTGAACTTTGGTAAATGCTGCTGATCTCTATCAGCACAATTGCATAGGGAAACAGGACAGACTTTTAATTAAACTCAGGCTCTGATTAAAAATGTTTTGATGTGTTTGAAGAGAATGAACTGAACTTCCTCTATGCCAGTATAACTAATAAAAAAGTAAAAGGCCATAAATGTTACCCAGATGGGCAGTACCTGTAAAAGATTAGAGAAACTATTTATGTTTAGTATAGTTAATGTGGGTGTATTTCCATTTGAAGTAGATGTATTATATGGAATTTCTCAAAGAAGATTAATGTTGCAAAAAGCAATAGTATAACTCCTAATAAGTTTGCATGTAAGGCCATCTCTGGTAGTTTTCCAAGGGTAAATTTATTCCAGAAACTTGAGGAAAGGAAAACACTGTTTTACCAACTGCTTTTGAAGTTCTGGTTTGTTTTTTTTTTTAAGCAGGAAAACTACGCAGTATTACAAACAAAAACCCAGAATATCTCTGTGTATGGATGAGGTTATGTAAAAAGGGCTGAAGATTAGAACATTGAGTCCTCAGTGAGGTTTTTTTGAGTACAAGAAAATATGTTTGAAAACCTAGAACATTGTAAAATTAACCATCTCTACATAAATACCAATCCCATGTCCACACAAAAAAGCTTGAGGAAGTTTACCCGTGAAGCTTGCTGGATGGATTTTCAATGCTGCCTGTCAAATCTGTAATTTTTCATCATCTTGAAATACTCACATATTCTGAATATACATTGGGATAGTATTTGACAAAACCTTTTAATGTTTTTCAGCCTGTAAATAGAAAGCATGTTCCAAAACAGCAGTGTGCATTTAAAATCTTGTTCTTGTTTCTGGGGTGTTGGGGAGAGGAGGAAAAAAGGCTGTGTATTCCAGCTGGAGTCGCCAAGCACCAGTGGAAGTCTGTTTTCTTTTTGTCTCTGTTTCATTTTGTTGTTTGTTGTGGTTTTACACGACTTTATTTTTTTATACTGGTCTATAGCTTAGATAAGTGAAAAATATTGTGGAAAGTCTTGCCTAACATGGTGCATGAAAGGTTGGGTTGATTTGTTTCTGCTGTGTTTATGTCGCGTTCCTAAAGGTACTATATAGGAAGTTTTGCCCTAGGAAAATAAAAAAGTTTAAATTTCAGATTAAAAATCCCACAGAAACCATCCAAACACCCTCCCCAAGTAACACCCCCACATATGTTAGTAACTTAGTGCCCTCACTATTTAGAAAATACATGAAAAATGAATCATTTCACACTAAAATATTCATTAGTCCTTTCTTATGGCTGGTTGGTTTGTATTCTGTTGTAATGTTGGTTTAACAGTAGAAGGATAATGACTGTAAACAATATGCATTGTGTTTAACTATTCAGCAGTGAAGATTAATTATTAAACTCATATCAAGACAAAGGGGGTACCTGGTGTAGTTGTTGCACTAATTTACATTTACTACTGTTTTAATTCTCACGCTGTTATTTCACTGAGAAACAGCATATACTTCCAAGTAATAGGCCACGGAGTGCCCATTATAGTAAGCTGAGTTTCAGAATTTCATGAGGGCTTCTAATGAGGTGATGAAAAAGAGTTACCCTTTCTTTAGAGACACTTGTTTCTTTGCCTGTTTTCTGTGAAGGAGAGTCCAACAAAGGCCATGTCATTTCCTGCTGTGGAAGAATCCTAGTTGAAGTTAGTAGTAGGGCTGGTCATAAGCATCAGTTTTTGTGGCACAATCACCTTAATCAGTTGGGTTCAATATCTCAGTCGCTGATGTTCACACAGCTCTTAATGGATTGCATTACATAGAATTAACATGGCCAGGAAGATGTTTTATTTCTTACGTGTGGAAATTCTGACTTGTACAGTCTGTCTAATCTCAATATAAAATTAACAGTGGTTTTCTCTCTGCTTTGTGAGATCGTGCTTTGCAGTTCTTAAAACCTTTCTCTAACTTTCAGAAAACTAGTGTGAGACTGAAAATGACTGACACTGAAATAGATGGATGTGATGTGATGGATGACATGCAAGAAGACAAGTTGTTTCCTCTGCAGTGACAGTTGGAAGTAATAAAGGCAGCTGCAGTTTTAGCTGTGAATGTTGAAGCAGATCTTAGGTTTCAGAATTCTTGATGCTACTCTGCTTTACCTTGGAATTGTGAACAGCCTCTGCATGTGACTTAAGTCCTTCTTGTTAGTGTGTAGGGTTCAACTTGCTCGTATGTTCCATTAGGTCAAGCAAAAGAGAGCTGGGCTGTTCTGAAATTGTGTCATCTTGATGAAGAGTGGTGTGATCAGTGATGTTTCATTTAACTACATTTGTTGTTCGCTCTTTAAGGTCTGGGAACTTGTAATGGAAAAGTAAGACCAGCTTATCAGTCAGAATTAATTTTATCCTTGAAAGCCATGCATCTTAAATGTGAATGAAGCATCTGACACGTTCAATTTATGGCATCGTGCAATAAAACAGTGTCTTTATTCTTATGGATCTTTATTTTAACTCTGCCATTTTGAAAGTTTATTTTGGAACTCTGTATTCTTACTGCATCATTTTTTAAAAGTCAGCAAGATGACATAATTTTAGCTATATTTGAGGTAAATTCAGATAAATTTGGAGATTCCACTCATTTAAGAATTTGTGAATGTGTAAGTAAGTGTGTGGATGGGGGGAAATTTGTCACTTCGGCTTAATCTATTTACACTCCTCTTCCCGGAGGTGGAGGCTTTGCCATCTGGAAGTTGGAAAGATTAGAATAAGGGATTTCATTACTTTGAGCAGAGGATCCCTCTGGGTTAGATCTCTTTGAGAATAGGGTAGAAGAAAGGAGGTTAGGTAAATTAATTAATGAATATGTAACCTAAATTCCATTTTGTGTGAATTACCGTTGGTAGGGAATACTGCAGTGAGAAATATATACTGGTGTAGGAATTTAGGTACTGTTCTGGGATTGACTTCAACTTTTTTATGGCTATTTTTGTAATATAACACACATTTATTTCTCTCAAGTGGTGCTTTTACAGCTCAAAAGTGGGAAGCTGCTTCGACTCTTCAGCTGGTATTTCTAGAACGTTTCTGCATGCATTTCTTTCCTTTACAAACCAGATAGTGATCTTAGCATAATGTTTGCAGTCTTATTCCAAAATGCATATTGGGGGGGGTTTTGATGGTGTGTCTTTCTGTTGATTTGTTTTGGTTTGGTTTTGAATTTTGTTTTGATTTTGTTCCCACAGAAATTCTGTTTCAAGATTTCTCTTAGGCTTTGTCTGTTCATTTTTAGTACTTAGCAGTGAGCGCCTTAAAAAGACCACCTTAGCTGTGATTTTGCAAGTGTTAGTTTGCTGAGGCTTTTTTTTAGGCTCGTTCTTTTACTATGCATTTTGTATCTCTACTTATCTAGAAGTAATTTACTTCACGTACCAAAACCATGAATGAGAAGGTGTTTGGGAGAGGTAGGGTTACATGGAAAGTAATTTGCATGGAAATGTTTTTGTAAGTAAAGAAGTTAATGCAGACAAACTAGCCCAGGAAGAGTTATTGCATATGAACTGATGCAAAGGGAGGACAAACCTGTATTGTCTGGCGTAGGATGGGTTATCACCAGGATCCTGACAAGAGAATGTTTTAGGTTTAGTGTAGGATGACTGCGTGAAGTTGTTTCTAAGGAAACTGGTGCTGAGAGAATAAGGTAACATTTCTGTGCCTGAGCTACGTGTGTGTGTATATATATTTTTAAGTGCGTCAGGTCCTTGTAATAGAATAATTAATGTGTGTTTTGTGGTATTCAAGGCTGCATGATAATGTCTGTATTATTATTTCCAAAATCCTCTAAGTAATGTAGGGGAGTATTTTCTTCAAATACAGAAGATAAGTTTCTTGGTCCACATTCTTGATCATCTCAACTCTTTTCTGCTTTATTTGTTGCATGAACTCCTAGGACAGGGATTTAGCTATGACTGTACAATGGTGCTTAATTCAGGGTCTGCTTATCTGCCTCTGTGAGGCAAATGGCGCTTAAATTTTTCTCTGTAGGGTCACCTGACTTCCGTAGCTCTCTACAACTGCTCTGGGCACTACTATGAAAACATCAGCCTTAAAGTAGTTTTTTTAAACTGTTACATAGTTTCTATTTTCAGTGTTGTATTTTCATTCTCACTGCCCTAATTGATTGTCTTCAGCAATTTTGTATCTGTAAAGCACAGTTTCAATGTAGGAAGGGTAGAAAGATGGAGGGTGGCAGCTGAGCTTTGTGGTGCTTGAGAAGGCACAGGAGATAATTTAGAGCTTAAAATGACTTTGAGAAGGCTGTTTGGAACAGATGGGCTGTACCTTTTCTTTACCCCTTTTTTGGCAGCTGCTGAAATTGATGTGACCTTTTTGATAAGAAGTGGATCTTACTGTGCAAGTATGGCACCATGAAAGTTTACAAGACTATTATCAATCATCTTTGACTTCTCTGTGGTAAGGCTTTCTCCCATTGTATTCACATAACTTTCTTTGTTGCTGGTATCCAAAAAGAAAGCTTTTTAGCCTGGTTATTACTAGTGAGTCAGAGTGGGCAGGGAAGAAATGTCTTATCCAAGTTGTTTTGCATGACTAAGGCTTGTCTAATAAGGCTGGCAACCTAAATCCCACATACAGAATACATCAGCATTTATATTTTAAAGTTGGAATGCGTGCCTGTCTGCTGAAGCTTGCAATTAAATTACCTAAAAACTAGAGTTGGAAGAGTGCTCTTTCTGCTAAGGAGAAGGCTTGAGCTGATAATTTAAATTAATAACTCTCCAGAGGAGGTTTTGTTTCTTTTCGTCTTTGTCAGTTTTTACCTTGTTTCTCTGTACAGTGGAGCTGTATGCCCAAGAGAATTCTGGCAGAATGTTTGAACCTGTTTCTAATGGCAAGTTCTAGTTGTAGCTCTGATTTGTTGAGGACAATAGTTGTTAATTTTATTATTTTCTGTTCTTACCAAAATGACAATTTATGTAAGTGTCTACTAAATAGGATTCTGGTAGAATAATATGTTTATGATTATGGATACAGGGAAATCACAATGGTATTTGTACTATATTTATCATGAGAGATGTATATTACAATATGTAATACGAAAGTACAAAATTTATTTTTAAATAAGTACAAGAAGTCATCCACCAAAATTGAACATTTCCAAGGCTGGTTTTAGTTTTTCTTGGGATTTGATTACCATAAGAGTCAGAACCTTTTCTAGGTTGGAAACAGACCATACTGTGGCTGTTTAATATCTTCTGGTATATAACTAGAGTAGCTGCATGAAGCTTTTTACAGCTGTATTCTGAGTGGTTAAGCAAGGAGTTGCTTTTAAGAGCAGTTTTTTTGTAAAGTGTATCAATGAAGTGCTGGTTTACAAAATTAAGTTTTCTTCTTTACTCTTTTTGCTCTGTTACAAAACAGAAGTAACTATGTAAAACAGGTGTTACAATCTTTATCTATAATAGCTCCTTATTATCCTGATATTTTAAGGTAACTTACAGTGTGAGAAACAGTACACGGTTAACAGCCTAAGATTTCTATCTTGGTGCATTCAAACATTTTATTTTTTATTACTCTGGTACAAGAAAAAGTCCATTCTACCTTCTCAACCACTTAATTCTATGTGCTTCTAAGACAAGGAGTTCATTATTTCTCTGTTTTTAAAAAAATTATTCCCATATCCAGGCTAGAAGTTATTTTTCACGATCCTGGTCTTCAACTGCTTCTTAAACATTTTTCTACGATATACATACTTCTTTTTAGGTTGTTTGCATCAAATGTAGGCCAGTATTTCAAATAAGAGCATATTACCAGTTTTGTACGCTCTACTTTTATGTTTTCAGATTTACTTTAAATGACTTTGTGTGATCAGGCATCTTGATTTGTTTTCTGGCTGCTGATGCAATCCTGAACAGATGTTTTCATTGCCTCATCAAAAGTGTTAGCTAGTCTTTTCCCATTTAGTCTTTTACACCTCTGCATTCAGGAACAGCTCATCACGAGAAGTTCAGATTGTGCTTTTGTTATCTGCATTTATCAGCATGTTGCTTGGTTTTCTTCCTCCAGAGTTTCCCAGTCTCATTAGCGTGGGTGTGTGGTGGGGAAGCTTCTTTCCTGTGTTCTTCTGACCACCTCATCTTATGTTGCCTTCTCTCTATTCTGCTTTCCACGGTGTTAATCACGTTTAACACACGTGCTCTTCTTACAGAGCTATGAACTTTCTGGATCAAAGAAATTGAATGTATGTTTACTTCAGAGTAAGGATGCATTCTTGATGCTTTCCGTGCTACTTTTTTTACAGAGGCAGCATCGAAAAATCTTTCTTCAAATATGTTTCTTTCCATGCTCAGTAATGAATATGAGAGGAGTGTTTACGTAGCTTGGAAGAACAAGCTATAATTGATAATGGAGTTTTTTGTTCTTTTAGACCTGTCAGTCCAGACACAATTCAGGTTTTAATTGCAAACTATTCTTCTCATGGCCTTTAAGGTAAAAAAATACATCATATTTTCATTCATTGTGCACCTAGGACTAAAATTGCATTATGTGCATCGTGCCATCTAGTGTATAATGGCCAAGAACTGGACTCATTTTGAAGTGCATGTATGGTAATTAAATTTCTCCCATTTATGTTTAAACCAGTATAAACTACTGGCCTCTTTAAAACAAGCATACAAACAAAAACCCTGAATAAAATACAAATCATCAACAAAAACCCCTCTGCATACTTGAATAATTGTATCATCTTAAATATCATCAATTATGACTATCTAATTGGTGGCATTTTATTTTTCTTTCTAACCCCCACTGTTATAGTTGAGAGTGTAGCAAGTGGTATTGGCTGAGATGATTTGGGTAATCATTTTGGTGTTGCAGACTGATCTTGGTTAGTGGTTTAAATGCAGACTGGTAAATAGTAATGTACTCAGTATGTCTTTCTTCTAAATGTAAGTGGAAAACAAGCTCTTCAGTGAGCATAGTTGATTAAACCCTTTTTTTATTTCTTTCGCTGTTATCAAAACTTCTTGGGGAGTTATCTGAGTTTCAAGTTTCATTATTCTGCTAGTATATTGTTGGAATAAACTTTTTTTCAGGCTTTTCTATTTTCAGAGGCAAAAATATTGAGAATGGTGACTTCATCATCCCTGGAGGGATTTAAAAACCCATGTAGATGTGGTACTGAAGGACGTAGTATATTGATGGCAGTGCTGTGTTAATGGTTGGGCTCGATGGTCTTAAAGGTCTTTTCCAATCAAGATGATTGTAGGATTCCATGATTTGTGTGCATAGCATGATCTGGGAGAGTGCTCCGACTTGGTAAAATCCTGTTTACGTCTTAACTGCAATTGACAGATGCACAGTGCAAGACTGTGACTTCCTTCAGAACAGAGTATTATAGCTTTAATATTAAGCATAAAGATTCCAGGTCTAACTTAGCAACCTTATGTGTCATATTCTGTTCATGTATGCCAAATGAGTCAGTTTAGGAGAAAACATTTAAACTATCGTTTCAGGTACTTTTATGGGGAAGCTTTTTGGTAATGTTTTGTATTTGATTTTAACACTGAGTGACTGCATTCCTGACTATAACTTTTCCTGTTCCATGCTTTAGTATGAATTCAAACTTGCTTACTTGTTCAGTATTTAAGAAATCATCAGACCATATGTAAAAATATTTTGGTTTATTATTACTGTTACTAATAACTAAATTTTTGATTAATATTTATGGTTCCTATATATTATAAGAACCATTGAATCATAATAGAAAAAAAAGATAATATTTTCTCAATAAGCATGAGAAATCTCTTATATTCCCTGTATTTTGTTTGCTTTGGGAGAGATGTGAACACTCTGGAAATGAAATTCAATACTCTTGATTCAGGCTACTTCAACCTTGAATAAATATGCACAGGGCTTAATGTATTGAACCAGTTTACTTTAGGGACACACCCACACAGTGTTTGAGATGTTTATATTTTTCCCCCCAAAGGTCCAGCAAACCAGGGAGTGAGTGTAAGCATGAGGTGTGCTTTCCAGATGGCCTTTGGAAATCCCAGAGAGCCATCTGTGTGTGAGGCTGGGCGAGTCCCACTGAGCTGTGCTCCTGTGCCTCTGGGGCAGCGTCCGAGAGCTCAGGGGCTCACCCTGCTTCTCCTCAGGCTTCCTGTGCAGGGTCAGTGCAGCTTGTGTGCTGGGAATCCATCAGCTGCCTCTCTTGCCTCTTTGTGCAAGTCCTTAAAAATGTCTTTAATATCCAGGCAGATAGTTTGAAAGTGATGATTTGTCCTAAAACAGAACCAGCAGTGACCGTAGCCA
Source organism: Cyanoderma ruficeps (assembly GCA_008694505.1). Classification (NCBI taxonomy): domain Eukaryota; kingdom Metazoa; phylum Chordata; class Aves; order Passeriformes; family Timaliidae; genus Cyanoderma; species Cyanoderma ruficeps. The sequence goes on from VZDJ01000594.1 coordinate 24,993,356, forward strand.
GAGCAGATGTGGATTGCTTCTGTGTTGATACAGCAGTTGTGGTTCTCAAGCTGATTTACACTGAAACAAGTTCTCAAAGAGGGAATATACCTAGAGTTCACTGCTCTGTGTGTTATTTTCCTCAGACTCTCTGTGGAGGGATTCTTCAACAAAAGGTGAACTTTGGTGTAATATGTCATTTTCACAAGGACACTGAAATTTTGGCTCTGTAAGAAATATCTACTAAGGAAATAATGGTATAGGAAAGTCTTTAATATATTCAATTTAAGAATTACATGTTCTCCCAAATCAGGGTACTAAGGAAATAATGGTATAGGAAAGTCTTTAATATATTCAATTTAAGAATTACATGTTCTCCCAAATCAGGGTATGAATTCAGTTCACATTTTATAAAACTATTACTCTCTTCTTTCATCTTACACTGTTTTTTGTAAGTACTGTGCCTGTGGTACTGTGCACCACTAATACGGAAGGATTTTCTACTTTCTGCTGAGTGGCAAAAGCCTTTTTTTTGGATGAAGGCAATTCCTCCCTTCCTCATGCTGAAACACTGAGCCTTTTTTTTTCATGGCAAGTTGCTTTATTGCAGAAGGTTTCACATGGACTTCAATTTGTAAGGCCAAAAAATGTTTACAGTAACGTTTGCTTTACTTTACTACATTTTTTCCTTATTTTGTCATCATCGTAGGGTTTTTTTATTTTTTAGAAAACAGGGCAGTACTTGAAGGCTTGACAAATGCGTCCCAGGTTGAAAAATTTCTGCATTCCTTCTCCTCTTCCTCCTTTAGAAAACTGACTTCGTTAAAGAGGTAAGGTTGAATGTTGCACTCTTTTTTCCAAGCAGGGTGAACTAGAACTCAGCTTCTTCTGTAGCATGCCTTATGATGTTTTAAATTAAATTCTTCTATCCATGTATCACTGACATGGTATCTGTTTCCCTATATCAAAAAGGATGTCTTTGTAAACCTTTGTTTGCAGAAATCTAATTAGTTGTTCTGTTATTTTACAGAATTATTTTTCAGTGTTTCTGCTGAAATAAGTCACTCAAGTGTAACTTGAATTTAAATTAATGTTATTTCTGAACTTGTTGTATTTTAGGGTATTTAAGCATGCTTTAGAAATCTGAAGCAGTTCCTGACCCATAAGAGAGCTGGTGTTCTCTTAGTGACTTAGTGACCAGTGGCCAAGGGCCATTGAAAAATGATACATTAACTTAAAAATTGTGTTGGGAAGCCGTTTATCTTACTCCACTTCATTTTTCATTTAACAAATACTGATAGTTCTTAAATAGAAATCTTTCAGAACTCAAAACAAATATGTTCTGAGAAGAGAATTGGTGATTCCAGTCACGTAGTCTGGCTATTAAAGGTCATTTGTTGTAGGACTTCCATGATGTAACTTGTATGTCAAACATGTAATTTTTAGTTCAACCTAAATAATTTCCAAAACACACCTGAAAGATGATTGGCATGAAGCACTGAATCCTTCTTTTTCCTCCTTCCCCATTTATGCACAGCATTTTAGACTAAGCAAAGAAAACAGTTAAAGCCTTCTTAAATAATGGGGCTGATTGCCCAAAATGCAGCTTTTTCTATTGTTTTGTATTATGTAATTCTATTGGAAAGATACTAACACCTTTTCATTGGGTAGGATTCTAACAAACTAAATTTTCCATACTAATATTTAACTTCTTTCTTCTAAAGGTAAGAGAGAAGCAAAAGAAGTAAGAAAATGCTGGGATCAGAACGAGGTGTTGTGGAAGAATGGTTGTCAGAATTCAAGGTGAACTGAGAAGATGAATGATATTTAAACCATTGGCTTAATGCCACCAAATGTAGTAGTGGGGTTTGTTTAATATCAAAGAATTAACATTTTAAATATCTATTACTTGATTTTTCAATTTCTTATAATGCATAAAGCGTGCAAAGGTCTGTATGATTGAGGTACATAATATGTAATGCATAATTCTAATAGTAGTAGTTTATTTTCATTGTTTATTATTGTAGAGCAGAACACATCAATAGCAATGTGGTCTTTTAAACGTGTATTTTCTGTAGGTCAAGCTGACAGAATTTAACTAACAGCTGGGTAATGCTGCCCAAATTTCCAATTGAGGAACTTTTTAATATAAAAACAATTAATATATATTTATTTGTACTTTTAAAGAAGCTAAAGAAAAAGACTTTATTTTACCTCACCATGATCTGCATAAAATAATTGTTTTGTCATGAAGAATCTGAAGTATTTTTAAGCTATTTTGCATGTTGATAATTATGCTGAGTGAAATACAGGATAAGACATATACATGAAAACAGGATTTCATGACTGATAAGAAATTAGTCTGTTATTTAAATTAAGAATTAGTAATTCCTCACATCACTGATGAGAGAGAGTCATTACATGCTGTCATTGGAAATTTGTTTAAGTTCCAAGGATGCAAAATCCACAAACATGGTTGCTTGGGGAAGACTCAGGGCTGTCCATGCTCATTCTATACTCTCCACACCTCTTAAATAAGTTAATTTAAATAAGTTGATTTAACCTTAAATCAAGTTGATTTGATAAAGTCTTCAAAAAGAGCCTGTTATGTACAGGCTGTCAAGAAAGAGAGTGCTCATATCAAACTAGAGCAAATGATTTATGAAAGATGAATCTACACTATCTACACTGCTTTTGGATTTAACCCTGAAAGTGGTTAAGTGCTCCCAAATGCTATTTGTATGGAGAAGACTTGTACTCAACAATTAGGTTACAAGGCTGAAAACTTACTGAACTTCAGAACTTTTCTTTGGTGTTGGGGTGAGACTTCATTCTTTTGTGGAGATCTTGAATACTGGGAAGCATTTATTTGTCAGGGTAACCTTTTTTTTTTTCTTTAGGCATTACCTGAATCACAAATTTCCAGCTATGCAGCTACATTGCACCGAAAAAAACCACTGGTACCAGCTCTTTATAAGGTCATTCAAGACCCAAATAATGAGGTAGGAGATTAAACCAACCTATTTTTATTCTCATTCCTGGGTCTTTCACATCTACAACTAAAACTAAAGTAATGGAGAGGAAGGTTGATTCTTTTTTTTTAATGTAATGACACATGGGTGTCATCCCTCTTTTTAGTCTCGTTTTTTGACAGTTACTTTAATGCCTTTCTAGTAAGACACAGTCTCATCTGCTTCCAGAAATACTGTTTATGTTGTCTGCTAGATTCTCCTCACCACAGCTGGCTGTTGTGTTTTATTTGGCACGAGTTGATTTTGGTGTTTCGATTTGAGGGGCTTTTTTTGTTCTGTTGGGGAGGGGGGGGTCCAGTTTGGGTGTTTTTTAATTTGGTGGTTTTTTTAGTTCCCAGAAACCACCTTTCAGTCATAACTGAGACAAAGTAGGTCTTACAGTGAAACTTAGTAAGACCAATGTACTTCTTGTGTGGTGGCTTATTTCAGTGGAAGATGAAATCAATTTTTTAAATGCCATTAAGATAACAAGATCTTCTTGTGCTTATACTAGTATCACTTCTGTGTAACTTGGTTTACACTGCTGTAAACAAGAGCAGAACCAGGGCCCCAGAATATAAATAGACACAATGAAAACTTAGCTTAACCTTGTACATAATTCATGTTGCAAGTGACGTTGAACTGAGCTTTCCAACCCATTGGCTTCTGTGAGGAGCATTTCTGGGCAAGTGTGTGAAAAATAACTTCTGCATAAATTGTGCAAGCATACCATTCTCTGACATGTAAACTACTTCAGATAAAATGCTTACAAATACTTGATGTATCATCTGTGACTTCTCATAGATGTATAAATGAAATGGGTAGTGTACACAGCAAGGAAGTTGTTTATTTTCCCAAGTACAGCTCAGCTGCTTTAGGAAGCTGAATGCTTGATTGAGCTTCGAGGAGATTGCATAATGCTCATGTAATTTAAAAAAAAAAAGGCTTCATAGCTGTCAGCTTCATTTCAGTATTATAAATAACCTGCATGGTGACCTTTTTCTTTGTACTGAAAAGCTGCTGTTATTTTCTCTTCAACCTGAAGCCACCATTGCTGCTGTCTGTGTATTTGTGTTTGTGTAGACTCCTGAAAATGTAAGAGCTTCCCATTGCTTTGAGAATAAGCATTTCATTTTTTTTTTTTTTTNTTTTTTTAAGGAGCAAAGAACCAGATTTGCAAAAAGAGTGTCTTTCTAGGGTGATCTTATGTTATTGCTCACTGATGCTTGTCAAATATTACTCTTTGGAACAGCTGTTGTGGTTTGGGCCTGATTCTGATAGCAGGTATAAGATAAGCAGTCCTAGACACAAAGATGTCCAGCTTCAGGTTCTACTTGTTCAGGCAGGATGTATTTCCTTGTTGCACTTATTCCAATGTTATTTGCGTGTGAGGAATATAACCAAAGTGAATTCATTACTTTACATAATTCTGTAGCAATATTTGGCTCTAACTGAGAGGGGTTTTTAAATATGGCATTATTTGTTAGAAGGGTAATTCATGGCTTATGAAGATTAAGCATATGTGGTAGACTATTATAAAAATACACTTTCTGGATTCTTAAACTTGATGGGCAAGTAATTCTTTAGTACAACTTGATCATAAAGTTGACTGATTTTTAAAACTTGTGGAAAGTGGCAAACTGTTTAGGGCAAACATGGATTTTTCTACAATCACATCATTGTATCTTGATAAGACCAGGATTATTAATTTCACATGGAACCAGCATGCTCAGGTCCCAAACAACCAGGGTGTTTCTCTCTTTTGACAGGTGTCTACTAGTTTGTGAGCTATTGAATGAAGGCAAGCATATTGACAAGTTAAATACACAATTGTTACTACTTGCCTTTGAGGAAGTGCCCTGACTTTTTTAAATGTAAAGATGACTGGAGCAGAGATTTGCATAAAGTGTAGAGAATGATCTTGCTCATAAACAACTAATTTAACTGAATAATATATTAGTTTTTGTGTAGTATTTGAATTCAGAAGTAAAGTGCTTTTGAAGTAATGTTTTTCAGATATTTTTATAATTTTTAGGGTTGTTTATGGCTGTAGACAGTACTCAAGTTAATGCACTGCTGAAATTCAAATATTGCATTGTCATGTGGGGCTAATTAGGTCTAGCTCAGGGCAGCTGTGAAGCAGAATGAGCTCACCTCTGCAATTCCAAGCAATCCCAGACCCAGTATCTTCAAATAATAAATGGTTTCACCCATTATGTTATAGTTAAGCCTAAAATAAGCACATTCTATTTTCTACAATTGAATTCTTCAGAAAGGCAAGTCTCTCTCATATTTGTCATGCATTTTTTAAAACATTATACTTAACTTCAAGATATGGCTCTTAGGATTTGGAAAACTTGTAAAATAAGCCAAAGGAAAGCTATTCATCATCTTCCTTAAAACATGAGTGGTTTGCATCTCTGTGAGGTATAAAATGAAGAGTGAAAATTAGATCATTGACACTCGCTGCATATTTAAGCCAGTAAAAATGTCATTTGTTTTTTATGCTTATTGCTGCTTATGCTAATAAGAAAGCTCTTATAATCAACATTATTTTCTTTGTTAGGAAAGAGAGAGGATAATAAGAGATACTTCACTTTGGATTTTTTTGCTGACTTCTGTGCTATTCAGTTTGCTTTGGCTTTGGACTGAAAGATCTTTGGAATTAAAAAATGTGTGCCTGTTCATGTGTACACCCACTACTGATGACAAAAGCTCCATTTCCACTGTTTACCCGGTGTCTTCTCAGTATGTGTATTCAGAGAATTACTTGGAAGAGGCTGGCTCTTTGGAAAGCCAGATAACTAGGATGCAAGGAAAACATTTGTTCTTTCTCAGAGTGTCAGGTTTTGTGTTTCCAGGCAGGAGACTATCATGCTGTACTGTACCTTGATAGGAAAATCCTGGGTGTTGGTGCTTTTGCAAATACCAATGCTGTAGCATCTTTGTGATGGCATCTTTTCATACAGCTCTGAACACACCAGAAGTGCTATAGTAGCTGCAGGTTTTTACCTAAGTAATTGCAGTTGTTAAACATTTTCCACAACAAATATGACAACTAAAACTACTAAAAATGAGGAGAATTTGAATGCTTGCAGCACCACTGGCTGGATATTGCTTGAATCTTTCTAGGAAGCATGTCTCCATAGTCTTTACTTAAAAGACTAATTTTATAAAATTCTCATTTGAAAGTAGGTAGGATAAACTTAGTAACTGCTCTGGTTGAGTGTCATCTGACTTAGCTAAAATAAATTTTTCTTTTCCACTGTTTTCAATGGGACTTGGATTAGACTGGCTAATTTCAAATAGGAAACAGCTTTGGGCTGCTGTCATCTCTAATCTAATAGAAATACTATTTATAGCATTGCCATTGTATATATGTGGTTTCAGCTAATATTTTTAGCTTTTCTTGCACTTGTCATCTCCCTGCAGATATGCCTGTATGTTTTGTTTTCAGAGATTTCTTTTTTTTCTTTCTGTTCTCTTCTTGATCATATTTTCTTTTAAAGAAAAAATCTACAAATTTATTTAGTGACATCCAAATTACTTAGTAACCACTTTTAAATTTGAACATCTGAAATGTGTTAGGCCTTTCATAAAACAAGGATACAGTTCTGAGGATGTGAACATTTACTGTAACAGTTGTTTTTAATAACTATTGTCACTTTTAGATAGGCGTTTCTACTAAGTAAATATTAATTAAGAAAGTATATACTTATGCCTCTTTTGAACATAAAGTGCTATACACGTACAAAATACTGGAAGAAATATACTACCAGAAAGCTGTACTATTTCTTTATTAAAATGATTGTAATAGAAGCTTTACAGACTTCTAATTTCATTTAGATCCCAAGCCAAAACGTAAGTGGTTTGTTATTTTATATCTGCCTTTCTATCTGTCTTTCTGTGCATGTGTATAAATATAGATGTGTGTGTATAGATAGACAGATTTATATGACTTGTAAAAAATCCATTTGTTCTAAATGACTGGACTTCTTGCATTTTGTATCAGCATTGTCCATGTCATCTTTTTTTGCTCTCCTTGTAGAGTCTGTCTTTGATTCTGTTGTAAATGCTGGCTTCTAGCTTAGAGTAACAAGTCTGTCAATCAGAAGCCTTGTTACACAAGGTACTTATACCAGAGCCTTGTTTAAGAGGAGATTTCTCTGAGAGCTGAGTTTTGTTTTACGTAAATGTCATGTTATGGCTTACGTAATCAGTGGTTAAATATGGTGTGCTACATTGACCAGAATATTGTGTGTTGGAAATGAAACTGTTTCCTAGGTGATGCTCTCTTAATAGATAATTTTGTCAAATTTATGTTTTATGTTTGTTATATACCAGTGTAAAATATCTAAGTGTAAATATAGGTATGTGAAATTGTACATTCGTAGAGCTTTATGGTGTTGCACATTTATCAAACATTTAGACTATTTACTTGCAGAAATATTGGTCCTTCTGCTCTTAGCAAGAGACTCCTAAGTTTTTAAAGATGGATGGTTCACAGTAAACCACAGAAATATATCTTTATGCAGCATAGCAAAAGTGTGCTTCTCAATTCTACAGGAAATTTGTGGTACTATGATTATGATGAACAGACAAATTAATGAAAGAAGAATGCTTCAAAGTCCATGAAATATGCTGCTAATGCTCTGAAAGTCCTAAGGTGCATATGCCTGGGAGTGAAAGAGGGGTCATATATGCCTTATCTAATCTGTATGTGTAAGAGACCTGCATGAAGCATATTCTGTTAGAAAGAAGACTTGAGATTCTGGCTTCTATTTTCTGACTCTGTAGCTCTTCTATACAAATATGTTACACCTCTGTCTTTTTGGATAGTGAATCCTATAAGTATTTCCCTTACGTCAGATCATCTAATTTGGCATAACACAATATTAGGCAGTGGTCACAAACCTTACAAAAATTTGTCTTGGAAATTTAATTTTTTTTTTCAATTTTTTTCCCCACAACTTTTGATTTTAGTAATAAAAACTTGATTAGTCATGGGAAATAATGAAACTGTTTGGTGTGGTTCTTTCTGCTTCTTTTCCTGTCCCCTAACAGTTTCACAGATGCATCTTAGGTATTGGTTTAGTATTGTAGGCTCTTAAAATGGCAGGTTTACCTCGTGCTTTTATCACACTGACTTGATAGGGGCCTTTTTTTTCATTCTTGTACTGAAACCTGGAGTGCAACTCAAAATGGAAAGATCAGTTTGCATTGTAATGAACACACTCAGTTACTGGTTTTGAGACTCAAAAGGTGTAGGTAAGATATTTCTGTCAATGGACTTGCCATTAGCAGCTGATCTTTAACCTTTGTACTTTTATAGACCTTACAACTGCACTGAAGTTTGGCAGCGCACACAGTTCAAACCATGTGTCTGTCACACGCCTTAATTTAGTACAGGAAATCTTGTACTGACGGCCCTAGAGAAGAATCTTCTCCAAGCACACATGGCAGTGGCTGTAGTGGCCACATGTCCCAGTACTGCATACCAGTGCCCCTCAGGTCTGTCCTTATGGATCTCCTTGAACAGAATGCAGATCCCAGTGTGATTCGTTCATGTACTTGCCATCAGGGAATGCAGTTCTTACTGACTGTGGTGGCTGTATGATATGGCCCTTAGATTTGTTGTTTCACTCTCCCTTGTTAGAGAAGCCTGCTAGTAAGTGATTAGTTTTTTTTGCGTTTCCACAGCTCCTGGAGCCTGTTTGCCACCAGCTCTTTGAACTTTATCGGAGTTCTGAAGTTCGGCTCAAGAGATTCACGCTGCAGTTTTTGCCAGAGTTGATCTGGGTTTATCTGCGTCTCACTGCCAGCAGGGACAGGCAGAGTAATGGTTGCATTGAAGCATTGCTGCTTGGCATTTACAACCTGGTAAGTGAGATCAGGGGGAATGGCTGAGGAAAGCTTTGATCTGAAGATTTGCATCACTGACCGCTGGGAATAAAGTAAATTATTGGAACAACATATTTTAAATTAAAATACACTTTAAAGGAAGTGTATTTTATATGGAGAAAAGCATAATGTAATGAAGGTTTAGTAAGGATGTGCTTGCAAAATTTTTTTTAGTTTATAGTTACCTTTTTCAGAAAAACATTTTCACTGGAAAGAATCATGCCATGGCCTTTCTCAGACTTTCATATACTTCTATTTTTAAGGAAATCAGGTAGCCTTCCTTAATGTTGCAAAATACTTCTTTTTATGATTGTCAGGCTCATATGCTTAGTCAGTCTCGATGTGTCACTTCCCCTGCCCTCCCACGTGCTCTGAACGTGTCCTTTTTAAGAGTAGTTTGAAGGTGAAGCCACTCTGCATGTGAGCACTCAGATACATGTGTACATTTGAGTCAGTGCATTTCAGTCAATTGTCTTGAGGGGAACTGTGGTTTTAAGAGTCAGTAAAAGTAACTGTAAATTATTAAATATGGCTGTTGGTTGTAAAAGCAGTTTTTTACATCCTTACCCTAGCCTGGAAATGTTTACTTCTGTAATGTTATGAGGCTGCTTGATAAATTCAGCAATACTGCCACAAGAGACATTCTCTAGTGGGAATTTCTGTGGTATAGGACCTTAAAACATACTCCACTGAAGTATCACCCTTCTCTCTAATGTCATTTTAAACCCCTCCTTTAAATGGAGGATTGTATTTCTGCGCATAAGACACAGAATACCCAAACTGTGATTCTTAAAAATAAAATGCATTCTAGTTATTTGTCTGTAGATCAGCTCGATCAACTGGAATATCTAGTTATTTTAGATTTATTCTGATAGAAGAAACCCCTGGAAACTCCTTGGAAACCGATATTTTTTTTGGTACTGTTTATTGGATTGAAGTAGCACGTTTGTCTTTTCTCCCTTTTTCTCATGAATGTTCTGCAGTTCAGTTGAAAGTCATGTAGGTGATTCATATTTTTTAAGGACAGTAATTTCTCCATTCTCTCCGTATTCAGAAAGAGAACTCAAAACCAACAGTGGCTGCCACTGTTTTTTATCTCTAATGAAGCTGATATTTTTCTGCACATATACTGAGAGTGAAATTGTTTTCTGAATACTTAGAAACTGAAAGGGATAAATAAATCTTCTTGTGTTCTGGCAAATTCTCTCAGCCATCCTCCTCTTAGAATCCTTGAAACCTGCTACAAGTACTGAGCTACCTTGGGCTAAACTTTTGCATAAACTGGAATGACTGGAGCTTATTGTTTGAAAATTTGCTGTACAAAGTGCAAAGGCAGGATTTTAAACTCATTTTTGGTGTAGTCTTATGTAATTGCTCCTAGTATATCAGGGTTTGCTTATGTTGTAGCCTAGCAACTACAAAATCTGACCAATTTGAAAGCCTTTGAAGAAAACATTGTGTGTGATTCCTCCTGAGGAAACTTTGCCAGTCCCCTTGATTTCACCTTTTCTCTGTGGCACATTTATTATGAAATACTACCCATTGTCAGCAAGTGACTCATCAGCCCTTCTGTGTCAGTATCTTTAGTCTTAGTCATCAAGGATCCAGTGCTGGGGTTTTTTCAGTATTGCACACGAATTCTGCAGAGCAGTTTGTGATAGAGGTCTTTTCCCACTTAATAAATATGTATGTGGATGCTGTTGGTGTTCTGCAAATGCATAAAATCCTTGGGGTGTTAATAGTCTTATCAAATCAGGACATCTAACTTATTTGTTAAATTCCTTCTAAGAGCTGAAAGTGATTCCAACTCCTATCTCCTTGCTACTGTTTGAATTCTGGTTTTGTTTTTAATGCAGGAAATTGCTGACAAAGATGGAAACAACAAAGTTTTGTCTTTCACCATCCCTTCATTATCAAAACCCTCAATATATCATGAGGTAAGAGAGCTGCTGTGGTAAATTAAAATTGGATCTATTAGAGGAATGGAAACTGGATCCATTTGATGCCACAGGCCATTTTAGATGCATCTCGTTGCATCTAAATCTAATGTAACTTTTCAATGGCTGTGGCTTGCAGTTAGTGTAATAAAATGCAATAGAATTTGTAAAAGAACAGGAATATAAATGTTAAAAAATCTTTGCTGACTGCCCATTTTTAATAGTCAGTTATATTGTAGTTGCAACTATGTTTTTTTGCCTCTTACATGTTAGCATAAAAGTAGTCTTCCTTCTAAGTCTTCCTTAGTTTGGTTAGAACTTGGAATTGTATTTTTCTTTCACTACTGTTTCTGGACAAAAGGTCTGTGTGATCAGGACAAACTTAGTGTACATGGATATGTAAGAATCAAAGTTGAAAATTGCTCTCACCTACTGTATTGCTTCTAAGTGTGTAAACTTTATAACAATGAAACTGGGTAATATTTTTAGATTTACTGTATTCTGGAGTAATCTTCTTTTTTACAGATCACAAAATAAGTGTGTCTTTTGCCTTAGGTAGTTGGGAATTTTAGTGCTTTTGGGGAATTTTTACTTACAACTTCTTCCCCTCCTTCCTTCCTTCTCCCATCACCTACTTGTAGCCCTCTACCATTGGATCCATGGCTTTAACTGAAGGAGCATTAAGTCAGCATGATCTTATCAGGGTAGTTTACAGTGATCTTCATCCTCAGAGAGAAACCTTCACAGCACAGAACCGGTAGGTGGATGTACTCTTAATATTAAAGGTGCTTTACTAGGGAGACAAGTCCTTAAACAAAACTAAACAAAAATGTTTTATCATCAGTCCTTCCTCATCATTAAGTGCTCAGAAATAAATCTATAGAACAATCTTAGTAATCTTGCGGTATAATTTTCTTTTTCTTTGTTCCATCCTTGTATGTTCTTCTTGTGATTGTTTTGAAGAATAATTTCTCTGTCATTTCTGTAGCTGCAAAGAATATGTTTAGTTTTATGGCTGTCTGTTCAGTTTTTCCTGTAAGTGTAACAAAATTCAGCTTTGGATCAGGGTTGTGACTCCTTTTTCTACCCGAAAAAAGGGAATGGAAGTGGACAGACAGAACCAGGAGTGAGGGAAATTGCCCTCCTGTTTAATGACTGCCAGCTTTACCTGTGTCTAAAGATAGTACTGGGAAAACTGATAAAATAATTCTGAACGCATTGCAGACATTTCCACTTCTGTTACAGTCCAAATATTATTCCGTATCTTGTTTCCTTCATAGTTACTGCATATGCTTATGGCTTTCAAGATTTTCAGAATAATAAATTTAAGTGTTTATAGTGAACCTTTGATAGCCTGTTTCAAGTTAGTGTATTATAATGAAAGAGGATTAAAGGATTTGTGTATTTACTTCTGGCACTTCTTCCTGTGGGGTGCTTTTTGAGACTGAGTTGCAGGTTTCTTGTGTTAATTTTCAGTGAAATATTAAGAATATAAACAATGCAAGATTTTGCTCTTCTCTTTTCAGGTTTGAGGTGCTGAGCTTTCTTATGCTGTGCTACAATTCAGCTATTGTCTACATGCCTGCTTCTTCTTACCAGTCACTTTGTACAATGGGTTCCAGGTGAGACACTTGCCTTTGAAGTAGTCTTCAGGGTCACCTAGACTTTTAAATATTCATCCAGTAATGAAAAGTGCTTTCTGATGGGGATGGATTGGTTCTTGGTATGCTTCCATCATTTTCACTTGAGTTATGGCTATGCTAAGTTTGCCAAATATGTTTCATTTTCTTCCATCTGAAGATTAGATCTGTTCTTTGAGTAGAGAAGCAAGACATTTTATGTGCAAAGGATTTCTGTTGTTTTGGAGACAGTGCCACAGTTGCTATGTATCAGTGGCCATGTGTTGCTTCCATGAGGATTCAGATAGTAAACTGATGCAATAAGGATATAATAAATTATCCTGGTTTTAATGCAAGCAATATATGGGAAGGCAGGCCCATTTTTCAAGGGTCAGAAATATTTCTTACAAGGTAACTGAGAGCAGTTCTCAAGGCTATGGTATGTATTTTATCTGACTTTAGGTGTAAGATGGCTGCATGCTGTCATCATACATTAGATGGGAGGTGGCATACTTCCCTTCTGTCCCGCTGAAACATTTCCTGTAAAGAAAAATGGGTTTCAGTTACTGAATTTTAGGAAGAGTCTCCTGGTTGGTAATAGGGAACATCTTGGCACCCTTGTTCTTTAGAAGCTGGTTATAATTTGAGGAGAACAGGTGGAGTTATTGGCTACATGCGAGTAACACTGGACTATTAGCGAGCCACATATCAAGGCACTGCTACAAAACTGCTCTCATGATTAGGAATGCACCATAAGAATTTCCTATGTTGTGTATTTGTATTAAAAAAATAAATTAAAAAATAACTAAAATCTGTGTGATATAAAGACATTTGTCGTCCTTGTGGAGTTAATGCTTCCTTGTAATGGTGTTTTTAGGCTGTGTGTGAGTGGATTTCCACGGCAGCATGAGAAACGCTGGAAAGAACACTGTGGTAGAGTGGTGTTAGACCCTGACTTCATGGTGCAGCTGCTCACAGGTGTCTATTATGCCATGTAAGTGGATAGAGTTTTCTTACTTAAAGAGGAAGATCTGCTTTTGCGTGAATTAAAATACAAATGCCACTTGTTTTATAACTGAAAAAATAGCTAGACTCATAATACAAGTTTGTACTTGATTACTGTGTTTCCCATTACTTGCTTATTCAGTCAACAGATAATGTGAAAATATTTTTGTCAGCACTGAATTAGGTGATGAAGGGGCAGCAGTAGGTGCTGAAGAGAGTTAGGCTTCTGATTTCAGCTTTCTTCACCTTGCTATTACCACAGATACCTTCTGTTCACAAGCATAATGAGCTTGGATGCCAAGATAAACTTATGAAATGCAGACCTCTTAAATGTCAGTAGCATCTGAAGTACAAGTCTGAAAATACGTTTCTGGTGCAAATTGAGTTCTGCTAACATTAATATTTGCATATTGACCCCATTCTTTTAAAGTTTGTCCTGATTATGGCATCAATTTTGTCTTGTCGGGAGAGAACATGGAGCAGCTTTCTTGTGACACCAGTGAGGTAATAAAATATATTGTAGTGTTAAAAGAATTGAGTGCTGGAGTGTACATACAGTTGATGGATTTTCTACATAAGGTGAGAAGAGCAAAGCTGGATTTGGGCAGAAAAAAGGACAAGTTTGTTTTTATAAGATGTGGAAGATAAATATCTGTCTTTACTTTTTAGATATAATGGTCAGTGGGAGCTTGGCCAGGAGGTATTGGAGGACATAATTTACAGAGCACAGCTTGAACTCTACTCCCAGCCCCTGCTGGTAAGAAACAATCCCTTGTAATTTATGGGCTTGGTTAAGAGGAGTATGGATGTGTTTCTGAAGTGGCCTGGTAATGAAAGCTTTTGTGTCCATTCACTGCACTATCAAATGCCAGTGATTTGTTAACAGCTGGTGTTTGCAACATAGCTATTTATACCATACCTTTTCCACTGAGTATTAAGCCAGGGTGTTGGGATCTTCCAGGACTCAGCGAGACTGAAAGCTAGGATTTTGACAATATATTACAATTGGCTCAAAATGTTTATCTTGTTTTGACATAAGCTACTGATGAGTGGTTCAAAGAAGCTTAAGTGAATAGTTGTATTTTATAGGCATTGGTTGCCAGAAAGGTGTTTTCTTTGCTTCTAGACCTTCATCAGGGTTGGGAATAAACTGTGGGTTTTTAACTAATAACAAAGTAGAGAAAGCAACAGCAGGATACAGATGAAAGTGAAAAGGAGCTCCAATCCCAGAGTCAATGCCAGATTTTTTTTGATAAAAATCACACAGATCTTAATCTTTACCATTTTTGGAGGAACAGCAATAAAATGGAGTAGTTCTGATTGGGGTGAGGATTTTTTTAGTTTTCACTGTATTTGCTGTTCCAATCATGAAGAGAGAGAAGAGAAATGGGGAAAGTGGTGAAACTGGGCTGGAAGCAGGTGGATGTGATTGGGAAGGGTGAGAAGGTTGAAAGAGAGAAAGGGGAAATTTTTGTCAGTTGTAGGAATGAGAATTAAAAGGAGCAAAATTAAGGAGAATAAAGTAAATGAGATTGCTGTCTCAGTTTCTGCATCAGAATTGTGGCTAGGAGCCTTTAGTCCTCCTCTGAACTAACAGCAGTAAAATGTCATTGCTTTTTACATAACTGACGAAAGAGCAGATTGGCAAAAATCTTTTTATGTGGCAATCTGAGATCACTCTTTTCTGAACCAAATTGCATAAAATTATTCTCCAAATGTATTAATATTGGCTGTAAAATTTATCTACAGGCTTTCTGACACTGCTGCTTTTAAAATGCCTGCTATGCATTGAATTATTATAATAGTTGGTTCCTTTTGGAAATGACTCATCACTCCATTAGATTGAAAGTTTTAAATTAAATATTGAACCTGCTGAATTGGGCCATCCTATCAAACTACTACATTTGAAAACTCTGTAGGAGGATCTGGAACGTGATGATATGACAATTTTTAGTTTTCATTGTTCATTTTTAATCAATTTGTCCTTGGAGATTACTTCTAGTTGTAAGAATCTTCTAGAATGTCTTTGGTTTCTTTCCAAGTGTCGGAATTAGTAGCACCTTGGACCTGGGGAGCAGACTGGTTCCAGTCAGTCTTTTCCTCTGAACAAGGAGTTCTGCATGTTTTCCAGACAGAAATCCCAGTCTTCAGACCAGAGGCACACAGCCTTCCCAAATCCAGTGCACAGGAACCATGGATCAGCAAGTTCCTATTGTGACAGCAGCTTTATCCAATGTATTTTATTGATGCACTTATTGCTTTTATTGAACATTCTTTCCTTAGAGCTCCTTTCTGGTAGGCAAGAGTGGATGTCTGGCCTGAAACCAACCTTCCTTTGTCAGTGATAACTGCAGACTTGGCTTGCCAAGTCTGAATTGTGCTGTGTGTTTGTTTTCCTGCCTTTCAGTGCTGGATTAGACATCGTGAGCAAGTGTTTTTGCATCCTGAAAGATCGTGGTTTTGAGGGTGTTTTTGTCAGACAAGGACTGTGACTCATTCAGACTGGTTGTCTGGATTGTTTCAAAGATTTACTGTTGCATTGATTTTTATCTCCATATGGTTTTCTTCAGTCCCCAGAAGTACAGTTTGTGCTGCTAGAAAGGGCCAGCTGTTAAAAGGGTCCACAAGCAGAAATGCTCTGTCATGATTCTGGTCATGGTGCAGAAGTCTTTTGCTACGAATTTGTAGATTTTTTTTTTGTATACTAACAAGGGTATCTATTCAAGAGGTAGCAACTCCAGTGAGTAGAAGACTTTGGAAAATCAGGGTGTGTTCGTTTTATGGGCCGTGGTTTTGGGGGGATTTAGAAGCTTAAAGTAATACTTTGTGTGCATCAGCTTTGTTATTGTTGATACTGCACATGCCCTAGAGAGCCAGTTTGCTTTTCTGGAGCTGGTACGCAAATTCGCTTTTCTTGGACTATTTACTTGTAAAGTAAGAAACATTACTGAAAGTTGTTTTTGTCTTTTTTAAAGTAAACCTCTAATCCCAAAGGCATTTTATGGGAAACTTAAAGAAGCAATTAAAACATCAAAGCCAAAAGAAGTCACTTGTTCTCATCAAAGCTGCAAAACATAACTTCTGACTTTATAATAGGCTTTTACAATAAAAAAACTAGGTTTAATGAAGATGAGTGTATTATAATAACTTGGATCTCATTTCTTAGGTTGCAAATGTTTTTTTTTCCTGAGTAAATCTTGCAAGTACCTGCAGTCTAATCCCCTTAGTTAGGTTCTGTTGGGGTTGGTTTTAGGGAAGGGTGGGGAGTGGTATGGGGAAAGGTGTGGTGGAAATCAGTCTTGTCCCCCTGTGCACAAGGCCACTGGCTGTTTGCATTGGCTTGGGCTGTGACTTAGTTTTATTGACACTCTTGTCATAAAACTTAAATGGTATTTGCCTTGTCATATTGCAGTCTCTTTTGGATGGAGACCTTCCTGTATGTGTTGTTAACGTCTGTCACTACAGATGGCAAAGATAGAACAAAATAAGTTGCCTCAAAAAAATATGGAGAAAATTAACTCTGGTTTTGAGAATAGGTTCGTGATGAGCTTTTCCATGTAATCAACTCTGAATCCTGGGCATGGCGTCACCCATCTTGAGGGGAATCTGGCATAATTACCAATTCTTGCTTGTTCTCTCTTCTGTATCCATCAAAAGATCCAATATTGCCATTAGTGCAATCAAGGACAGTAGTAATTGAGCATCTTACTTTTGTCTTAGGTTGCAAATGCCATGAAGAATTCTCTGCCTTTTGATGCTCCTGATGCATCACAAGAAGGCCAGAAGGTACTGAAAGTAGAAGTTACTCCAACAGTTCCAAGAATTTCTCGGAGTGCTATTACAACAGCTTCTATCCGTCGTCACCGCTGGAGGAGAGAAGGTGAGCTTTCTCTGTCAGGAGCACATATTACAGTGTACTGTAACCATCATCATCACTGTAATCTGGCTTCTGAGTTTGAATGTTTACAGAACTTGGGGGGGGGCTTTTGTTTATTTGTTTTTGAAAGTGATACTCCATAGTAGTATATAGTATTGTACATCTTCAGAGCACTGCATGAACATGAATATTTTGGGTGTTTGTTTTGGTTTTGATTTTGTGATAAAATATGAGGTAGATGAGGAAATGGAGAAACTGGAAAATGTTTAATAAGACTTCTTTTTTTCTCCATGTAACACAGTGTGAAATTGTAGGGGTAAAGTGTGGCTTAGAATTTGAGTTCTTTATTTAATCTGCACTAAAGCTGAACTGCCTCCCATTGTAAATAGCTCAAGGAGTGAATGCTAGCATCTAGACCTTAATAGGATTCCAGCTGCATAAAGCTACTGATGGCAGTGGGAGAGGGAAAAACTGAACACCACACTTACCATCATATGACCCAGTTTTTTGGGGGCTGTAAAACAGGTTTGGATAGCTTAGAATTAGTCTTTCCTCAGTGAGTACTTACATCATATGGAAGCGTGCTTGACTGTATGAAGAAAAAAAAGTAGTGATCTTTACCTTGATGTGATGACATCTTCAGTGTAGGTGTAGCAAAAAAACTTGCTTTGAAATCACTTTGTCTACTTTTAAAGCTTTGTTACTTCATGTATAAAACATTAGTTTTAAAAAGCTGCATAAATCAATGAAGCTAAAAAGGAGAATAACATAAGAATTAACTGATAGTAAAAAGTCTGAAAACAGGAATTACATATTTTCCTGTGGTACATTTCTTTCCCTTTTTATTTTTTATTATTCTTCTTGGTCACGTGTGAAAGGATTTGATGACCTCTGGTCATCAGCTGAATCAGGATGTCCAGGACAACAAGTAGCTGTCTCCTGTTTCCAGGACTCTGCGCCATGTTTGTCTTCACTGTAGTTGCCATTATATTCACTTGCTGGTCTCTGGTCTACAGTACAGCCCGCCTGTCCTTTTCTGTGGATGTTCTCACCACTTTAACTAAGCATGGGTAGTGTTTTGTGTTTGTTCCATGTCTGCATAAACTTTCTATTTTCCCTGCCTGGGTTGGAATGCCAAGAAAGGAATAGAAAAGCACTAAAATGTTATGTGTTGAATCCCAGATGGCTTTGACTTCTCAATCGAGGCTGACTCAAGCATTCCTGGCTCACCGATCCAACACGGCTCCACAGACCTAGGGATCAAACGTGAGCAAGAGGGGGAGGTGCTGATGCGCAGGACCCCTGAGCATGGCTTCCCGGAGCCCACCTTGGCAGCAGCCACAACAGAGGGTAGGACAGAGATGAGGAGGCAGAAGTCAGTGAGGCAGTTGCTGGAGGAGGATCCTGGCTCCCTATCCCCAAGCAGAACTTCTTTCCATTCTAGTGTGTGTTTCCGCTATCCCAGGGTGTATTAGCTTTCTTTGCAATACACACATCCCCTATATACCTAACATCAGGTCAGGAACTACCTTTTGTTATCATGTGGGCTGGCCTGGGGCTTGCATCTGTGTGGTGAAACACTGCTTGGCATGGCACAAAAAAAAAAAAAAGACAGGGGTAATATCCAAGACCTTTGGGATTGCTTGGAAACTTTCTATTACTGAGCATGTTTAATCTGATGTTAAGAAGAAAAAATATGCACCAGATGAGCATGAATCTAGTCCTGAGAAGTAGACAGTACAGAGTATGAATGGATTTGGCTCCATTTTAGTTAAAATAGTGTCTTGTTAGTCTGCAGTTTTTAAATTTTCAAGAATGAAGTTTCCTGTTGCCATTAAAAGTCAAGCCTATCTAAAACAGGTGTATAATTACTGATGTTTGATTTGTCAGTCATCCTTTAATTGAAAATTCATATATGTACAACTCATTTAGAGCTGGCTGCTCTATAAGCACAAAAAAAGTGCTTTGTGTTTTCAGGAAGAAATGAGGTTGTCATGTTTCTAAAAACTTTAGAAACAATTACTGCTTTCTTTCTCAGTCATGCTGTCCACACAAATGTTGTAGGGCTTCAGAGGTCTGCTTGGCAGCCAAGAATAGCAGATAGAGTAGGTGGTAGAATTTTATTTTACATCAGTTCATCTACTTTTGAGGAAAGATGAAAGACGTAGTTTCAAGTACTGAACTTGAATCATGATTTCTCCTTAAGATGAGAATTATTTTTTTACAGATTTAGCTGAACATATTTTCAAATACTCTTCTACCTTAGGCTGTCTTCTCTATGTGAACATTCCTTTATTGTTTCTAGCCTCTGTAAGGGTAATAGTTGATAATAAGTGAGATTTTTTTGCACATTCAGACATGAGCTACATTTCTTCTTCAGATTTGTTCTTCAGGAAACAATAATCTGGAGAATTTGGAGACTTAAATGTAGTGTTATCACAGAAGCATTACACACTTAAACAAAATTGCTATCAAACAATAATTAAGATCTCATGCTTCTGTAGAAGAGAGTGGCATAAAATATTTAGTGCAGGTTTCTATCTACTTGGTGCACTATGAATTTGAGCATGCTCAGTAAATGATCCTGTCTTCTCTTAAATTCACTTTTCACTTGGTCTTACTCCGTTTTATAACTCTTTGCATGTGCATGACCTGAAGGATATAGAGAAGTCCTGAGCTGCAGAGAACCTTCTGGGACAGATAGGAAGTGGGAAGAGAGGTTGATGAAGATGATCCATTTTAGTCTTGTTTGAAGCCACTGATGTAATTTGGCATATTAGTGGATAAGGCATCATTCCACATTCTCTACTTCAATACAAATGGATTGAATATCACTTACTTCTGTAACATCAGCAATGTGTAATTGCATTCTTGATCAAACTGAGTTCTCCAGCTGATAGCATCTGGGAGAAGGCCAAGGAAAGGAGTTTGGCTTGATTATCAACATGAAATTGTGGGTGTATATCCACAGCTCATGTTCGTCTTCTGATGCTGATTTCACAAAAAGCTTCAGCCAGAAAATTCCCCCTCATAAATACTAGTTTGATGTCAAACAGCACAAGGAGAGACTGATTACTTCTAGTGACTTTTCAATCTTCAGGTATAGGAAGGATAAACATGCTAAAAGTAATTTAAAAAGGTGTATAAAACCCCTTCTTCAGATCAGTGTTTTGACCCCTTAAGTAGAAAAAAATAAGACTTGAAGATGACTCAGTAATGCAGTCCAAGGCATTCTGCTTCGGGTGGTTGCAGCTGCAGTTATGTGCACTATTTTGGGTCAGTGGAGAACACTGAGTCTGTATCTAAAGTACTAGCTGTGTATATGCACAAATAAATTATTTGAGGACAGATTTGCTCTGATAAGGAACAGAGGGAGTTCTGAATACACACTGTAGTGCAATTCATATGATTTCTATTGGATTGCACTGCCTCTTTCTCTTTTGGCCTTAAAATAAGGAGTGGTTGGAAGGAAGTAGATTTTTAGGTTTTTTTCCTTTTGAAATTGTCTTATTGGTCTATTGGAACATAAACAAAACCAAAAACAAACAAACAAACAAAAAAGAGAAAACTTTGTTGTTAGATCATCCTGTTTTCCTTCCCAGAGTATGTAGAGACTCAAACATTTTTTATTATTTCTGAGGGCAGTTTTTAGAAGAAAAATAAGATATATTAGGAAAAGAATGTGTTTGTGGAATTACTTTAATCCCATTGGGAACTTCTGTAGGTATGTGGGTCTGACTAGACAGAAACTCTCTTGCATGTTATCTTCTCTATCTTCTTCATTTTTGAGCACTGCTGAGCAGCTTGGGCCTCTGCATAGTTGCAGCATTCAAAAGCTTGCAACAACCCCTCTCAGTCTTGTCTTTAAATCCTGTGCATAAAATGCCACTTTTTCAGTGTAACTACTCTGCTTCACTGTCCCTGAATAGGACATGTGCTTTAGCCTCCTGTTACTCAGCAATGTTTTAACATAAGCTTTGAAAACTACTGATCTTCTTGTAATAATAAAAAACTTAGCAGTGTTGTCTGGAGATACCTTTTCACAATCTCCACATTTTTCTATTGAATAAGAAGGGCTTGAGAGGGGGCTTCAGCTGCTTCTCTTGCTGCTTGTAGCTGAACACGCTTTCATCTAGCTTTGCATGATTATATAACGAAACATAAATGTTGGTTTATTGAAAAAGTGGTCTTGCATTTGGTATGGTCCAGTGATGTCTGATTTTTATCAGTACCTTTGACTGTGTGTGGGAAGCTTGAAGGGGGGAATGTCGATGTGGATCGTGGATAAAATATATCACTGTAATATACCTGTAAGAAAAGACAGGTATGTGTCAAAGAGAAGAGGAAGGCCTAGTTTGACCAAACGGGGTAGTCAGGAAGTGGGGAAAGTACATGCATTTTACATATGGTTATGGGAAGTTAAAGCAAGTGATGCACCCTTCATTTCAATAATTGCTCTGGGAACCTAAGGAGCTCTTTTTTCTAAGGCAAAAGGCTTAACCAAGGAAGGAATACTGCTTCTGGGAGGCTAATTAGTCAAACAGAACTATTGAAAACTACAGAATCATCTCTCATTGCATTGTTTTGAGAGAGGCTGAGAGTGGTCTGATTTAGAGATGTCTAAGTATCGTTTGTAAGCTGATACACCGTAATGGTAATTCCAAAGCAAAGTTTCCTGAAAAGAAGTAGTAAATATACGGCAGAGTAATGAAACGTCCCTGTAAAATTTTGGGTTTGCATTACACCTCAGAAACGTGAAATTGGATCAGGCTGTATTCATGCTACACAGAGGTAGCAACAACACCAAAAGCTTTCTGTGTGTTCTGTTTGCCATGATGTAAAATGTTCCTTAGCTAACACTCAGCATGAGAGGATGAGCTTCCATGCAAATGGTGGACTCAGATACTTGCCACCATGTTTTTCCCATTCCACAAGAAAGATTTAAACATGTTTCTTGGCGGCAAGCTGGGTTGAACAATCTTAACAGTAGAGCGCCACAGCGGCTTTAGCTGGGCTGGATCTGTATTTCTTCCAAATAATCAGATTCTACAGCTAGAAAAGCAAAATTCTTATAGCCTGAGTGACATCTTTTTTGCTGACATGGTGAAAATTTATGACTTTTTCTCATTGAAATGAGATGCATGGAGCAAAAACTGTAGCTCCACTTTCAGTTTTGAAATCTAAATGCTGCTCAGTTTTCTACTAAAACAATAACTTCTTCTGAGAACTTGGAGCTTAGAAAAAGATTGGAATAAGATTAAAAGAAAAAGAGTATTAGTGTGCAGCCCTAATCATATTATAAGCCTAAAATAAGGACTTAAGAAATAATTTTATAATGTTTTTATTTGCTCTTTGAGATTCCAGTCAAAAGCACAGCACCTCTTCTATAACATAAAGTGTTTCAGAGATTTAATTTCTCTTAGTGCAAGGGTTGCCTTTTTTTTTTCCTCTGAAAAATGTAGATGTTAAGATAAAAGCAAGTATGGTAGAAGCATCTGGATGGGATTGCTGTAAATTCAGGGAGGATTGAATTTTGGAGGGGAGAACTAGGAATTAGGTTAATCTCCAATAGAAAGTATGGTCACATTGTTCAAAGTGCCAGCTACACACAAGAGAAGCCTTCTACCTTTGTTGGAACATTGTGATTGCTAGCCTAGGAAGTAGCCTAATTCTGAAGTTTACTGAGCACTCACCAGTACTTACTCTGACTGGAAGAGATCATTAGATATTGCCTCAAAATAGGATAAAAATAGTCTGAAAGGGTGGTGGGTTTGTTTTGGATTGGTTTGTTTAATGACATGTAGTAGGAGAATGGGTAGGAGTATCTGCAGACCAAGCTAAAACAAATTAACCAAACGGGGCCCAATTCTTGTTCATAGACAAAGTTTGGGACCAATATTCTGACTGGTAAGAGTACTAGAGATGAAAGGCCAATCAAGCTCAGGGAGCACTTACTGTTACTCTGTTTTTCTGCTAAATATGGCAGGAAAATTGGCTGAGAATAAAAAAAAATTAAGCAAGTGGAATCCAAGTGGATTAGCAAATGAGGTTTGTTTTGACGTTCTGTGCACATCTTCGTCTTCATGTAACTTGAACGCATTCTGTGTTTTCTGATTGGTTTGGGGTTTTTTTGGTTGGTTATTTTTTTCTTAATAGATACTGAAGGTGTAAATGGAAGAGAAGAGTCTGTGAACCTTAATGATGCTGATGAAGGATTTTCATCGGGAGCTTCCATCAGCAGCCAGCCAGCTGGGACCAAACCTCTATCCTCTGTATCCCAGAAGGGCAGCTTAAGGAAAACAGCAAGTGGGCGTTCCACTAAGGAGAAGGAAACCTCTTCTGCAGCAAAATCCAACGAGAGCCCTCGAGATTCAGTAGCTCGAAAGCAGTACACACATCAGTCCTCTGACCTGGATGGAGATATAATGGAGATGACACCTACTAAGAAACACCTCAGCCTGCCTGCTGGGCAGGTGGTGCCAAAAGCCAACAGTTTGGGCCTGATCAGGACCGCCAGTGCTTCCTCCAGTAAATCATTTGACTATGTGAATGGCAGTCAAGCGGGCTCCAGTGCTGGAGCTGGTACAGAGGGTTTTACCAGTCTAGCAGCTGGCAACACCAATCGGTTTTCAACTATCAGCCTACAGGAGGACCGGCTAGGCCAAGCTGGGGAAGGTAAAGATCTCCTTTCCCCAGGAGCTCCCCTAACCAAGCAGTCTCGATCTCCAAGTTTCAATATGCAGCTGATATCCCAGGTGTAACTTTGACCCCCTTCCTTAGTATTCCCTCTTCCCCCTTGATCCCTGGCGAGTTCATCCTTAAGCAAAACATGAACCATCATCCCACAGTGTGAAAATACTGACTGTTGTGATCTCGTTTGATTTGGTTTAGCTATCATACTGTATTACTGAAACAGCAATAATTCTTCCCTCACCTTCATCCTCCTTCCCCCTTGTAAACATGGTTGTGAAGCAGTATGTAATGTACTGTATGCCTTTGTCCATGCCTTCCTTTCTCCTTGGGTGATGTGCAATCCATCGTAGGCTGATCAGTCCCATTTCAACACTGTGAGACTGGAGACACCGGCAGAAATGGTGAATGTGATCCCTATGAGATGATGCTTTGGCTTTGTTAAGAAATAGAAACGGGTTTGTTTTCTCGGTGTGCAGTACTGCAAAGACTACTGGATCCTGACATGTCTTTCTCAGAACCAGGAGTGCCTCAGAGATTCTAGTGTGACTTTGGACCTCTCTGAGTCTGTGCAATCAATTCTGGGGAGGGGATTGTCATTGCTGCTCCTGGCTGCCTACAGCACTTTTTTCATTAAAATGAGGGTAGTTTTTTCTTGACTGCCCCCAGTCTCTCATCCCAGAAGCTTTTGATGTTCAGCAACTGAGACATGCATATTAAGAAGCTGTTTTCCCTCGGAGAGAGGATTCTAGGTTGATAATGTAGGTTACAATGCACTTCTAATGGCGTTGTAGCCATTTGTAATGTTACATGTCTTCCCCTCCAGGACACAGGGTCATTCTGCATTTAGACTAAAAGTTAGACACCCATCATGCTGTTAAAGCAATTTGGTTTGTAAGTGGGAAGGAAACTACTTCCCTAGGAAATAATGGCTAGCTCTGCTTCATTTTTGTTGTTGCTGTTGTTGTTGTGAGGTGCTGATCACCGAATTGAAAGGTGTATTCGGGTAAAGAGTATTTCTCAGGCTGCTGTCTTTTGTGTCATGGCTGTTGGGACACCCCCACCCGTTTCAGCTGCTTTCTCGATGTCCCTGAATTCATGATGGAGTGATTTGAGGAATCCTGCAGTCCAGACAGACCATACTCTCAAGGTGCTGTCTCAGGGATAGAGACAATATTTTGCTAGAAACACTGAAGCTTCAATGTGAAATGCTTTTCTAGCAATGCCGTTTGTGCAAAGGGGTACTGACAGTCCTTTCTTTTCCCCCAGAAGGATCACACTTCATTGCCTTGGTATATATAATCTTCTGAGTTTTTTTAACTCTTATTTTCGTGGATTTGCCCTACTCTAGAAAATGCAGAACTCGTGCCATTGAGCCAAGCCTCAAATGTGTGTGACTGGTGTGTGGGCACTGGCTGGTACTTATGTTAGAGGACACTGCTTAGAAGCACATTTCTGGTTACACTGGAGAATGTTTGGCATTCTCTCTCTGTCTCTTTTTGGATTAATAGAAAAGGGGAAAGTTCATCCTCTCTGCTTAAGTCCTGTATGATAGCCTGGAAGTTTTCAAACTGTAAACCCACAGGAAAGAGTTAAGATTTTTATGTGGGCACTATGGTTTCACTGTCACTGTGAAGGATAAATGTAAGCAGTTACAAACAGCAGGCTCTCTTTGAATGATACTCTTTAAGATATTCAGAACAATGAATGACATGCTGTGGTATTGTTGATAGTTGATTTTGATGGGGTTTTTTTAATGCTTTATTTCAATTAGATTTTTTTCAAATTTACATTAAAAATCGTAAAATATTTGAAGGATTTTTTGTGGGTTGATGAGTCACTTTGGTAGCCTAGTCTTCCTATCATACAATCATCAAGTGAATTTAGCAGCATCTGATGTAGAAATTCAGGTAAAGAGTAAATAGACTCATCGGAAGGAAAACCTGACAGTTTCTAAATGGAAATTAATTTTTAAGGACCACCAGTCATGCACAGATGGAACTAAGGCAAAGCTGAGATGAAGCTACAAGGCTTACATTTCTGTAAAAATGTCAAAAGCTGTATGGTTAAACTCTTCTCTATAAAACAAAATTTTTCTAGTGGAGACAATTGGTAAGTTATGACTGGAAGTGCCAAGTTTATACTTTGTAGAGACTATCAAAAAAGAAAATTTGCTTAAATATTTGGGAAAGAAAAGGTCAGGAGTGTCAGCTAATTTCCTAATAATCACTTAATTTTAGTATTTTAAGAATTAAAGTTGTTCATTACCAAGGTTCTCTATTTTGTTTGTCATTAGATGAATTCCTCCAGAAGTTTTATGACAATTAAATTGGTATCAGGTCAAATTTTATAACTTTTTTTTAAAAACTATTTTTTGTGTGGGGTCCCACACTATGGAAACTATTTCAGGAAAGTGAGACAGCTTTACTGGCTTCAGATAGGGAAGTCAAATGTACATCTGTAAATTCAAATTGGCAAAAACCTCAGTCAAACTACCTTTAAAATATTTTTACACTTCTCATTTTGATGATGTGCCTTTTGTTACGGTTTCATTCATTGTACTTTGGTTTGTTCTTGTGTGTATATACGTACACCATATCAGTCTTTTTAAAGAGTTTAAATTTATCCCTGTAAAAAAATTATGTTTTCTATGTGCTGATGTGGTAAACCTATGACTTCTCAAAAATTGCCCTTTTAGTGAAGTGTTCCAGTTGTGGGAGCTTGTTTTGTTTTTCAGCCAAGTCCTGTTGAACGTTTACCTTACAAATCAAGTCATCAGAGTATCTTCAAACCAGCTGTAGCACCGGGCTCTACAATACTGTGTGTCATGTTTATCACTAGTGCTTCTAGACGTGTCTCAGGCTGTGCTAAGGTGTGTCAAGATCGTAGCAAACCTTTGTACACTATGTTCAGTACATTCCAAAGTACTGTGGCAGAAATAAATTTAGAAGTGTCTGGGATATGGGTGGAGGGAATAATCTGCTGAGTTTCTGATTATATATGCTAAATACTAAACAAAGTACAAAACATACTTAAATTTTCTGACACCTGTGACAAATGTTTAGACTTAAATCAAGCCTCCTTATCCTAAATTCACTCTGCTGTCTCTTCTTTTAGAACATTTGTACTTGAGGCACTAGATTTAGATTTCTGCACTGTTTGAGTGCTACTGCAGCATTATAAAAGGAAGAAAAGCAGAACGCTGTTTTTTCCCCTCCCTGTGTGTGCATGGATGCGTATACATGCAATTCTTAGGTGAGGAAGGGTAGATTCTATATTCTGATGTGTACATATACTTCAGTAGAGAAAAATGAAATATTCCTTGATACACATCACAATATGCTGCCATTTTGCAACTAATTTTTTTTGGACTTTGTAGTTTTAAGAAAATACAAGATGTTGGGATTGTGGACTCTAGCTTGATTATCCTTTTCAGGGATTTATTGTGAGCAGCTTTTTGGTTAAAAGGTTACAAAAAGGTTTTAAAGGGGAACTGTATTTTCATTCTGCAGAGAGCAAAGTGATGAAGTAAAAATACCTTTTAAAATTAATGTTGCAAGATGACTGTTTAAATTGCTGTATTATCCCTTCAGTTTTCATTTGGAAAATTTCATAAAATAGATACTTTTGTATCACTGTCAATTTTAAGTGCAGATTTCTTTGAACCCCCTTTCTGATGTGAATTTGAAGTTTTCTAACAGCATACTTCATTCTGTAATGCTGAGCATCATGTTGCAGCCAGTAAGCATTAGATCTAGTATTTGTAGTTTGCAAGTGTGTTGGTCTTAAATGCATCTCCAACATACACCTGCTAGCTTTAACGTAATTAAAGTCATCAAAATAGTGTGAGAAAAAAAGGTGTTTTCTGACAAAGTATTTATTTGCACTACTTATGAATACTGGAGTTTACTGGGACAGGGTTTTTTCTCACCATGTGAGGTTTACTTCTGTGTGAGTAGGTACATACATTTGTCACGTGTTGACAATCAATTGCCTCAACTGTGTGTATACTGTATGTAAATAGGAACGTATTTTTCAAGATTAAGGGGGAAACCTGCATCTTAGTGGTGGTAAAGCTACTCTGCAGTAAGGTGACCCCAACTCTGCTTTTTGTCTTCAGATGTGGTTTGTTTTACTTCTTTAATGAAGTTTATTAGTGTTCTTGGAAAATTGTAGCTCCAGGGAAATTTTCCTCAATATTTAATGTATAACATGTTCAGAGAATTATATTTTGAAAAATTAATTTTGGAATAGATAATTCTATGCTATGGCTGTATTTTAACCTAAGACTTTGAACTTGTCCTATTTTATCATGAACCAATGGCTATCTCCTATAAGTGTTCAGCATTTTAACTTTGGTCAGAAACCAGACTTTTTTGTTTATCTTGGCTTACAAATCTAAATTAATTTGAAGACTAAGAATCAAGAATAACTTTTTGAATAATACATAAAATCAAGCTGTACAGTATAGGTACTGTGCTAATCCTAGAGGAGGTGTGGAAAATACAACAGAATATGTTTGAATGAATGTACTGCACACAAAACAAAAATACTTTGA
This sequence comes from Cyanoderma ruficeps, assembly GCA_008694505.1. NCBI lineage: Eukaryota > Metazoa > Chordata > Aves > Passeriformes > Timaliidae > Cyanoderma > Cyanoderma ruficeps. The sequence goes on from VZDJ01000594.1 coordinate 25,021,933, forward strand.
TATTAGTAGATCTAATAATCTCATCCTTAAATTCTCTCATTGCCAAAGATATTGCTACCTTGGCATGTTTAATATAACATTAAAGCCATTAGCTAGGTGTCATTTGTAACAAGCATTTATATCATAGGAATATAGTTTTCATCAGAAGAGTAAACGTGCCCTTTTTATTTCAGTTCCTTGTTTAGGATAATTGCAGGACTAAAGTTACAAAATATCACTCCTTTTGCATGCTAAGCAGACAAGCCAGATCCTCTGTATTTGCATCACATTCTTTAATATAATTTAGAATTTTTATAATTTTTCAATATTTTATATTTTCTTCAGGGTTTTAAATGCTATTTGTTTCTAGCATATGGGCCTTAATCTCTGTTCATTATTTTTGTTTTTTCCTCACTCACTGGCACTTGGATAAACTTTGCTATTGAAAGCTTTTCTGTAGGTGATTCAGGGTAGTGAATCATGGGTGTTGTGTTAGTGAGTACATGTATCAGTCTGTCAAAATTTTTGTCATGACCATCTGAAAAGACAAAATACTTCCCTGCCTCTTCCACAGTGGTGGAAGGTGGTGGTGAGGTGTGAGCAACTTGGTTTGTTCCTGAAAACAATAAGTAGATTTTGCAAGACTGGTATTTACGAGATTTTCCACATAGTCATTATGAATTTTTATTTAAAATAAATCTTGGAACAAGATTTTGAAACAACAGCCAGCCATATTAGATAAACTTGCCTAGTAAGTTTGTCAGGTGTCAAGGCCTGTGATATTAAAAGTCTAGAAGTAAGCTGTGCAAGTCTTAAGGGTACCTTACAGCTTCAAGAAAAGGATTTAGTAAAAATCTGTCCCATTTAATCATCTATATTTGAGATTTAACGGAAAAAAACCCCAATTTTTGCTTCTATCCTTCTACTTACTTTTCTCTAGGCTATACCTCTCCCTGTTTGTTTTTTTTAAACTGTGTTCATCAGATTTTACCAAAGGTGGTATCTGAGGGACCAACTGAATTTAAAATGGGTCCATACATTTTCCCTTCTGTCATAAAGGATTACTAAGGTTTTCCTGTGAGGAGCTGTTGATGGGAACAGATGTATATTAAAGCTTTGTATCTGTACAGTCAAACGTTGCCCTACATTTTAGCTTGTGCATGATGAGCAGAGTGATGAGATCAAGTTTTATTGACCAGCTACTTGGTTGTGAGCTCCCAGTGTTTTACAGTCTGTAAGATTTAAGACATTTTAGAGAAGACTGCATTCTGATACAACTTTTTAATGAGTGAATAACAGTCTATTCAGGAGTCAAAATTTAAATTGCTTTAAAATGTGGTTTAGAATTCTCACAGGTTTTGATTTTAGAGGGTAAAATGATCTGGGGAGATTTTTGTTTCGAAGTATCTGCTGGTAAAGTGTCTCTATGGTGCTTCGTCATGGAAACTTCCTTACAAACCAGTAGTGAATCCTCTCTGAGTCCTCATCCTCCCCAGAATTGATCACAAAACAGGAAAAGTAGAGCAACCTTTTACCTTTAGTTCTAAAACAAGTACTTGGCAGTAACAGAAATACTGGCTATTGACACTGTTCTTTCTGTTCAGACAGTTACTGTTGTTGTGCTAGAATTTCATGTTATTAGTTTATGAAAAATGCAAGTAGTAAAAACTTTGTGGCTTCAAGTATACAGTAGATGTGAGTTAACAATCACTCAGGATAAATCAACATGTCAAAGTATTAATAGATTCCTAGTACTGGGGTGTGTGGTGTGTGTGTGTGTGTCAGTGTTCAATGATTGCTTTGAAACAAGACTTCTGTTTTCTTGCACATAGTACATACTTTAGGGGTGGATATTACTAGCTGGTTATTTATGGACAAATACCATATGATTAAATAAAACAGAGTCATTTAACACTTTTTTTTCATATTGAAGATTCCAGGAAAAAGCTAATAAAGATTTTTAATAATCAGCAACTCTTAATACATTTTAGATTTACTATGGTAGCTTTTATTTGCTATTAAAAGACCCCAACAACTAAATTGATATATACCCCATGCTGCATTTTTTAAATTTGTAATTCCTGTACTTGACAATGAGTTTTTTGATCTGTTTTTGTCCTTGTAAGAATACAGGACTAGCTCTCTGTTTTACTAGCAAAAAGAAACATTCTGCAAGGGTTACAAGATTATTTTCTTACTTTTTCGTCATACCAGGTTTGTTTCTCTGAACTAAGGTTTCTGAGGATTTTTACTACTTTAGCATTATGTAATCTCATAGAAGGAGCATAAGCAGCACGTAGCCCACTTCCTGTGGACACACAGGCTAGGCAATAGGACATGGATTGGTGGTGTGAGCCCCTCTTGACCAGCATAGCCTTGCTTGCTGGTATGAACCCCAGACGTTTGAGATTCGGTACTGGTAAAGGACTAAATCAAACAGGTTTTTAATAACCGTGACCTCTGCTGTATGATGTCCTTTAACCTGGGGACCAGGGAAAGTCTTCATTCTTAGTCCTGAAGAAGGCACGTATTGAAGATCATGTTATTGGTGCATGTAAGCCATTATCTTAACTGTCTTACTGAGCTGGTTCATGCTGTTGACTTGTTGAAATGTGAAATGTAGTTACTATTGACTTTGTAAATACCTGCCAGAGAAGAAATATAATTATTTTAAATCATTGTAAATAGAGATGTATAAAACTCGACACAATCTGCAATGCAGAAAGAATTATATATATATATATATAAATATATAAAGATGTTAAATAAATATCGTGCTGTTTCTGAACAGAAATGAATACTTTGTGAATTGCTGGTTTTTAAAAGTGTGATCCGGGCTGGTGCGGGGAGTCGTCCCCGGGTAGCCGAGCTGTGAGGGGGATTTGCGGGGCCGCTGTTCCGGTACGTGGCTCGCGGCGGCTTCGCGTCGCCACAGCGACCGCGGGCACGAGCCCGGGGAGCGCGCGCGTGCCCGGCGGCGGAAGTCCCGCCCTGCGGCCGAGGCGGGCTGGGGGCAGGGCGCGGGTTGGCCGCGGCACGGGTCACTCAAGGCGCGGCGCCCGGGTTGGCTGCCTTGGGGCCGCCGCTGGCCGGCACGTGAGCCCGGTTCCACCTCCAGCTGCCGCCGCCTCTGCCGGGGCCGCGGGGAGCGGACCCCGGTCCCGCAGGAGCGGCGCCGTGAGGGGTGAGGCGGGCCCGGTCCGCGCCCCCCGGCGGCAGCGCCCCCCGGCGGCGGGGGCGCGCCCACGTAACGGACGCCGCCATGAGCCGGCCCGAGGGGACTCGCAGTAGCCGCCGCTCTCTGCAGGTGAAGTTCGTGCCCGACGAGGACGTCCTCAAGCACATCGCCGACGACGCAGGTACAGCCGGCCGGGGGCATAGCCCGGCGCTGGGGAGAGGGGTCCGAGCAGCCGCGGTGGCCCCCGAGAAAGGGGCTCTGCAACACCGGAGCTGGGTGCTGCAGAGCCTCGCAGAAGAACGAGGCCTCCGGAGTCGTTCTGCCCCGCTTGACCCCTCGGTGGAGTGTCTCTGTCCCAGCCCGGCACTGGGCAGGCTGCGGGCGGGGCGGGTACGAGCTCCCGCGGCAGCCGCGTGTCCCGGGTGCCAGGGCAGCGGCGCAGGGAGCCGCGAAACTGCTCGGGCCTGACGCGGTTGAACACTCGCACAGTCAAGGCAGAACGAGGCTCCAGGCGTATGCCATAGAAGTGTTATGCAGCAGTTCCGACTACGTTTAAGGTGGGGGACCTCTGTGGAGATGCTTAAAACTTGCCGGTGCAAGGCAGGGAACATCCAGTTCAGACTTCACTGCTGATCCTGCTTTGAGCAGAAGGTCACGCAGACGATATCCAGAGGGCTCTCAGTCTAAATTCTCTCTAAATTCTGTCAGTGTACTGACAACCTACAGGCAAGGTATTTTCCAATTGCTCTTTTTCTCTAGAAAAAATAAGGGTTGACAAGTACCATCCCTTTTGCATGCAGTTTGATACTGTAATGCGGGAGCCACTGTAATTTCTCCTGTTTCTCTCTGTGGAGCTGGTGTTCGCTGAGATGAGTCTCTTACCCTCATGGACTGCAGGAGCCAGCATTTGTGCTGAAGGAGGGATGAATGGCTGTAGGGTCAGCTACTGACTAGCTGTTCTTTTAGTAGGACATGTCAGAGTTGAATCTGTTCAGTAATTTGCATAACAGGAACCTGGTCTCTACATTGGGTGGCTGCATACTACTGCAATAGAAATAATGAAATAGCAGGAGGTTAAAGCTTTTATTGCAATTCTAGGAACTAAAGTACGGAAGGACAAGGCTCAGCTGAGTGTCAGTGTGAAGAGATTTGTGAAGAAGCTTGAGAATATTTCTGATAATGAAGCTCAGGAGATCCTGGAAGAGAAGAACTATGTTGCTGCTCTTGGAATATGTGCCCAAGGTATTAGCAGGGGAAAACCTAACACAGCTCTGGCTTCAGGAGATTCTTGCAGGGTTAGGGTTGTATGGTGTTGGTGAAGTTGCTTTTGAAGGCTCAGTCTGCTCTGTGCTTGTGGTAACAGGTAGAAGAGAAGATTATGATTCTAGGATTTTATTGTTATATTTGTTTTGTAACACCTGCAATATAAAGCCAAATAATGAAATGTTGGATTCCAGCTTTCTTGGGCTGGGAATATCAGTGCTTTTAAAATAGCTGCAAGTAACATTTCTTTTCACAGATCCACTGGGAAATGGCTCAAATATAAGTGGTGGTGAAGTTTACTCATTCCAGACTCCCAAACGCTCCAATAAAATGGCTGAGCTGGGTATGTTTTGTTCATTTTTCTCTGTGGACTTAGGACAAGCAAGCAGAAAGTAGCAGTTTCCAGAGAGCGTGGACTGTTTTGGTTCAAATAAGGTGCTTGAGCCAGGTTGTCACTCACCTGGAGAATCTTTGTATGTCCAGCACCATCTGAACTTCATTATGTGTTCATTTGTCACAGCTAGTGATACCTCCTACAAAGGATGATCTGGGGGACAGGGATCATCCTACAGAATCACTATACAGGAGCTGGTTTTGGTGCCTCTTAGCTTCTGCTGTGTCTTGGGAACTTGTGTTTCCTATCTTAGACCTCCTTCTGCAGCAGGGTGGATTTCACTGGTGCTCCCTCCTGGAGCTGTGACTCAATTTGAAAACGGAGGGAAGTCGTGCTGTGATGGCCTGTTAGTCCCAGTGTTGTTACATGGAATAGGCTGTTGGCCACACAATGGTAGGGACTGTTAGCAGGATATGGTGACCTTTCAGATTCACATCAGTCAGTCAATTTCAGCTTGTACTGATAAGCAGTAGACACAGGTAAATTGTTCCTCTTGGGTAACTGATGTGTTTACTATATCTGATGATCCCTTATGTCCAGCAGAGCAGTCTTAAAGGACTGAGTGAGCATAACCAAACCTTGCTCTAATTTAGAGATCTCCCAGAGATCAAAACGTGTTCTGCCATTGCCTCGACCATATTTGTAAAATTAATTCATTGATGAGTTCAGCCTTTGAAAATCTTCTCTGAGGAATACAGCCACCTTTTGGGTTAGAAAAATCCAGAAGTATTTGGTTCCTGAAATAGCTAGGGAATTAATATGTAGAGAGCATTTCAGGTGTAAGGCTCCATTTCTGACTATCCAAAGCTGGAAGTTCTGTACCTGACATGTCTTTCCTTCCCCCTATTTCCTACAGCTTCTGAATTAGCCCACACACCAGAAAAGAATGTAGCACCTGATCACTCCAAGTGCCCTGATAAGATGGCCAAAACCCCTCAAAGCAGTAAGTCCTATGATGGTCTGGGGAACTGAAGCTGAGTGAAACAGGGGTTATGTTTCTCTTTGGGTGGTGGAGTGGATGCTTGAGTTCCAGCTTCTGTCATGCTTCCAGTCAGGATAACACCATGGGCTGAACTGTTTGATGTGCATGGCCTGTGCTTCACCTGGGTGTCAGATCTCTTCTTCTGCCCTGCTGCTCTAGAGGAAACATGAACTTCTCTCTCATCTGTTGTTGTGACATTTAACAAGTTCCTCTCTATTCAGTAAAAATGCTCGCACTTGAGAGAGTTATGAGCTGGGCTGGTGTGTTAGACACTGATGGGGTAGGGCTGTGTGGGTGTTCATGTGTAAATTCACACTTTATTATGTAATATTTACCACCTGGTGCTGCAGAGAGAAATACTGATGGTAGAAGTCAATGCAGGTCAACACTGGCAAAAGCATGTGCATTTGTGCTTGGAAATGGAGTCTGATGTGCTCAGGGAGAGCAGAATAGCTCATTTTTCAGCCTCTTCCCTCCTGCCTGGCCTCCCAAAGCTGTGACCAAGAATTAAAAGATGCCTTCTGTGGTAATACCATTGACTCTTGTGTGAGCTGACACAGACAGGCTGCTGGAGCCACCACAAACTCAGAGCCAAAATGCAGAGAGTAAATTCATTTCTGTTATCTTCCTCAAGCAACACCTGGGCAGAGGGGCATGAGTGGAGGTGCAGGCACCCTTACGTGTGCTTCAGTGCTAGAACTAGCCTGCTGTTCACACCGGTCTATCAGGACTTTTGCACGTGTGCATTATCCCCATGCTGTGATCTTCACTGTGTTCTGATCTTCTCTGTACCAAGACAGAGTGCTCAGGATTGTCCTTTAGGGTGCCTCCAAGCCTACCAAGCACCTATGTTATCTATATACAGATGTTCTACTTCCCAAATCCTACACAGGGTAAACCACAATAGACATGGTGTATCTCTTTTTCTGCATCGCCATTTGAGTCTTCACTATCCCCAGCTGCATGGTCACTTGAACGTATTTGCAACTCTCCTTGTCAGTCTTTCACTTCTAACCCATTCCTCCCAGCAACTCTTTGTTCTCTCCTTGCCTACCTGTGAGGAACTCGAGGCTTCCTTCATAGGATTAACTATGCAGGGAGCTGATATTCTGGTGCAGTGCACCTTTGAACAGTGAATGCCTGTTTTTCTAATGGACCATCTTGTGCCACTGTTGAAAATTTGCAGTACTCTCTACAGTGTTGTTTCTTCCTTTTCAGAACATTCAAGTTCAAACAAAGTGCAGCAGAGGGTGAGTAATAACTTCATATTACTTGCATTTTGTGTTTGGGTTTCTTCCCTACTTGTACTGGCCAATTACTACAGTTCTGGAAAGGAAGGACCTTGAAAAGCATAATCTACAGTAGAGATATCTTCTAGTCTAACCAGACAGGAGTAACTCAAGTGAGAACCATTAATCAGGACCATGGGGTTTGGAGTTGGTGGGCCAATAATGGTTTAGCTTAATTATAATGGGTGAAAACTATTTCCTTACATCACACAAGTGAGGATGCTAGACAATCCCTTAATACACAGTTATACTCACAGCTTTCCAGTTCCTAGAGGAAGAAACAGCCCTAATGGTAAGAAATGCTGTTAAAACAGGAGTTCCAGAACTGTGATGCTGTTCAGTTTCTTACTTTCCATTGGTTTATAAATTTGGGTAATGGGGAGATGTAGGTTGATGTTGTGTTTTGTGAGGCTACAGAGAGATGCAGTCCAGAACTGCCAGTTGTGGTGGCTACGGAGTCAAAGAGTAGGCTTTCTAAAATGGTACAGCGTCATCACAGAAATGTGTGCACAGCTTTTCTGGCATGAGTTTCCAGGATGAAATACACCTGAAAAAGACATACTGTTTGGGTATGCAGTATTCACTCTTGGACTATTTCACATCCACTTTGTCAGGATCAACAAAAGTATTTCCTAAGTATTGCAGACTTGATCCAGTGTCCGAGTCAGGCATGTGCTTGACACATATGTAAGCAAGATGTGCCACTCCAACTTGGTGAGCCCAGGCAGCTTGGATTCTTTTGCTGTACTTCTGGGCTTAGTATGCTGAGTGGTCTTCTGTCATTCTGGTAGTTGTTTTCATAGAGGACTTCCAGATGACCGTGAGTAGACAGCATGATATGGCAGGTGTCTGCTGTCGGGACTGAAGCATCTCCAGTTTTTCGTTGCTTTGGTTTGACTGTTCCTGAGGGGCCAAGATTGGCATTTTGGTTGGAGATTTCACAGTTTTCTACTCTCCATCTTGAGCTGAAAAAATTAAACCCCTTTTGAAACTTGATCCTGTCTCCCTCTGAATAGGAAAACAAGAACTCTCTCCATACTTAACTGCCTCTGCTTTTCCAGTTTCATGTGGGCTGAAATAGTTTGGAAATGTAACCTGTCTTTGCTTGGCAGAGGGCTGTTTAGAGGAGAGAGATGTTTCTTCTAATGTATGTTTTTTCTTTGCTGTTCCAGAATAAAAAGAAAGAATTTGTGTCCACCACACCTTACAGACTCAGAAAGAGACTAGCAGGTAAAGATCAGCCTTTGCAGTCAGCTGCCACAGTCAGTGAGGCACTGTGTTCAAGGGAGAATGTTTTCCTGTTGAGCTTGTCTGTGGTAGCAGTGTGACTGAAACAACCTGATTCATCATGCACAGAGTGTAGAAATGTCCTTAAAATCTATGCAGATCTTTCCTTTATAACTGATTGCCACTAAGGTGAGGGGTAGAAGGGTTAGAAGCAGCAAGTTACTGAACTTCAGTAACATAATCAAAAGAGAGAAAACTTCCAGTCATCTTGCCTATGCTGACTTTTAGTGCAGCTCAATTGCTTGAACCAGGCATAAAACTTTCCAATGATGGGTGAGACATCCATGTCAAAGTATTCACAATAACTGGTTGGCTAAACCAGAATGAATGCAGAGGAGAGTTTAGTAAATGGTATTTCATCTTCTGTTTCTTTTGTGTTGAGAGACCAAGACTGAGCCAAATTTCATCTGTGCTCTTCAATCAACGGTGCTAACAGAGGCATTTTACAACAACTTTTTTGCAGAATGTGACATAGAAGAGACTTATCCTGTATGATTGGCATTTGGGGAAACTGACATAGATATGCTAAGAGAAATAGGGAATTCCATTGTCCATTTTTAGTCTCTTTTTATGGTACAATGATGTTTCTTGGTATCAAGGAGGAAGCTTTACTTAACGATACTTTGTGATCCTAGAACTGCAAAAGAAATGGCCACCTGTGTTTGCAGTTTTCTTAGGCATTAATTTTATCTTTCTGTGAAATATATTTAGGATTCATGTGCTTGTAAAACATCTGGAGGATGTGTGTGAGATGGTGCAAAATGAGTTCTGTGTAAGAAGTCATTCCTAGCTTTTAACCTTAAAATTTATCCTCTAGCTCCAGATCCCTATTTAGAAAGTGAGAGTGAGTATTCTGCTTCCTGCTCAGAGGAGGAGGATGAGGAAGAGCAGAAAGAAGTCAGCACTGATTTATCAGATCAGAAAACTCCAGCAAAAACTAAGGCTGCATCTACACCTCCTCCCAGAAACAGCCTAGCCAAAAAAATTAAGGATCAAAAGATGGTGAGTGTGCAAAAATATATCCCTGAGCTAGCAAACATGAAGTGATGTATAGTGACAATAAGCTGTTAGTGACCGCACCTGACCCTCGGGAAGAACTGCTAAACTCATTTCAGATCAAACCAGCTGGGCTGGCTTGTGCTGTACTTTTGAGTAATCAGTGTTGGATGGGCATCATGTGGGCCTGTGTGCTAATCCAGTTGGCATCATTAGCAGCTTCAGGAGAAATCTAAGATGTCCATGGAGCAGAAGACTTTGTATTGAGACAGAATGAAGAAATTGATTCCTGTAGTATCAGAAGGAGCACACATTAGTGTTCTGGCTTGGTGTTCAGCTTAATTTCGTATTTCCTTCCAGCCCCGGGGATCCCCACACCAGTTAAGAATTACTGTTATGTTACCTCTCTCAGAATCTCTTTTCTGGCTTTCTCTTCAGGAAAGAATCATCTGACTAGGTTAGCTTTGGCAGAATGCTGCTATAGAAGCCATTTTTGCAAATATTTTCTGTCTTTCTATATTCACCCTTGCTCTATGTCTCGTTGACCATCTTAGGGACGGAGTAACTTGACAGCAGGAGGAGTGTTGCTGATCTTGCTGTCCTTTTTTAGGGCAACCTGGTGGAGGAATACTTTGAAGCTCACAGTAGTTCCAAAGTGCTCACTTCAGACCGAACGCTGCAGAAGCTGCGGAAAAGAAGATTGAATCAGGTACAGTTCATAGTGAGTCACACAACTCTGGGGTTTTGATTTCTATTATGGAGAGTCACCTCATCAAATTTTTTGATACTGCTATTTTCACTTTATTTCTATTGATTAGCTCTTGAGCAGGGACAGTGCCCAGTTGTTTGAACCTGAGACAGGAGGGAAAATGCAGGGAGAAGGCACTATCAGATGAACTCAGATGAAAGCTGCAGTTACCACAAAAAGTCAAAGTTTGCTTTTGGGGGAGGAGAAGAGGGAGAAGCAGAATTGTAGAGACTTGTTTTAAAATATCATGTTTGTCAATGAAATGGCAGGGGGAATTATAAACTGTCTTGACTTATTATGTATAGAGGAAATCAAGAAAGCTGACTTCATCTGAACATTACTGGGTCAAACTCTTTGCAGAACTGGAACAGCTCTAAATGTTGTCACCTAGTTTGTTTGATGTACTTTGTTCCCTTGCAGTTTCTAGGAGATAGGAACAGTCTGATGGTGGTGACTGAATTACTTTATTTTTCTCCACATGTCACTTCCACAAGACAGTTCAAAGCAAGCAGTTGGGTGTCCCTACAAGGACAGGTCTTGGGGAACTGTGTAGAGTACCTGGAGCTCTTGTACCTCTTTTTGTATCCATTTGTGTTTTAAAAGATGGCATATATGCAGACTGCCTGATACCTGCTGTTGTCTGGAATTGCTGCCCAGAGTCACGTCTGGATTCTTAACAAGTTCTTTCATAACAGCTGTGGAAGGAAACCAAGGCTTACAGTGTTAAAACTACTGCTGGCTTCAAAGTAGTTGAAGGTTTAGCAGTTCTGTCTCTCAGTGCTTCGTTTGTCTGATACATTGCAGCTGTTTTTCCAGTGTGAACTGTCTTCTATCGCGAGGGAGTGGGAAGCAGAGCTGTTAAAATTGACGAGAGGCTGGTGTAGATTTGATGCTGACTATCATGCTACTGTGCTGTTTAAACATCAGCATCACAGCATATCTTCAAAGCTGAATTAATACATTGATTCTTGATGCTTTTCTGCATTGAGCTATCAGCTGAATTATATTGTTTCTGCTGTGGTTTTTTTTGAGATGGTGGGCATTTGGAGCTTTCTCTTGTAGTGACAAACACCTGAACCCTTGCTAAGCATGTTGATTGGAGCCTTTGTTCCCATGAGCAGGGATGTGATGATGTATCTTGTTGCTACAGTGCTTGGTGCTGTGTAAGCTCTGTGTGTATCCATTTTTCTTGCAGTGGTTTTCCCATACTTGGCGGGAAGGGAAAAATACAGTGTGTCATCTGTTCTAGTCCTAGTCTAGCTGCCTTATACTATAAAAAAGGTCACTTAATCTCTGGTTTGTGTCTCCAGTAGCAAAACTGTGCTTAGGGGGGTCTTCATGGGAAGGAAAAAAAAATAACCACAAACTGAGTGCACTGACAATAAAAACTATTCTCTTTAGATAGGGAGCATGCTAGAGGCTGTTTCAAGGACTCCAGGTGTATCTCTTGCTTTTTCTCAGCTTTGAATGACTGTCATCTCTTTCTCAACACAGCAAACACTGCATGATCTTTTGAAAAATGCTCCCCTTGCCTATGCTGCTGAAATCAGAGCCCTTAACCAGCAACATGAATCCTTGTTTTCCAAGTGGATGCTGCAATTACAGTAAGTATCCAAAGAGAATCACTGAAGAAGCTTAGTTAAAAGGCACTGCCAGTAAACTTCCCTTCATGTCAATAACATCCTCTGGATGAATTAAGGAGCAGGTTTTTTTCTTTGTGTGCTTAAATTTAAAAGTGAGTGACATTAATTTAATTTAGCGCTTCCTGTAGACCAAATCATATCTGATTAACTCCTTGAACCGAATGTCTGAAGTACAGTGAAGTTGCATTCTACCTGGTTAAGTTTGCCTGTGCTGCTCTGAACCAAGCTAGAGGGCATTCACAAACAGACACAAGACAGTGGGCTTCAGTCAGAGTGTTTTTTTCATCCTGGCTCCAATTTGAGTCAGTAACTTTCTTTGAAGGTTCAGCAACAAAAGTATTATTACCCTTGGATTGTTATTGAGGCGAGAAAAATGAGTTTCCAAGGCTGCTCATTAAAAAATGGGTGCTCAGTAGACAAAATTAGTTCCTGGGAACAGACAGTGTTTCTGATAAGCTGGAGAGGGGTTTAGTCTAGGTGCAGGTCATCAAGGCTGAGGCCTAATGAGCATTTCCCGTATCACAGTAGTTTGAGAGAGGGTGAGGGATGCGACTAAAGTCACCTTTTCTGGGCCTCTACAATTCCATACCATGCGGTCTTTATGCTTCCCTGCCTCTTTTTCTGTGGAACAATTAGGAGAAGAGTTATACATGAATATAGAGTAATTTTGCTTTGAAATTGTGCCTGAGGATCAGAGTGGAAAACCAGTATGAAGGTTTGCTTTTTTTTCTTGTAATTACTGTGACCTGTAGTAAACATGTAATATGATTACTGGTGAGGGGAGGCATGTGAATGTTGATTACCATTTCTTGTCTGAAGTTGTAGTATTCTGTTCTTAGTCAATAGTATTTTCTTCCATCCATGTTTTGCTAAGTTTGTGAGCCTCTAGGCTGCTGAAATGATTCTTTTGCTAGGATGTACATGGCAGGTTTCAGACACCTTGTAGCTAACCTCATTTATTTATTAAGCTTAAGGTAAGCCTGGAGTTGACAATACATGAAATTTTTAAAACCAAGATTGCAATGGATCGTTTTGCTTAATGAATGTATGGACCTAAAACCAGACTTGCACTTTTTTGATCCTGTGTATTTGCTGGCTTTTCTGCAGCTTGGGTTTCAATATTGTGCTTTATGGACTGGGCTCAAAGCGTGATCTGTTGGAGAGGTTTCGTACCTCTCTGCTCCAGGATTCTGTTCACCTGGTGGTTAATGGATACTTCCCCAGCATCACTGTGAGATCTGTAAGTGTGGGAAAAGTTTGTGGGTTTATGTAATCATCCTGTGTTAGGGATACCTCTAGAGTCTTTCAGTGTAAAATGTTAATGAAACCTGCTACACCCTATAGCAACAGACTCTGAATGAAGAGCACTTTCTCTCTCTTCTAATACTCTGAAGAAACTATCCCATACATTTTCCAAGGAATTGCAGTAATTTCTGTCATTAATAGATATTGATTATGTCACTTGTTTTATGTCACTGTTTTGAAAAGGGGTATAATTTTTTTGTTTGTTCACTGTTTTAGGGATTTTATGGTAATAATCAGATTATCTCTCAGAAGGCAGCCAAGGGCTCAGTTTCAGATTTTCTGCACTTCAGCATCAGAGCCCTTCATAAGGAACTCTGTTTTCTTTTTCAGATTCTCAACTCCATCACAGAGGAGGTTTTGGACCATATAGGGACCTTCCGCAGCCCCCTTGACCAACTTGAATTCATTACCAAAAGGTTTAAAGAAGGTAAAATGATTAACTTTATGCATAAAAATGTTAGAGTCTACTTACTGTTAAGAGAGCCTGGACATTTTCTTTCCTTACAGTTTTTATACAGGCAGTTACAGTTTCTTAGTGCATTGTAGCTAGTATACTTTCTTGCTTGTAATTTATGCAACATGTATGAAAACATGTGTGCACCAGGAATATATGTGTACATACATGTGTAACAGCCCCATGTAAGCTGTTACCTCAGTCAGTGTTTTACAGCAGGACAGCAGTGTCAACCAAGCAGGTTAGAATTGGTTTCAAAAGCAAAATTAAACAGGTATTGCCTCACAAAATGCTTGCTGAATTATATCTGAATGTCTGTCTTACTGCTTGTATATTCATACTCAAATTGCCATGGAATCTTAATTGAGCATGGCATTGGTGTTCCAGTGTTTACATTCTGTTTTTCATCATTACCTTATGAGTTTCTGGTGGGACTAAGTGAAAAAGGCAGGGTAGCAGCAGTTCCCACCTGAATGTATGTAAGTCAGTCTTGCAGTATGCTACAGCTGATCTGACTGGTTTCCATTGGCAGGCAAATATGTATGGATTTGCACAAAAACTGGTTACAGTTCTAGAATTGTTTCTGGACTCAGGAAATGGTTGTTCCCAGGGATACGTACAGCAGCAAGAAGCTAGCTGGAAATTGTAACATCTACCATTTGCATTATCTGGGCTAGGTCTCTTAACTTCTTTTCGAAACTTGTTAAAATTTTCAATGAAATTATGATGCTTTGGATCCAATCCTGAATAGAAAATGCATTTTTACTGTGGGGAGGAGCTTAAAGATCCTAGTTATGTAAATCAAAAGCAGCCGAATAAACTGTGCTTAGACTTCCATTCTAAAATATATTTCAATGATCTTCAATTCCAAAAGAAATACAGCTGATGGGGCAATTCCTGGTAAAGTGTGAGCAAGTGGAAAGAGGATTAAAGAAGAAAAGCTTAAACTGAAATAAAACAACCTTGTAGCTGTGATGACAGTGAATTGAGAAAAACCCTTCTGGGTGCTCAGAAACACCCAGTATAGGTTCAAACTAAGCTGTACAAGGAAAGTTATATTGGAGTGACTTATATGGAGAGTAGTGGAATAGACTTGTGCTACGCTGCACTGGGAATGGGAAACCAGCTTGTGTGCAGTTTCTTTGATTGGTTCTTTGCTGTTTTTTCTGACCTTGCAGATTCATCTTTAGAGCTCTATGTCCTCATTCATAACCTGGACAGCCAGATGTTGAGAGGAGAAAGAAGTCAGCAGATCCTTGCACAGTTATCCTCCCTGCCCAGCATTTACCTCATTGCCTCTATTGATCACATCAATGCTCCTCTCAGTGAGTTCCCCTGGGCCTGATCTAGCCAAGAGAAGGATCCGTGTTCTTCTTTGGGGCTGCTAAGCATGTTTCATAAGTTCATGTATTGCTTACTATGTATTACTCTTACTTAGTATGTGTTACTGTTGATGTGTAGAACAGAACTGTTGATGTATGTATAGTCCTGATTGGGAGTGTGGCTGTGCTTTATACAACCAAAACTGTATAAAGATACTGAGAAATACCACGAAGCATAATATACAGATAGACTCCAAGCTTTTGGCCCCCTTTGATTTTAGGAACTTACTGAACTGGAGACTGGATGTTATGTCTGACATTGCATCTAAAAGAATTCATTTTATCTGTCAATGTTGTGGGCAGAGTGGGAGCTTCAGACAAATTTTATTAGAGAAGCCCTCCTGTTGAGCCAGGAGGTGAAGAAAGGACCCCTTTCCTTTCTAAACTCCTTCTCAGACAGGATCTAGGTGTGGCTGGACCAAATCTTAGCCCCAGACTTAGTTGATGGTATATGTTAAAGGATTATATAGGTGTAATTGAACTTTTGTCTCACAACATTAAAGGTGGCAAAGCAAATATACTTAAATTACTTATATTAATTACGATTATACTAAAAGATCCTAATCAGAATTACTTGCTACACAGCACAGGTAGCTGTAACTATTAGTATAGTTCACTCTTTTTAAAGCAATATTGAAGCAGTTAGATTAAAGCTAGCAAAACCAATACAAGTAGAGATTGAGTAACCATACCAACAAGCATGGGCATATCTCTCTAGCTCAGCCTGGAGGAGTAACCTTGAGGGGCATCCCCAGTCGAGGGAGGAATCTCCATACACTCTGAGAAGGGCCTTTCAGCTGTTGTACCCCCTCTCTAGGCAGAGCTTCCAGCTACAGCCAGAAATTGTTTGCACACTCCCGACGGTGGAACATTATACATTTACAATGTATCTCTGGAAAAGGGATGCCTGCAAATATTTTGTTGCAGAGAATTTATCTTACTGGAACTGCGGTTATCAGGGTGTATGTAATGTGAATTTCACAAGCATATATTGTTTCCTCAGTCGTACAGTAGAAGTATGTGCATTTTAATACTGCTTGTTTAACACCTTAGAAAACATAAATCTCCCAGTTTTGTCTGCTCTTTATTTTTTCTCTGTCTAGTGTGGGATCAGGCAAAGCTGAGCCTCTACAACTGGCTTTGGTATGAAACAACCACATTTAATCCTTATGTGGAAGAAACATCTTACGAGAACTCGCTTTTGGTACAACAGTCTGGATCTTTGGCTTTGAGCTCCCTAACGCATGTCCTGCATAGCCTCACTCTCAATGCCAGGTAAGACACTGTTACACTTCACAGTAGCACTTGCCAAGGACCCAGTCCTTACAATCTGTGTTTTCTGATAGTAGTGTTCGAGACAAAGATGGTAGGACCTGGGTTCCAGTTGATTGGTTACTTTAAATGAGCAGCATTTGGGTAGCAAACCTCGTCCAGCGATGAGATTCACAACCAGGTCTTTGTGCATAAAGCAGAATTAGTTAATATTTTCTAATGGTGGGAGTTTTGGGCTGTTTTTTAATTATTATTATTATTTTGTTTTTCCCCTTTCCTCCTTTCACTTAGGGGGATATTCAGACTGCTTGCTCAGCACCAGCTGGAGAAAAAGGACAACCCATCTTATCCAGGTAAGTACCCACCTTTTCTCATCTTCTTGGGGTGTTGCTGTTCACAGCAGTCCTGGGTTTTGGTATGCAGGTTACATCTCCAGCAACAGGAGTGCTGGAACAGTTGGCTCAGTGAGCCTCTCTGTCTTTCTAGTGGCACTGTGTCTGACTCAGACAGGAAATCAGCAGACTGGCTGGCTCTGAAGGACCGCCTCTTACACACTTAGACATGACTGAGACCATTCGTGGGGGGCTGTGGAGTAAAAAAATTAAAATGAAGACCGAATTCGCATAACTTGCACTTAAATGTTCTATATAAATGACTTCTGATGTACACCTGCTTTCTAGGATACATGTGGAATATTCTGTCACTGTCTGTAATAGGTGCTGCAGTGGATATGAATAACATTTTAATGGTAGAGAAAGCAAGATAGAAGAGTTGGAACTTAAGAGAGATTAACGATTGTAGAAAGTGCATTTAAAGTGCTGTTAAAATTCCATTAGGCAACAGGGTGACTGGAATGTTAATTCAGCTGCTTTCCATTAATTACTGAAGTATTACCTTGGCTGTATACTTGCCAGAGGTGATGTCACTGTAGTCACTCTGGTCTAAGCCAAAGCAAGACTTCCAGGTGGACATTAGGTGGTGTGAGACCTGGAAAAATCTGACAATCTTACTACTTCAGTTTCTTGTTCTTGCCTTTTTCTGTCTCCAGGACTGTCTTTCCAAGACTTTTACCAGCAGTGTCGGGAGGCTTTCCTTGTGAACAGTGACTTGACACTCAGGGCACAGCTGACAGAATTCAGGGACCACAAGCTCATCCGGACCAAGCGGGTGAGTCCAGGGAAGAATTCTGGATATTCAGCCACTTTGAATAAAAAAGATGCTTACTTGCTACTAAGTTAGGCTATTTTGTTTTAAAGCACCTAGGAACTGGAAAGGGGCTGAAATTCTGTAATTGCAGCTCTTTCCATGCCTCAAATTTGTCAACACCCTTTACATGGATAGAGGGCTGTAGAAATGCAGTTTGCTTTGGTTATTCAGCAACATGTCTTCTTTTTGAAGACTGTGAGAAGTAGCAGACTATGGAGCCTGCCAGTCTGCTTCCAATAGTACTACCTGTATTTCTGTAAGGAGAGAATGCAGACTTGTTATAATAATGAGGCAGCATAGCAGTACTAGATATAGGAACACAGTGTTGAGGAGCTTTGTTGTGTCAGACAAGCATAACCCACCAAAAGATTTCTCATGTAGTGACTTTTCTCAGTATTGGTGCATTTCTTGTGTTGCTCTAGTGAAATATTCCAGGTTTTCACTAATGGAGTTGTTCAGAATGCTGTCCAGCTCTAATCCAGAGTGCAGATAAATGTTAGCATTGCAGTGCTTACTAGTGCCTTGCCTGGCATTGTACACTGGTGTTAACAATGTCTGTGCATGTGTGTGTGTTTTCAGGGAGCTGATGGTGTGGAATACTTACTAATTCCTGTCGATGAGAGTACCTTGGCTGACTTCTTAGAGAAAGAGGATGAAGATGCGTAATGTGTCTGTGTCGTCCGTGTCTACAGCAACTGCTCTCAATGGCTGCTGGAGAGGGGTCTCTGCTCAGATCTCTCTTTCTCCAACCTCAGAGCTGCTGCACTGATAAGTAATGATTCTAATGAATTCTGCTCATTGTTCAACTACCTCAGGTAGTGTGGAACGATGACTTTGGTAAGCAAGGCCTCTCTTGCGCTCTAGTTGGATTTGTCTGCCTTGTCTCTTAGCTCAGACAAAGCCCTCTTCCTATCTGTGCAGCCAACCTCACGGCCAGGAAAACAAACTTGGTGAGATTGTGCCTTCTGCTCTCTACCTCAGTAGACATGAGGGTTTTATTGGAGCAATTTACTTGGGAAGTGCAAATCACAGGATGGTTAAGAGCTTTAGTTTGTACTAGTGGTGCAACTTCTCTCAACTGAGTGCTATCCACTACTCCTTTACCATTTAGACAAAACTAGCTTCCAGTGTATGAAGACAAGATTTAGGCTATGAGACCTGCCTTGACTGCATGAGGAAAGGACAATACTAGTGAGTTTGGGATGCTGCAGGTAACTTAGTCAATTCTGGCAATAAAACTGAAGGACTTGTCCCAAACCCACATCTTTCTATAAGATTTAGATAATCAGAATTATGGTGGACTCACGTCATTGCCTGCTACTTTCCAATGTGCAGTCCGGGAATATGAAGAGGCCATGAAGCTTTTTTGTTGATTTTTTTAAAAGCTTGATTGTATATTTATATTTTTTACATCAGGAGTGTCCACTGTTACGGGAGGAGGCCTTAAATGCCACTTAGAAGCTCTCCCTTTTTTTTAAGCTCTTAGACGTTGGGAGACTGCTGAAGTTTGACATCTTTTCTTCAATTCTTTTTTTCTCAGTTATGTGGGAGGAAGTTCTATAGTTCCATCATCTATAGTCTGCCAGCCAGACTTCAGGGACTCTGTATGCCTAATATTTGGTAGCTGTGTTACAGCTGAATGTTGTAATAGTTCAAATCAATCAAATAAAGTACTTTATTAATTTTCATTAGCTTGTCTTGTCTTTCAGAGTCTTTTTATGTTACAGGGAGATAGAGATCCTTGTGGCTGTCACGCAGAAGCCTCATTTTCATTATGATGTCAAATATCCACACAGAAGATTTCAAACTACTGAGTAGAAATATTTTATATTGTTTCTTACATCAAAATCAAGAATCATTTGCCTGCCTTTTAATACCAGTATATAGCTTTTGAAGAGAACCAAAACATCCCATGGAGTAATAGTTACCTCATCTGCCCCTCACAGACAGAAGGGAGATGTACGGCCTGACTTTTGCATTAGAAACCTAGAGCATCTACCTACCCCACTATCAACTTGATTCTTCATATAGGTCCTTTCCCTTCACCTGGGGAAGAAGAAATTTCTTCTCAGCATACTGAGGTGCCTTCATGGTATTGGTAAGAATGATGACCTTTATATAGCATAAGTAGCTTCAGATAAATCAGTCATCTCTTTCCATTTACATTTAAGGGGAACAACACATGCAGTTATTAGATAGAGACATTGCTTGGTAAGCCACTTTTATTAACTTAAAAGGATAGAGCTAACAACTTCAGGAATTTGAATGAAATATTTACCATCCAGAGATGGTAGGGTATACAACTTTTTTCTTAAAAAAAATTTCCAACAAAAAACTAACTTGGAAAATAAAACACATTATCAGTGGTGAAAACACTACTTGTTCGGTTTTAGTAATCCTGTAATTAAAGGCCACAATTACAGAAAGTGTATTTAAATGAAAATAACAAAGACATATGAATTTACAACTTTTGTTAATGAATTGAGTTTCAACTTTACAAAGCTTTTTTTGGATTGAGAGTCCCTCTTTTGAAAAGCCTTAAAGCTGCCTTAGTGCCTTAGTGGTAGATTGTGCAACTGAATACTAGTACTAACAACTTGCTTTGTGTTCACTATTTGCATCTGAGTGGTGCCTTAGTACCACTGTTAATGCAAACAATTTATCTCCATCCTTTCATTAACTACCGTTTCTGAAATTTATTAGGTAAAATATCAGTGACTTGCACTGACATGATTTGACATAACTGTAGTAGGATAGAACTGCTGCGTAAGCTTAAATCAGGAGATAAGTCAGGTTTTACGTATTTTACCCAAACCAATCCTTGTATATCATGGTTATCAACTGTACCTAATAACATTAAGCAGTAACAGTAAATTTATTCAAGTACAGTCCAGTAGTTGAGTAAATGAGCCTTTGGTATTCCAAGACAAACATTTATTTTTCTGACAAGACAAAACATACCCCAGACTTTGAGGGACCATATAATACAATCATTCCATATTGGACCAATTGAAAGCACCTTCATTAAGCTCTGCAGTTGGATAGGTCTGTGCAAGAAACACGATTGGCTGAACTTTCTCTTTGTCTCCAAGTCTTTCCCCCTATGCCACCTGGAGAGGATCTCTGTCTGTCTCAGACACAATGATGTTGATGTTGTTTTGTAGGTGGACGGCGAGTGCGTCGCGCAGCTCTGACAGGAAGCCTCGCTCAGTATTACTGTGCTCACACAGAATAACACTTATCCCATTGGCAACTGCATCCAGCACATCATGGTGGGACATCTCTCCTGCCATTTTGAGAAAGAAATGTCATGGAGATCACTAATGGTACAGTTCAGGTAACCAGGTCTCTGCAATGTATGAAGCATCTCAGCTAAAAGCTGTGGTGATGTGATAAGATACAGGCTATAAGTGGAAATTCAACACCACCTGCTCAGTAGGAACGTGGACCACTCCTGATCCAGGGTCCTTTGAAATACTCAGCTGAAATCCCTGTATGCAGCTGAGTCTAACCACAAATTCATTGCCATCTTTGAATAGTTGTAAATTCTGCCAATTTGGGCAGAAAATAAATTGCTCAGAGTGGTTTGGAAGAGAATGGAGGAAAGCAGTTGGGAAGCTTCAGGGTCAGCTCTGCAGGGCTACACGTAAGAGGGGAGAAAGGGCAGCAATTCCTACAGAATGCAAGGCAGCCTTCACATTGTTGAGCCACAGGGAACAGCAGTCCCACTGCTGGAAGAGAGAATAATGGACTAAGTGTCCCTTTGGTTAGACACACTATAGAGTTTCTTTGGAAGGTTCTGCAGACTACATTATATTGTTTTGCATTAGGGAATTCTGTAGGGAATGGAGGAAATGTATGTTGCCAAAGGAGAAACACACTGAAAGTTGCAACTCACTGCCATCAGCACTGATTTTGTGTTGAAATAAATGCTGTGAAGTAATCTTTTAATTCAAATACCTTTCACTGTGCCACACTGCCGTTTGATCCACGCTATCTCTAATGTTAGTTCGTCATTCCCATAACTTAACTGTTTCTTAATTATAAATATCAGGTAATTCTTTGTGGTCAAATCTTTAAACAGCCATTCTACCCTCTTAGTTTTTGCCAGGCTTTGTTTGTTTTTTTTCTCTAATGACTATTTTTATTAAAAAAGTGAAACGGTAGTCTATTACCTGTAAGATAGAGGTCAGCTTCTGTTCCCTTCAGGACACTGCTCCCAGAACCAGCACACAGAGCAGCTTTCTTCACTGGTGATTCTGCAGAATACAGGTGCCACAGTTTAACTCCTTCCCCTTTGTTCAGCCCTCATGTGTATATTGCTAGTAATTGTTTCAGTTAACTACTACCTTGATTTTTGAGTCAATGTAAATTTGTTGGAGGAAGAGAGGATGTGTCAGTTTGAAAGTGTCATGGGCCTATAACACCTCTGACAATACAGCAAAAATCTTCTGTGATAGGCAGATTTTTTTTCAAGGGGCAGGAAACTTTGCAGAAAACTCCAGCACAGAGACTGTCTGCTGGTGATCTTTCTCCTAGTGAGGTGTTGGGTTTCTGAACTCTTCAATAGGCCACTACTCTTTCCAGTAGTCTTGTGTTCCACCACCATTAGTGGCATCATTAGTAGGGAAATTAAGGCAGCATTTTGCCTCTGGTGCCTAACTTACAGCTCTCAGAAGGCCAGTCTTAATGCAAAAGCTGAAAGCTGCTCCATGCCAATAAAACTTCTCCATTTGCCGTGATTGCTAATTCCAAGCTATTACATATATGACAGTGACATGAATTTTAATTTTTCTTATACATTACATTCACTAAAAGAGGGGACATACAGCATAGGGAGTTTTCAAAATCTGTTAAGGTTTCACAGTACATTGCCTTGCAATTACTGTTGATTTAAGTGGAGTCACCCCACTTCAATCCCACACCATAAAAAGAGGCTTTGAAGTAGTTTGGGGATTTTTTAGTGCAATTGTCAGTCTAATGAGATTGCTGCCTCCTAAGTTAGAAAGAGGTCTCAAAAAAATTACTCTCACAAATTCTACTGGCTGTGCTCCTTGGACATTAGGATAAGTAGCTGGGACAAGAGGATATGTACTCCACATCTTACTAATGACCCCACTGTTTCGACTAGTTCACTTTCTTATCTTTCAAAACACGGTTCTGTGTTCATAATGATACCATAAAATGTCTTAAAGTAATTTGAATTTTAACCTTCAGTCACAAAAGGGAAACAGTACACCTTTGTGCCTGATATCCTGGGCAGGAAAAAAAATCTTAGTCATTATATAAATAAAAAAACCCGGTATCTCTCATTCAACTTGTGCTGTCCCTTCACCACATCAACCAGCGTAATATAGAATCCCATTAAAATACAGATGAGATTCTTTTCATATGCTGTAAATTCTAAGATGCTGTTTCTTAGCAGTGCCCCCAAGCTCTTGGAAGTCAACCCTTTAAAGACAGTGGTGTTTCCCACTGCCATGCACACACTGCTGGTCCCTGTGTCCCTGCAGTGCCAGCAGGCAGCCTGGCCCGCAGGCGCGTTTACCGAGTGTCCTGCCCGCTCCCACGGCCACACGGACGTGCGGGAGCTGCAGGTGGCCTTTGACACGCTCCACGATGGCTGACAAGGACACTGGCTCCCTCAGGGTGCACAGGCGTCCCATTCCAGTGTGGGGAAGAAGAGGCTGAAAAAAAATTCAAATTACTGTCAGAAAGGTGACTCCACATGCTTGCACTACTTTCCACGCTGTAACAGGATGAGTATATTGGGCTTGCAGGAACATCACTGAGCTTCACAAAAAAGCGTGTATGTGATGTTCTCAAATGTAACATTTGAACAACCCAGCTACTGGAACTGATTTAAGAATTAGTACAGACCACATAAATAGTTTTCACTGCTTTGGAAAATGTGTGTGGCTTCAAATCCCCATATGCCAGTATTTCGGAGCACTAGGGTAGCACTGGAAAGCTGTGATGCCACTGACTGCTGCATTTCAGTGTTTAAGGCACTCAGCTCACAGAAGTAATACATTCACAGGAAGTAATTTTGTGATTTTTGTTACCTTTTGTAGTAAGAGAATCTCTGTCTTGTGATAAAGAAGGCTGTTCTGGGACAATAATGCCACCACCTCCAGCAGTGCTTTCTGAGAGCAGTTCAAACTGACTCGTGTTTGTTCCTCACCTTCAACCCTGAGGAAAAACATGCATGGTGCTTGTTAAGAAGCTAGATAAAATTTCAGCATTGTAATTATTATATTACAGCATTATAATTAATAATTTTGGCATTATAATTATTATTATTCTATCCTAATGGCTGTCCTACCACTGAGAAAGGAAAAAAAGGCACCATTGTAATAGCCTAGACTTGTCTTGGAAGAAACAAATATGGGAATTTAACTCAACTGTCCACATTAAGTTTCCTGTTAATACTCTTCTTTAACACCCCTAATCTTTGTTATGCTAGACTTGAGTTGTTATTACCATTTGGCATGACAGAGATTGACCAGAAAGGGATGATTATTCCTTAAGTTTCTCATTCTGTTGCTGAAAAATACAGCAGCAATGCACACAGAAACAGTATTATTAGAACAGTAAAATACAATTACAGCAACTTACTGTTTCAAAGAAGAGGAAGAATACAACATTAGAGTGGAGCAGATACCTGGCTGGGAGAGTAGTGAGACAGGAGATCTCTGGGATGTCTTTTATTTTGGACAGCACTGCATCCAGTTGCTCAGCATCTGCACAGAATTCTACGCGGTGAGTGCCCTCAGCTGGAGAGCTTGGCGCAGTTGATGGATGCAGTGGGACAGAAGTACAGGGACCTGAGAAAACAGTACAAGATTGCTGGTTTATAAAGCAGGGTGAGTATCCTAACACTGATTTAGCACATATCTTAAAGAGATCTAGATGCAAATTTTGCACTCAAATCCTTTTTCCCTGACTAGAACTGTGGGCTTTTCATTCTTCTGTCTCCATTAGGCACAGTCTATTTTAAGTCCAAAGAAGCTGATGGATGTCTTTTAATTGCCGTACTTAATGCCATCAATTTTATCCTAACAACTGTATAAAACCAGAAGGAGTTTCTGTTTTGTATGACAGGCTGGAAAAGACACATCTGTGAGCCACAATACAGGATAAAGATCTAAAATAATTTCATATAGCTTAAATCCTTTGTAAACATTGAGATCTTGTACTTTATAAATTAAAGGTGGTGATTTAAAGTCAGTGGTCTCAGCATTGCAACCACAGTGGACAATGAATATGCTCCACCAGTTCCAGATACATCCAATAGTAGAGTCGTGCATCTGAAAATACCCTCTTGTGTTTGTTATCTGGTATGTATCACCAAGATAAATTTCCTAAAATGTTTTTAAGGTTACAGTACTATAAAAAATATTATGAAAAATAAAAACGGTCCTCAAATCCCACCTGTAAAAGCTGGGAGGCAAATGATGAAAGATCCCACCTAAAATAGCATACATCTTTAATAATTTTAACTTATTTGTTCTTAAGGGAATCTCACCGAGTCCCTTTGTTAGCCAGTTATTAACTCCATGAGGTATAGCATCGTATGCCGTATGCGGAGAATAAATCCCGATTCTGTTCTCCAGGGCTCGAACCACCAGCCGTTCCTTCCAGGTTTTCCATGTTACTCGCTTGAGTGGTGTGAATATAGGAGGGTGGTAAGAAAGAATGAGGTCTGCTTTCTTCTGCACTGCCTCTTCCATCACCTCCTCCGTGAGGTCGTTAGTGAGGAAAAGGGTGTTCACAGTGTGGGGAGGACTTGGTTCCACCAGCAATCCCACATTGTCCCAGCTTTCAGCCAGAGCGGGGGATGCGAAGTCGTTCAGGGCAGAAACGAGCTCCCGGAGGTTCATGAGGGCGCGTACGGGCGGGCGGCCCAAGGCACGGACGCGGTGGAGCGGCGGGCGCAGCAGCGGCGGGACCGGCAGCGGCATGCAGGGACCTGTGTGGGGCAAACGCGGGCCGCCGTGAGCCCCGGGAACCCCCCGGCCAAACAGCAGCCGCGGCCGCTCGGGGTGCGGACGGCGCCCCGCTGGCGGTCAGCGCACCCGCCCACCCCCGGCACCACCGGGCACCTCCCCCGCCCCGGGGCCGCCGCGGTCCCGCCCCGCACGCACCGCCCCGCGCTACCCTGCCCCAAACGCGCGGAGCTCAAGCTTCGTCCCCCTTCCCGCGGCAAATCCAAGCCACAGAGCCCGGCCGCACAGGCGTTCGCTCCTCAGCGGCCTCGGGGCACGGCCGGGCCGACACCGCGCTCACCTCCCGCAGGAGCAGGGCCGGCGCTGCGGGGCGGGACCTGCGCTCGGCCCCGCCGCTTCCGCCGCGCTCAGCGGGGCTGGGGCGGCCCCTCCGTAGTGCCGGGAGCAAGCTGAGGCCCGCGGGAGAGCCGCCGCTTCTCCGGCGGCGAGGCTGGGTTTGCATCAGCCCCGGCAGGTAAAAGCATTCTCCGAGCACGGCGGGCGGTGCCGCCGGGCGGTGGAGGCGGAGCGCACCTGTCTGTGCGCGGCGTTCCGGTGGCGGTACCTCGGGCAGGGAGGGAGCGGTAGCTCCGGCTGCTGTGGGCAGGGGGAGCCGGGATCAGGTGGGCTGAGCTGGGGACACGGGACCGGCGCTTCCCCGGGCTCTGCGAGGCTTCATCGGCGAGGGCGGGTGTATAGAGGAGATCTTAGCGCGTAAATCTGTCGACTTCTACCCAGCCGCGGTTTTATTACTGTCATTCTAAGCGCTTTATTTGACAGTATTACAAAGATTAAAAAAATCTGATCCTGTGCTTGGGTGCAGGTACCTGTCTGTTGCAGGCACTCACAGCTGTCACGAGTTGGCCCCAAATCACATTTATATTAGGTACTGGCACATGGCTTTTACCTGAATTTCTGCCACCCACTGTTCTGCCAACTGCCATAATATTTGCAAAAACTGATTGCTTAGTATAAACTTTCATCGTGGGAAAGAGTGGGTTTTGCCCTTTTCCCGTTTCTTTAAGTGGTCTTTTTCTGCTAATTTTTTTATTCTTAATATGCTGTGTAGTTGCTTAATGCAAAAATTTAACCACAGGGTCAGTGGAATGGCACCGTAGAACCGTGTGGTGTAAAAGCATGTAACTAACAAATATTTTAGACTAAAAAAGAAATGGGGATTGGCAGGGAAAAACCCAACAAATTTCATTTGTTATCTTTGCAGGAAATCGCTGTATAGAAGACTACCTCAGCTTCTTGATAAGCAGGCATGGTAAGAATAAAAGCACATGTTATATATTTTTGTTCTTTCTGAAGTGGTCATCTCTTAGTGAATAGCTGTTCTCTGTCTCAAAGCATTGCACATTTTACTCTGATGCTGTGAGGAATTTGTCATGAAAAGTTCAGGGTTTTCATTTCAAACTTACCAAAAGATACTGTGAAAAGGTTGATTTACATCAGTCTAAAACATAATTATGCTTTCACTTTAGAGATCCCAGATATTAATGCTACTTTGGCATGTATTTGTTAATCTAGTTTGGTTTCTTTTGCCACAGAAGCATTAGTCTAGTTGCAGGAATATACCTCTGCTTCAGCATATGTTTATTATTTCAAAACTTTATGAATTGCTAAAGTTTTAAACGCTCACAGGCGTTTAAAACTTTAGCAATTCAGGAAGTAGAGATAAGACTATATATGTCTTAAACTGTTCATACACCTTCTATAGCATCTTCATGGACACTGTGTCTCCTTTATTTGTGTACTTTTGGAGGAGATTGCTAGTATCAATGTGATGCTGATTTTTGTTAGTTTTGCTATACAGTTATCCCCACAGTAATTGTTTTGCATAGTTTAGCACTTTCCATAGAAAGTGATATATTTGGTCTGGAGAGATAAATTTGTTCAGGTCAGTGGGGAACTGATGGGAAATTTTATGAAGGTAACTTACAAATTCTTAAGAAGAGTAAGTTAGTTTGTAGATCTACTTGTGTGTGAAGGCACATTATATATGCTGCCATTCAGACCTAACCTTACCAATCAAAAGGCTGCAGGCATCAGTTGCTCCTCTAGTTGTAAAGCAGTGAGGTGTGTGCACCATCCAAAATAGATGTAACCTTGATTCTTCACCTTTACATTCAAGTAACTGAGTAGGTCCTGTTTGTAAATGAATAAAGTATTTCTGGAGTATAACAGCATGCAGCAGCTACTGCATTACCATGGCAAACCTGATTTGTCCTGAAACTAAATGAAACAGCGTTCTTTCTGGTGATTTTACTGGAAATGCTGATGGTTTGTGACAGTAGCCTTGCTTATGGCCAAATGTTGAAACAGTGGTTATATGCAGTGTAAACTTGCTTATGTTCTTGGTGAGGCTGGGAAATAAAACAGAGTCTGTTAGTATTTTATTGCTAATTTAATTGTTGTTTTCTGTCTTTTACTCAGGCTGTCACGCTGCATACTGATGTGGGAGATATCAAAATTGAACTGTTCTGTGAGCGTACGCCAAAAACTTGTGAAGTAAGTCAAGTACTAGGAGTAGGATTGCCTAGTGGTGAAACAAAGCAGTAGAAATAGTGAAGGCTGTGGAGGAGGTGGAGTGGCTTTTGCAATTTCACCTTTTCATGTAATGGAATACCAACATTCTAAGCTGGTGCAGTTCCACTCATGGAACTTGTGCACTGCCTGGAGTTTGATACCTGTTTCTCACTTGATAAGGTTTAGTTAAGGGGTACTTCTCTTGAAGTTCCAGCATCTCCCAAAGTGTCCTTTGCCTTTAAGGGGAAATACAGCACCTAGTGTAGGATTCCAAAATTTCCATGGGTTTACTCATACCCTCACAGACATGATTTTAGTTTAAAAGAGGGAGACTCACTCACAGTTTGTCAGAGACCCCAATTTTGAGTTTTTATAATAAACTGAAATTGAAATACATTTCATTTATTTTAATGAAAAAGCCAAGGCATAAAGTTGATTACAAAATTACATGTGCAAAATGAAATTGTTGAATGGGAATGATACTTGAGAGCATGCCTCAGGCTTCTTGCTTGTTCCTCAAGTCTGACAACCTTGCACTGAAATCTTTTTCTTCTTTGTGTCTGTGACACTTTCAAATGAATTTATTAGATATGATTTGCTTATGACTATTCTGTGGCAATACTCTGTGGAATTTGCATGGTCACAAAGCAAAGTAGAGGTAAAAGCACTGGTCTTGCCAATGCTCTCATTTTAGCAAGATAATACTATTTTTCAGTTGTTTGTTAATATGGTTTGTTTGATTTTTGTAGAATTTCCTGGCTCTTTGTGCTAGTAACTACTACAATGGATGCGTATTTCACCGAAATATAAAGGGCTTCATGGTTCAGACAGGGGATCCATTAGGTAAATTCTTCTGTCTGGGTCTTTCTATGGAAAAAATGTACATAGAAATAAAATGTAAGGAAATAAAAAGGAACTATAGGTGTTTAAACCAAAATGTAAGTAAAGTAAAAATATAAGAGCTATTGTATTGTTGATAAGAGGTTTTTATGATGAGATTAGTTTTCTGTGGTGGGCTTACAGAAGTGCAGGTGTTACCCCAGTTTTAAGTAATCATGCATTCTACAAACTTGAGTTTTACCAGCTGTTTACACTAAATGTGATGGTTCTGTTGACTTAAGTAGAAGCAGCTGCTACTGTGCTTTGTGTGGTTTCTGCCTGAAAGGCTGAGTCTAAAGCATTTGGGGATTTGGCTCCCAGAAGATGTCAGCTATTTGGGAGAAAAGCTGATTCAGTTGTGTCTGTTCATACTCATACTGAATTTAATTTGAGGATACGTCAGTGTTTTGTTCTGCTACTTAATAGGTTCCTTATATAGAGTTATGTCTCAGTGCAGTGTCAAGAACCTGCCTCAGACTAATTGCAGGCTGTCTAGTGTCTTTGTTGTAAAATGTAGAACATAATTCCTGGATTTTTCAGTCTGAAAGTCCAGTAATTTCTACTGTGGTGCTTCTTTGTCAGGGACTGGGAAAGGAGGTAACAGCATCTGGGGCAAGAAGTTTGAAGATGAATTCAGTGAATATCTAAAGGTATTTCTGTGCTCTCAATACGCACTCATGTTTTCATCTGAATTTTCTCTAAAAAAAATTTCTCTTGCTTGGAAAACAATAGCTTATTATTAAAATAGGAATAGGCATTTCTTGGTAAGTTAGGTTTGAGGGTTTTCATCACTGAAAACAGGAGTAAAAAGAATTTCTGACAGCACTTCTCCTTCTGCACTCAAGGCAAAGAAGTAATTTTTCACTGTAAGAGCCATTTGGAGGATGTAATTACTGATTGTGATAGAATATATTAGCAACCAAGATTCGTTCTTAATAATGGTATTGCAGAAGAGCTCTAAGACACAGAGCACTTTGCACAGGTTAGTCCTGGTTTCACAGACGTGTATTCATGCTGAGGTTTTTGCCCTTGTTCAGCACAGTGTCCGTGGGGTGGTTTCTATGGCAAACAATGGTCCCAACACCAATGGATCACAGTTCTTCATCACCTATGGCAAACAGCCACACCTGGACATGAAGTACACCGTGTTTGGAAAGTAAGTGATTCAACTGCATGCCTCTGTCAGAGTGTGTGAGGGATCTGAGTATTTCAGGGCACATGCAAACGCTTGAACTTCTCAGTCTGTCATGGATGCTTAACATTTCCTTTCAAAATACATTATTTGCCACATAAAATGTTTCAGTTGTCTTATTTTGTATTATTTGCTTGCAAAGTCCTTGCCTTGTGATACTTAACTGTAAAGTGTTTGGAGATACCTCAACTGTGAAATTTAAATCATTATTAGAAGGCAATTTCCAGCACTTCTGTTTTTCTTACAGAGTTATTGATGGCTTGGAGACCCTGGATGAGCTGGAGAAGCTGCCTGTGAATGAGAAGACCTATCGACCTCTTAATGATGTTCGCATTAAAGACATTACAATTCATGCCAACCCTTTTGCTCTGTAGCCACGGAATGCCTCAACACATTCTTCAGAGACTGGTCACATAATTCCCAGATCATGGGGTGTAAGAGCCATCAAAAAGGGGTACTTCAGCTGGCTCATATCTTTGCTCATTGAATGCAGAATTTTCAGGAGCTGTGACATTGTTTGGGAGTTGTCACAGAGAAGTCTTGTGCTTCTGAAGCCAGGTTTTCCAGAGTATCTTCCAGTATTTTGATTTTTAAACACTGTTTTTATACTTGTAAAATAAAACCCAAAACTTTTATTTTTTTCCTAATCTTTGGTTTTAGTGTTCTCTTTCTGAGTGATGTCATGTTAAAGCAACGTCCTTTGCCATAATTTCATGCTACCAGTTTTGTGAAACTTTCTCGCAGTGTCATCTTCCTTACTCAGTTTTCTCAAAAGAGTAAAGTAAGATACAGTTTTTCCTCTAGGTGAGAGCAGTGTTGTAAGTAGATGAAACCTATCCCTCCAAGATGATGAAAGAACATATTTAGAGGAGTGTTTGCTCTTGTGCTGCTGTGTTGGAATGATGACGTCTTCAAGCGTCCCGTAAAGGTAGATGGGAGTAATTTCTTCTGCTTCTGGCACAACTGTTGCTATGAAATAGTAAGTATTTCTGTCCTTACATAGCTGTTGATTGAAACTAGGTAACATTGATGTACTGTACTTGTTTTTCATCACTTTTTTGCATAAAGACTAGGGGGTAAACACAACAAAGAGCACTGCCAAAAGCTGTGGTCACCATGATGTTGAACAGGTAAGAGAGCTATTTTGGACTTCTTCCGCCAGTCCTCTTTCCACTCAGTGAGCATCTCTTAGCAAAGCCCATTCTTATACGTGTGCTTTGTAATCCTTGAGGGGCTCAGGTCTGCATCACACCGTTATTTCCCGTTTTGAGACTTAGCCTCTTAAAATAATGAGAACTCATTTCCAAGAGAAAGGCAAAGGTATGCCAGGTACAGATTACTGAGGTGTTAATGAGAAGAGTTAATCAATACCTGCTCGAGGGGACAAAGTTTCTTCTATATTCTTCATAGAATGTTGCTTTAAGCTCCCAGCCCTTTTTCCAGACTTAATTTATTTTAGTGTAATACTTTAGTCAGGTAAAGGATTTTATTATTTTAGCTCTGTGCTCTTGTCTCTTCCTTACAATCAGCAGCAGTAGCAAGTAGACAGAAGTGTGCAATGGCACACCTGACTGACACTGCTGCCATGCAGGAGGAAGGACATACTGGGAAATTTCCTACAGTGCAAAGGAACTGTAAATAATTAATAATTTAAAATTGCACTGAACTGGAAACAATTTCAGGTCTTTTTTTTTCCTCCACAAAAAGAAGGCTGTTACATAGAAAATGTGAAATACGGCAGCACTAAGTATTTTGCTCTCTGGAGGATACACATTAAATGTAGATACTTTTTTTTTTTATGTTGTGTATTGAAAGGAGAGTGATTCTACTGGGACAAAATTACAAACAAGGTTTTCAAGATTGTATTCTGTCTGCTTTCCTGGACTTGGTCTAAGCTGGAGAACGGTGGGCAGGAAGAAAATAATGGTGCACGATCTTTGAACAATGACAAACTTGTACATATGGTAAGCTGATTCCAGAGGACCAGTCACCATGTGCAGGGCGGTACGTCCCAGGGTAAGAAATTACCATTTGGCGATTCGGAGTCCCCTGCCGCCCGCCCGCCCACCACGATCCCCCGCCCCCCTCAGGCCGCCATGTTCTCTGCCGCGCCTTCTCGGGCGAGCAGAAAATGGCTTCGGCCACCGTGGTGGGGCCGGAGCCGTTCCGGAGCCCCTGGTCGGCCCGGGCGCGGAGCCTTTCGCCGGGGCAGGGCTTCGGGGCCCGCCCGCGGGGCTTCTTCGGGGCCGGCCCCGCGTCCCCCTCGCTCCGCCCGCCCGGGGCGTCCCGGGGCCGGCAGCGGCCGCTGCCCTCCGGGCTGAGGCGCTGCGGTCGGCTTGAGCGTGGGAAGGGAAGTTGGAGACGGGTGGATAGTGAGTTAGTTCGCTTTTCCTCGTGGGGCAAACTAACTGGGCGATTACCCGAGTTTTATTGTCTCCCACAGAAAAGCTTCATTGAAATCTTGAAAAGCCACTGGGCAATATTTGACCTTGTTAAACACACAGAAGCCTTTCTTCTTCCTAGGAAAGTGCAGCTCTGGGGGCCTGAGTAGCTTGGCAGGAGTGTCTGAGCCATGGTATGTCCTTAAAAGGTTTTTTTTAGGGGAAGGTTAAAGGTTCAAGTTCCCCTATCAAAAATAATTAACTTGAAAAAAGCTCTTGAATTAAAAAATAACTTAAGAGCAGAGAAGAAAAGCCAAAAATAGGGATGTTGAGGAAAAACACGATCTTTATTATAGTTTAAATTTGATAATGAATGGCTTTGAAACTGAATTGTTCATCTGTGGGATGTAATTCACAGAGTAAAATGCCTTTGTTACACTTGGGGAATTCCAGTCAAACTAATGGTCCCGGCAGGGATAAAAGAAAAAGACCACTTTGCAGAAGGTACAGCAATGCTAAGAATGGGAAGGGAACACCATTCAGAAGTGCACAGGAGAAAAAGTGCTGCAGCCATCTTTCTGGAACTCCTGGCAGGTAAATAACTTCTGGACTTCTGAAATCAGCAGGCATGTTTTACGATTTTTTTATTATGATCAAGCATGTGATACCATGTGATAATTTTTGAGTTGAAGGCATTTCAAGAAAGATGTCTTGAAGCTTAAAACAAAAAGGCGCCCTCATAGGAGCACTAAAATGATTTTAGTTACATTTACTGGATTTTTTTTTTTTTTTGCAATGATTCAGAAAGCAGTTCTGTGAATGAAAGAAACTGTTGTCAAGGTCACAGTTTTGAAGTTTGCTGTCACAAGTTCAAGGAAGGACGCAACACTTCCAAGTAGCCAGGGATCTGGTCTAATGTGACTGCTGGTGGCAGAAGGAAATACAAGACACTTCACAATACATGTCATCCCAAATCTCCATGGGTGATAGGACCCATTTTAATTTTGTTATTTTAAGAAGGTAGATTCTCATTTGTCAGTAGCAACTGAGTGTCGGGTCTGGGGAATTCTGTGGGTAATGGAAATTTATTCCTTTGGCTCATACTAGTACTGACTTTTTTACTAGGATTGCATTTCCTTCAGTGAAAGTGTATAGTTTGTACACATGGTTGTGATACCACAGAACATGGTTCTGCTCTTCGTTCACTGGAATATATTTAATGTACAATAACATCAATTGGAGTACTTGAAATACAGGCATCACTTTTGTGTCTTCAAAATTTATATTATGACAAGTATTCGCTTAACCCCTACTCTAAAATCCAAGGACAAGCTTTAAACTGGATTTTGACTAAGTATCACTGAAAGAGCAAAGGAGTCAGGCCAGACTGGCTTTTTCAAGGACCTTAATTAAACATAACTGCAAATTCGTACCTTTAAAAGTTATAGATACAACAAGATGTAGCTTATTCTATGTTACTAACACAAAAAGTGAACAAGCCGTAAGAGGAATAACAGCGTGATGGTGTACTGGAGGGACAGAAGTTGCAGCAAGCATATTAAACTTGTAAGTAATTTAGTTATGAGAAAAACCCATGGCAACTGCAAACTTCATTGAAACAAATTTTAGATTGCAGGGTTACTGAAAAAAGAATATAATAATAAAGTGTAATTTGGCAGACTGCTGAACAGCTGCGTAGCTTCTCGCCATTGTGTTTTTGTAATTTCATCTGGCAAATTTGTTAACATTCTTGTTAAAGAAATCACACTCTTGAAATCTTTGGTAACGCACTGCATTTACTGCTTTCTGTATCTCCACCAACCATAAAACTAAAAAATTAAGAGTTCAGTAAGAAAACAAAATCAACTTTAAAAAACCTGTATCAACACGTTTTCAAGGCACACAAACACAATCCCCAAAGCTTCATTAAACAGAGCGGGGGCTGTGCTGCCCGTAGGGAAAAAGGAGAGCGGGGAAAGAGGAAGAAACCTCCGGGCGCTGCCACCTCGCAGCTGCTACGGGGAAAGGAGACAAGGGAGGCGGCCATGCTGTGCCCACAGGGGAGGGATGAGACCCCGAGCTCGGCCCGGGCAGCGGGGCCGGGGGAGCCGAGCGGACCCTCCGGGGCTGCCGCATCCCCGCCCGCCCCCAACACCCGCGGAGGGGGAAAAGCAACACAAAAACCCTCTAAAGGCCGCACGGAGCAAAAGGGGGAAACACCGAAAACAAACACAGGAAAGGTTAAAAAGCGCTCGTGGCTCCCGCCTTCGGCGCGGAGCTCCGCGGGGCGGGGCCGCCGATGGGGGGCCGGGCCGGCAGAGCCGCCGGGGCCGCGGGAAATCCCGGAGAGCGCAGCAGGAGCAGCGGCTGGAGCAGGAAATGGCGCGTTCCGTACGGAGCTGCGAACCGCCCGGTGCCCGGGGGTTCTGGAGGATAAAACTCACCCGCGCGGAGCCGCCGCGGCCACCGCCCGCACACGGCGGCCACCGCCCGGCCCGCACCGCGGCTTCCCGGGGAGCGGGAGCGGCCACCCCGCATTGCCGCCCGCGGGGACTGTTTCCCGCCGGAACCATTTTACAGGGGCACACGCACAGATTCCGTTTCCGGGCTTGTGCGGCTGTTTTTCACATGGCTCAGACTGAAAGCCGTTCTAAAGTGACCGGAACATTTTTAATCGTCTTTTCAACATGAAAAACGGAATTAAAAGAAAACCTTTCCATCGTTCGTGGGTCATGGGAACAGAAACCGACCTGCAGACACAGGAGGTACTGACCGGGAGGTCCCTTCAGCAGGTTGGCCGCTGCCCACAGACCTGCCCGCGCCGCCTTCCCGCAGGGACGGCGTTTGGCACATCTGCTCTGCCCCTGCCGCAGCAATAAAGGTCCCGATGTCCCGTTTGTCCCGTCTGTGCCGTCTGAGTGCCCACACACGCCTTCTCGCCTCTCCGTCAGCTGAAACGCTGAGATCGCCCGTGTTTTCCCCCTTGGTTAAACTCACACTCCGGCCCTTACCCCGCGGTCTATGTGCGGAACTTCGCGGGTGTGACGCTCCGCGCCGCGTATCTTCCGCGCCGCGTATTTTCCACAGCGAATTTTTTAAACTCAAACTTCGGACTTTCGGACTTTAATCCGCGGCGTATGTGCGTAATTACGCGCATATTACGCTCCGCGGCGCGTAACTTCCGCGGCGCGTATTTTCCACAACGAATTTTTTGAACTCAAATTTCGGACTTTACTCCGCGGCCCATATGCGTAATTACGTGCATATTACGCTCCGCGGCGCGTAACTTCTGCGGCGCGAATTTTCCACAACGAATTTCTTGAACTCAAATTTCGGACTTTACTCCGCGGCTTGTATACGTAATTACGCGCATATTACGCTCCGCGGCGCGTATTTTTCACAGCGTAGTTTTTGAACTCAAAACTCTGCACTTTACCCCGCGGTCCCGTTTACTGCGGTGTGCGTAATTACGCGCATATTACGCTCCGCGGCGTGAATTTTCCACAGCGAATTTATTGAACTCAAACTTCGGACTTTACTCCGCGGCCCATATGCGTAATTACGCCCATATTACGCTCCGCGGCGCGTAACTTCCGCGGCGCGAATTTTCAACAGCGATTTTTTTTTAAACTCAAACTTCGGACTTTACTCCGCCGCTTATGTGCGTAATTACGCGCATATTACGCTCCGCGGCGCGTAACTTCCGCGGCGCGTATTTTCCACAGCGAATTTTTTAAACTCAAACTTCGGGGTTTATTCCGCGGCCTATGTGCGTAATTACGCGCATATTACGCTCCGCGGCGCGTAACTTCCGCGGCGCGTATTTTCCACAGCGAATTTATTGAACTCAAATTTCGGACTTTACTCCGCAGTCTATGTGCGTAATTACGCGCATATTACGCTCCGCGGCGCGAATTTTCAACAGCGAAGTTATTGAACTCAAATTTCGGATTTTACTCCGCGGCCCATATGCGTAATTACGCGCATATTAGGCTCCGCGGCGCGGATCTTCCGCGGCGCGAATTTTCCGCGGCGTATTTTTCACGACTTTGTGGCCGCCGTCTCCCCGGCTCAGGCCGCGCTCTTCCGCGGTTCTCGATCGTGTTTCCCGTCTCCGGGTCTGGGCCGCGCACTCAGCGCGGGGTTTGAGCGCGCTGTGCCCGCCCGGCTCCGCGGCCCAAAGGCCTCTGTCGGTTCGGGCTTCTCCCGCCAGGGGTCGCCTTCCCGGGAGCTCCGTTTGTCTCTGCGTTCGTTTATGTCTCTGTGTCTCTGTGTGTTTGTGTGTTTCTCTGGTTCTGTGTTCGTCTCTGTGTTCGGTGTATGTTTCCGTGCGTTCCCCGCCCCGCTCGGCCCCCGCTCGGCCCCCGCTCGGCCCCCGCTCGGCCCCCGCTCGGCTCCCGCTCGGCTCCCGCTCGGCTCCCGCTCGGCTCCCGCTCGGCTCCCGCTCGCTGTCCCGGTGCGCTCGGGGCCGTCCCGGGCCCGCTGCGGGCGGAGCCGTCGCTGCTTTGTGCATTCGCTGGGGCCGCTCGTTCCCGGCTCTGCTCGTTCCCGGCTCTGCTCGTTCCGTTTCCGAGTCCCAGCTCGGCCCCGCGTCCTTTTCCGCGGCAGCCTCGGCCGTCGCCTCCCGCCATGGCCTCGGGTCATCAGACAGGGTAGATAAGTTAGCCGAGACTCCATCCTCTTCATGCGGGAAAAGCCAGTTCTTTATTCACATCACTTACTGTGTTTTCACAGACCCCGGTGCAACACCTATTGGCTGGCAGTTTTCTTACTACTTCATTTTTTGGTCAGAAGGTGATTTGTGTACCTGCTAAGATTCAGGTGGTTCACATTTTTCCTTCATGGGTTCTCATGGAACAGATCTAATTGTTCACACAGATGCACTTCTCAACCCATCAACAGGTTGTTTTGTTAACAAACTTTTCATACCAAGATGGTTTTCACATGGGAACTTGCAAATTGCTTAACTACACTTAGAAGAGATGACAGGCTAGCTATTAATTACATAGAGCAGGCCTGATTTTATGAGGCCTTTCTTTTACAATTCTTGTACCTGTCACAACATGTATATATATATAAATATATATATATATAAAAGATAATTGTTAAATCCTTTTGCTTTAAGGAAAATATAGGGGTCCTGAAATCATTAAGTAAAATTAAGTGAATCACTCTTTTAAAAGAAAAACAATTGTAATTTTTTGTTGCTTTCCTACTTTGAGTACCTCATCTGAAAATCTGTTCCTTGCCACGTTTTCCTCCTGCAACATAAAACTATATGGATTTCCAGGGACTGAATTTGAAATTGCTCCTGCTGACTGTTTGTGGCCTGGTGTGTATGTGAATGCCTGAGTAACTCCCTGCTGAATGAATTGTTTTCCTGACCTGAATTCCCTTGAGTTTACTGACTGGCTGCACAGTCTTGGTGCCATTCCAGAAGAACTTTTGAAGGAAAAGATGCAAGAATGCAGAGGACGATGCAGAGAATATTTTCCAGACTTTATTTATTAATTTTTTAGATAGATGTGGTGGGTTAACCCTGGCTGGGTGACAGATGCCCACCAAACCACACCCACACTGGCACTGCTCTCTGCAGCTGGACTGGGGGAAAAAAAGGAGCAGCCTTGGCATTAAGTGTAAGGATGGCCTTTATTTGCTTAAAAAAAAAAGTTACAAAGTAAGGAAGATCACTGTAGTATTGAACAGATTGCATTGTGATGACCAATTTTTTCATTTATTTTAGTAGGTGTACTCTGGTTACCAGTATTTCAGTTAATGCTCACTGTTAGCTTACAACAGTATAGACTTCACTTTCTTTCCTCCAATCTTTCTGAATTGAACTGTCCTGAGAATTTCCATTAGGAATTAAAGTTTCAGGGAGCAGATAAGTTTGGTTTAGCATGTGAGCTGCCAGCATAAAAGAATCTCTAAACTTCAAGGGGGAGGGGTGAATTTTGGCTGCCTTAGGTTGCAGCAGCTGTACCTTTACAGAGCAGCACAAAGCAGCTGCTTGCCCTGCCCCAGCCCTGCCAGCAGCAGCCCGGCTTGAGAAAGCTGCTGGGCAGCTCTGTGTGGAACACCACTGCTTCTACTTCCATGAGGGAAGGGGAAGAGGGAAAAGGAAGCACCCCAGGAGCTGCAAGGGCACCTGAGAGCCCCTCAGGAACACGGGCTACCAGCTGTGAGAGCCAGCAGGCTCAGAGATGTCTCTTCATGCCACAGAGTAACCAGCTGCTGCCACAACAGCAGCTTCTTTCCAGCAGTGGGGCTCCCACCTTCTCCAGGACTTGGAATAGAGGATTGTTTTATGCTGGAAGTCTGGTAAAGGGATGACAAAGTACTTGGGGACATGGACAACCACCTGAGACAGGGGCTATTTGGTGGTACAGACTGCAGTGCCACACAAACAATGGCCTCTTCACTTGGGAGGCTTTTCTCTAGTTTAATTTGCAAGCAGACTGCCCTAAATCTCATTAACCATATCACATCTATTCCAATACAGACAGAAATCCCAACAGATGATGTGGATTTCACCGTGAAAGGCCTTAAATTACATTATTACAGTAGAAAATACAGGAGGTAGAAAGTAACTGAAAGGACAAATGCAGGTTAAGAGTCAAATCTAACAGCTCCTGTAAGCTACTTGAACATGGTTTTAAAAACTAAATCCAGTATTTCATTAACTATAGAAAACAGTTAAAATAAATTGCCATGAGAGCCCTTATATCATGCTTGATACAGGGAGGTAGGATGTAAGAATCAGAAGGACACATGAGACATGACACTTATCTACAGCTCCTGTTTGCTTTACTGAGGCCAGAGTTTCACAGGTCAGTCACCTTCTTCAGCTTCAGACTCCGACTCTGCAAGAGACAGACTCATCAGCAGCCTGGCCACGGCTCAGCCCCCAGCCCCAGCTGCTGCCCCGCACAGCTGCCACTGGACCCACATGGACTGTCCTGGCAAGCTGTTCTAGCCAGGACCACGGGAGGGGGACACTCGTCCCAGAGGGGCAATGAACATCCCCCACTTCAAAACACAGCATTACTGCACCAGGGTTCCCCATATGAGCCCAGCTGCTGGTTACCTTCTTCAGCATTCTTGAGCCATTCAACAAACTTCTTCATCTGCTCCAGAAAAACACTCTTTCCTTTTGCAAGATGCGCATCTTTATACCACTTGAGGATGGGTTCTTCACTCAGAACTTCAGCTGCAAAGATGGGCAAGAGCAGTATTAACACAGCAAACTGCTGAGAACCTGACTGGCAGCCTTTGCTTCCTCCCCCAGAAGCATCATGTACTTCCCCTCTGGGTGCAGCAGGACAGCCCTACACTAGGAGTGCCTTCAGTTTTGAAATTCAGAGAACCAGCCATTTTGGATGATTCCTCATGCTGGGAGTTTCCTCAGCATTGTATCCAGGAGCTGCACTCTCACTAACAGTCTGGGGCATTTCAGGGTTATTTGAGATGGCACTCTAAGCAAAGGTTCAGTTTTAACAGCTAAGAACTGATGCAAATTCTTTCAAAGTCCAAAGTAAACACTTCTTGTGGTGTACGTGTTCTTTAAATTTTACAAGTACAATACAATCTTCAGTTTTACAAGTTTCCATAGGCGGACAGCGTGTTTATCAGTACTACCTTTTATCAGACATTTAAAAAGAGCCTAGAGCAGCCCAGAACACATTGGTGGTCTCAATCTTCAGCTGCTTATGGTCAATGTTAAGAGAACTAAGAATACACTATCATGGAACTTAACAAAATGCGTTAAAAATCTAAATTTAGCTTTGTTCTGCAACTCTTAAGCAGGTCTACTGTAGGCAGGTGGCATCTTTGTCTTGCACTTCTCCATGTGTAAGACAAAGATGCTGCAAGGCCAGCCACATACACCTTTGCATTTTTACAAACAGGAGGTAGAAAATTCTTCAGCTTATGAAGTTGTAGCACTGATCTCCCTTAAAAAATTGTCAGAACCAAAGCATTCTGTTTCAGAAGCTTTAAAAAACCCAAACAACTAAACCCAACCCCTTCAAAAACCCACAACCCCCTGAAACTACAACCCCACAGAAGTTACCTTTGTAGAAGAGCACCACTATTTTCTGGAAGGCCTTCATGAAGTGAATGTTATCATAACAATACTCCTGAATCTTCAACAGAAGAGTCAGCTCTGACTGACCTTGGGTGGTGAAGGCAGCAAGTAGAGGGCTGTATTGCTGTAACAAAAACAACAGATTGGCACACACAGAGCACTTCACATTTACCCCCTCGCTAAAGCTGGTTTCGCAGTTTCCATCAGCCACTGCTTAGAAATCTGCAACCACGGCCCCACCCCAGAGCAGTTCTGCAGCAGTCCCTGCCTCTGCCTCAGGCCCTCAGCCTGTAATGCTCCTCACCAGGGGGAGAATTCCCCATCTCCTTCTGTCTCTGCACTAGTGTGGTTGTAGCCTTAACATTTAAACAGGAGCTGCAGACAGAGGGAAAACCAAGCTCTGTCCCAAGGGGTGCAGAAGTCCACAATGAAGTTACAATACCTTCAAATGCTTAATGGCTTGCTCTGCTACCAGCTCCTCCTTCTTGTTCCACTCCACTGTGCTCATTACACTTGACCAGATTATGGCTACCACAGTCTGTTCTGAGATGTTGTTTTTCTTCATCTCCTCCTTCACATACAAGATGATCTGCCAAGAGAGCCAGCACAAAGGCCACATATGCCACAAAGCTAAATTAAAACTTCTCTTCTAAAGGTAACCCAGAAGGTTTCAGAATGACAACCAACTTCCTTGATCATACAGCAGGATTCAAAACATTAAGGAAAGACCACAAAGCTAGTATCAACCCCCCCAGTCCTCATTTTTGTTCCCAGCGTGAGTTAAATTCTGTATGAGACACAGGCACAGAAAGCACCTCCACCTTGTCTACAAACACCTACATCCTTGAATGGATCTCCCCGTGACATCTGCTCCTGCAGTTCCTTCTGCAGCTCCTTCCGAGCTCCTATGGATTGCTGGTTCCGAACATACTCAGAGAGTTCCTTTAGTCCTGCTTCAGTGAAGTACTTGGAGAAGTGTTCAACACTTTGTTTGTTGGCTGGGAAGAGTTCCTTGAAAACAAAGTTTAGAACTCTTTTGTAAAATAAATGTGTGTTGAGTACTTTGCTGGCAAATGCTGTTCACTGAACTGGCTCACGGAGCAGAGCAGTTCCAGTGGTACTCACCATGAGCCTGTTGTCCATGTTTACTTTGCGAAGACTGACAGCCACTGCATTGATATCTTTCTCATTGATCCATGATTTGAACAGCTTGACTGCAAAAGCTGCAGAAACACCTGTGCAAGAACAGTTCTATTATTAGTGAAATTCAAAACACAGGGATCCACAGAACTGAGTACAGGGTACCTCGTTTGTCAGACTGTGCTCAGAGCAGTGGCTGTGCTTCCAAGCAAGCCCAGCGGAGTCTGCACTACCTCTCCATGCCCAAGGACACTGCAGCCTCCAGCATGATGGACTTTTCCTACCACTCAGCATCACAAAGTCTTCCCTGTACTAAACTCAACTCTACTTGCTGCAATTCAGGAAGCATGACACACCTTTTGCATCCTAAAAGGTCCCTCTCCAAAATACAGTAATGCCTTGCTGGGCAACTCTAGTGACAGCAGTGTCATGGAGGGAAGTCCTACACACAAGCTTTCTCAAGAAACTAATTTTCTGAAGTCTAAAGATTTTCCAGGTTGTGGGGCATCATATTTACCTTCACTAGACCTGTAGTCAATCTAACACCAGAGGAAGCTCATGAGCTGCAAGAGTGTATTGTCATCACAGTTTCCACCTACTTGTCATGGCTCTGTCTCCCCTTGCTAAGGAGCAGCTGGGTCACACTCACCTTCTTTAACCAAGTTCTCATTGTAAAGACTGTTGAGAATTGATGCATTGAGTGTCCCGTTGGCAAGCAGAATACCCGTCAGCATGGCCAGTTTGTTCCGCTCAGATTCTGAGAACCCTTTCAGGAACAGCAGCAACTGCAGGACAAGTAAGAAGAGCTGCACAAAACTACCACCTCTCACTAAACTTTGGCCACTGCCTCTGTGTTAAACACTTTTGTTTCACCAAGACAGAAGAAGCACTAGTCACTGGTAGTCATGCAAGCCAGCCATTCTTCTATGAAGAACTTTCAAGGGTTTTATTTTTATAACACAACCCTTCTACAGAGTGATTAACTAGCAGAATGTGAAGGTTTATTTGTCTGCTGATAAAAAAACACTCCATACCTTTTTGACTTCATCTTCAAAGCCTTTCTCCAGGTACTTGTAACGCCTGATTAGCTTGTTAAAAACCTAAAAAGACAGAGTACATTATCTTTTGCTATGAACTATCATTTGATTAGAATTTTAAAAAAAACTAAGTTCAGTAAAAAATTCTTTAGAGCACTTACAGCTTGGAACACTGTTTACTCTACCACTTCCAGTATGCTTAAAGCCGTGAATTATTTTTACCTTAACTTACAATTACACAAATGTTTAATTTTTGACCATTAAACAGCTTGAAGTTAAATTGTCCTCATTTCAGAACTAACCTGAGCAAATGCTTGCATGGTTTCTAGGTCTTCCTGTGCTGCAAACACACAGACGTTTGTGCGTGTCATGTCGTCTGCCAGGGTCCCGCCTGGGGCTGCAGGAGGATTTCAGGGTTAGTGTTACTGCCAGCGAGAGCACTGAGCAGCCTCCACAGCAGAACTCCAACACCCACAACACGCAGCACATTCCCCTTTCATGATGAACTCAATGACCAGATCACCACAGACACACCCACAGTTCCCTCTGTTCCACCAGAACTTTAAAATCAGCCTAGATTTGAACCTTTAACTATTCTGGCCCCCTACTGCTAACGGCATTGACAACACATCTTGTTTCCATATGAGCAAGTTAACAAGGCCATCCGAGCTCCTCTTCCCTTAAAGGAAGTCACTGGAGCTGCTGAATTCCAGTGAGTGTCTCTTTAGTGTCTGCTGCAATAGTGCAGCTTTGTGCCTTTGACATGACAGAGTAAGTCACAACGTAGGCTGAAACACGTAGAGACACACAGTTCAAAATTCAGTGCCACAGAGGTGAGCTTGAAACTTTATTTAGGCTGCTTCACTAATGAAGGTGCATTCAGGTCACCAGCTTCAGTGCCAGAACACCTCATCATCGATTTCCATGCCGTTCTACATACAGTGGAGATCCTTTGTTAAGTAGTCAGAAATATGACT
Organism: Cyanoderma ruficeps; assembly: GCA_008694505.1. NCBI lineage: Eukaryota > Metazoa > Chordata > Aves > Passeriformes > Timaliidae > Cyanoderma > Cyanoderma ruficeps. The sequence goes on from VZDJ01000594.1 coordinate 25,065,523, forward strand.
TTAAAACCAGACATGAATATTGCTGGTAATAATATTAAAAGCTGGTAAGGCAACAGAATGTCAGTTTTTATTCTGGCCTCCTCTGACTGAAGATCAAAGCTGGTCTTCTTAGCTACCTGTTACAGAGAGGGACTTGAGTAAAGCTCCCTGCATCACCACTGACACAGCAATGCCTTCTTCCCTTCCCCATCAGCTTCATTCCTAGAAGGAACACCTCCTAACACAGCATGCACTGGTTAAGACTCTTGAATACAAACCCACATATCGTAACAATTACAGTATGTGCTTCCCTGGTTGGTGAGCATGTTTCTCTTTGCTCAGTACACAGAGTGTGTACCTGAGTTTACAAGACTTTTCACCATCACATTTCATTTCCTCAGTCCCTGTGTTTTCTGCTGACTCCACCACTCTCCATTTCTCACTCCCTGATGTCTGCTAGAGCCCATGACCTCACTATTGTCAACAACAAATCATTTGTAATAGCATGTCCAAGACTAAACACTTCAGATTCTTCTGTAAACAAGTTTCCTTTCCAAAATAACAGGGCAGGATGCACAGATCATAGGATCACGTCAGAATCTTTCAGGGCAACTACTGGTCTTGTTACCACAGATCACACACCTGAGACAAGCATTCGTCCATCTCTCATCATTAGAACTTATCTTTATGAGAGTCAAGATCTACTCCTAGTAAAAAAAAACCAAAAAACCAAAAATCCAACCAAAAAAAACAAGCCAAACAAACAAAACCAACCACACTCAAAAATCCAAAGTACTTTCTTCTAAGCAGAGTTTGTACAATCTACACTTCAAGGAATGCAAACAGACTCAAGTAAAACTGAGGCAGGTTATACAGCGTGTTTCTACAGTAACTGCTCAGGCACCAAGATGGTCAGGTGGTTTACCAGACATTAACTTAAACCCTGTTCTACACACTCAATGGGCTCTTTAGCAAAGATTTTACAGACAGAAAACAGCTTTTGCAGAGTGAAGTGAACGAAACTGACAGCAGCCACATCAAAGGGACTTACCCAGCATTCCACCAGCCACCAGGATGTCAAAAAGTGTTTCTGCATAGCGGCGATAATCAAGTTTTGCACCAGATGCATCAAGAAACTTTGCTACTGCCTCCAAGTCAGTGCCAGTTTCAGTTAAACCTTGAATAATACAGTCCTGGAACTGAGTAGGGTCAAACCTCTCTTTTTCATCTGTAAAGCAAAAGTGTTGAAGTAAGATTTCCATGAAGGGTTCTTCATGATGATCATTACTTGGCTCTAACAAAGCTTACCTGACTTCTCAGTTTGATTCCCATACCCCTATTCTCATGTTAGACCACTCTTTCCCTCCAAAACCAGCTCAGGCTGCAAGGCAATTTTTAATACATGCCCCTATAATGGTGTACATTTGACTCCACTACTCACGTTTTATCTCAGCTTTTTGGGCCTCTGTTTCAGCTGAAATCTGACTGGCAAACTGCATACCATTATCACATCCAAGTCACCTGGCAATTCGCTTTTTGCCTATGAAGACCATCCCCTCCTCTTAATCTGCAGTTGAATTTGAGGCAATGATTCTTCCTCAAGTGCTTGGGGGATATGTAGACATAAGAACTAACTTACTGGACTGTAACTGCAGATCTGTTTAGCATCCTTTGTTGTCGTTAAGCAGAACACACCTGATACATCCTCAACCTGACATATCAGCTGATCATTACCTTGTTTTTACTACTGGGAGGGCACAGTGAACATGCTACAAATCCACCCATGTAACTAACAGGAAGTCTTAAAGAGGTCTTCAATTCTCCTCATTGCAATTTGTCCTTAAGATTATGGAAATCATGATATGAAGAGCTTCCAAAAATAAGAGAACTCAACTGCAGATCTTATTTTGACTGCTGTCTAGAACAGCTTAGCCAATTCTCTTAGCAGCCTAGTAGAGCATACTGGTGTCCAGTGTCAATGCAAGTATCAACACATTAGTAACAGCTAGGTGCAAGTTTGGAAATACTGGATCAATTATTTTCCAGGGAAGGTCCATGGAGCTCATTGTTCCAGAAGAGCTGCTTCACAGCAAACTATGGTTAAATGCTTAAAAAGAGACTAAATCCATGGCTTCTGGCATTTCATCTGCTGGACTGACCACAGCACACTCCATCACTCAAGAGTGCTTTGACATTCAAACAGGTTCCATAAATCCAAGTGTCCTCCTGCATGTACAGCACCCCTAAAGCTGCCTATTAGAACTGGAACACTGCTGGTATACAAGTAAAACCATACTGAAGAGAAGCCCTAAGAACATCCCCACTTTCTCTTCCTGTTAGAAAAAAGCTCCACCAAAACACTAAGTTACTCATCACTCTTCTTCAGTCACTAACTCTTCTTATGCAAGTAACTGTGCATGTAGAGAGACAGGCCTTTGTATATACCATACTTAAGGGCTTTTTTGGATGTTGACTGGGGGATGGGTGGCTGGGTGGATTTGTGGGATTTTGTTGTGGGATTTTTCCATCAATTTTTAAAAACTGAAAAGAGGACAACATAACTTTTATCCAGTAGCTAAGACTGAAATTCTTACTATGTTACATGCCCCTCAGATGTATGTATCAACCTGCAACAAGCCTATGCTGGAGCTTCCCTGTAATTCAGGGGTAGTAGATCCTTCTGCCTGCGGGCTAAACACACTCAGGGCAGTTCTAGAACGACCATCTTTTAGGTGAAGGTTATCACGGTAAATTCAGCAACAATTCTGACTGCCAAATATTTTTTATTAGTGCAGAGGAAATTCCAGTCAGCCTCACGACTCTGCAATTAGCATGGTCTCACATACAAAAATTTACAGTGAGTGTATGAAGGCATTTGCTTGTTCACTGACAGAAACCGACGTTTTACCGTACACACAGCGCTGGCAGCCGATACGGTGAGGTAACTCACCTCTTTTTCTGGTTTTAAAACGCTGGCCCGATAGTGTCGGCTTCTGCGGCTTTTGATTATTCATAAAAGACACCCTGCGAGGAAGCAGAAACGCCGGTGAGGACGCTGCAGGCAGGGGCCGCGCCGCCCGCTCGCCCCCGCTGCGCCGCTCCTCCCTGCAGCTCCCGCGGCGCCGGGCGGCGCCGGCCCCCGCCCGCTCCCGGCACGCACCGGGCTCCCCGGGCGGGGGCGGCCGCAGGGCGGAGCCGGGGCCCGCGCCGTGCCGCTGCCCGTGCCCGCGCCTCTCGCCCCTCGGCTCCGCGGCACGGCCCGAGCTGCCGGTGCCTTCGCTGCCGCCAACGCCGCCCCGCTCCTGGGCACCCGTGCAGGGGAGGAAGAAGGGTTACACCACCTCCCTCCCCCGGCCTCCACCGCGGCGCGGTGCGGCCCTTACGGCCCACACTGTCGCAGCCGGCCCCAGCCGGCCGCCCCCCAGCCCGAGCCCGTCTCCTCACCGACTTTAAGGCAGAGAGAAAATGCCCGAGCGGCCCGGAGCGGAGACGGGCAGGAACGGCAGCGAGGAGCAGCGGCAGCGAGAGCTGTGCGAGCGGAACCGACGCCAGAGGAAGAGGGGAGGGCCGCGCTCCGCCCCGCCCCGCCGAGGGGATGGAGGGAAGGGGCAGGGACCGGGGCGGGCTCTCTCGGGGCCCTTGTCCTGCCCGGCCGCTGCCTCCCGAGGGTCTGTGCCCCGCGAACGGAGCTGCCCGATCCAGCCCTACCCCGGGGTTACCGCGCTCCGGACCCAGCGCCTGGTGGCCTTGGCGCTCCCCGGCCCTGCGGCGGAGCCAGCCCGGCACCGCAGGGACACCTGGCTGGTCTGCGGCCCACGGAGCGCAGCTAAGAAGTGCCGGAGGCAGCACCGGGACCTGCGGTGCATCGAACTTCAACACCGTACCTGCTGTGCTGCTTGACCCTCGATTTGCTGTTGCAGTTGTAATAATGTCTTCTTTCAGATCCTGGTGGTAACAGCACCGTACAAGCACTTGACGCACTGTAGTCTGTGCAGACAGGACTATCAGTTACAAGCTGTGCCCATCTGACACAGCAAAGTCCCTGGGCTCCAGAAGCGCAGGCCTTTCTACTGGCGTTTAAACACGGGTTCTTTCACTAGCAGTCACCTGAACAGGTCTCATCCTGCCTTCAGGCTGTAGGGCAGTCTGTCAGCAGACAGCACAAACTGTGTTGGTGGAGGCCCTTTAAGTACTATGTACAAAAGATGGGCTGCCAAACTCACACAGCAGCACAGTTGGAGATAACATGGGGAATACTCTGTGCTGGTGTAGGACAGGAGATGCAACTGCAGTTCATTTCTTTGCTCCCCAAAAGTCCAAACCAACTTAGAGAACACAAGCTTCCTTCTAGACCATATGCAGCTGCAAATTTCCACCAGATTTAAATGCAATGTTCTTGTGATTAAAGCTCTTGAAATGACCAGTTATCAGGTGTATAAATGGAACAAATCACTGGGCTGGAGTAGGGAAAACATGATCATTCTTATTGTTAGAAGGAGACAGATTTTATCTCGTACCATTTTTGTTACTATTTCATCCTTGAAACAATACTGGTGATGGATCCCACTGCCACCAAATAGCAGTACACTGCCTTACAAATTTTATTCAAGAAACATTTTTGCAGATTCCAGTTAACAGCCCAATGAAATCTCAAAATACTAACTTCAAAAATACCACATTCAGAGGAAGCATTTTCACCGTAATATTAGCAAATATTTGACCATTAACATTAAACCCAACACACTGATTACATTGGCGCTCATTCTAAAATGAGAATATTTGTCTGAATCACAATTAATTAGAAAGCCAAGAAGAAAAATCAGTCATTATTAAAATCCCATTTTAAGGAAACACAAATATATATAATATATATAAAATTTGTGTTGTCAGCTCCCTAAAGTCTTTGATACGGCAAAACTGCAAAGCCCATTACCAAAGCTGAGCTTTTCCCATTAGCTGTAGTTTCTCACACTTTACAAAGAGAAAGGAAGATTTTACCAATGTAAAGGAATAAGATCTTTTTGTATCTCTACAGATTTTGATTAAATGTGACCTATTGGAGAGGATGTGCAGGTCACACTCTCTTCTATACTATGCCAATTTAAGCCTACACTGTCATCATTGAAATATAAATGAACATAAATTTGTGTTTATGTAAACGAGCACAGGATCCGAACGAATGCAATACCTGTTGAGCATCTCCACAGCTGTTTCTTATGCCAGTGTTTTGGGTACAGAATGATGTTGATAAATGTGTTCTGTTAATTTTATGGCTTTGAACTATCTACTATCAAAGCTGAATATTGATTTGTATGCATACCTACATTGGCTCAGCTCAGCCATTTCCTTTTCTCCCTCTCAAATACCTTTACACTTGTTTTTCAGACTCCTCTCCTCATGGGGAAATGTTCCATCGAGATTAATACAGCCGCCACTGGATCACTTTAAAACCTCTTTCCAAAACAATGTCTGTCAGTGCCAGTTGTTTGGCACAGCTGAGTTAAACTGTGCCACACCTATAATGAACTCGGGTTGTCATGGTTCCCCTCTTGGCCCTCCCCTCCACCTTTCCCTGTTGGTCACCTGCTGCACACCTGCCCATGATTGCTATGGTCGCTATATGGTTTCTATATGCAACCTCACCTCTGTTAGGAAAGCAGCTAGTACTGGGATCCTGTCCTGCTGCTCAACCCTTCCTACCTCCAGTACTGCTCCCTCACCTTGTGCCTTCTCCTCACCTAGGGATGAATGCATCAGCTCTGTCCTGCTTCACCATTTCTCTGGAAAGAAAAGAAGGGGCAAAACTGTGGGTAAGGCAGAGGAGGAGCGAGCGATGACAAGCAGTGAATAGCAGTGATTATATTCCACCTCTGGGAGAGGCCAGAGCTGACAGTGGTTCAAAGAGATCGGATGGTGTGGAGCAGGCTTGATTTGGGATGCCAGGAAGCAGAGCTGAACTGGTGTGTTACTGGGGTGGTAATATATCAGTGCCTAGAAATACTTGGCAGGATGTACTTTTAGAATCTTTTACTAAAATATTGTTACATTGCCCCTCAGTAATTTGTAAAGTGTCTCATTCTCATCTTTGGGATTTTCATATGCTGGAAGAACAGAAAAAATAGATAACAGTTGTGACTCTCAAACTGGATGTAGAAGTGACAAAATGGTACTATTTCTGACCTGCTCTTCATTGCAGAGATTTTCAAAATTGCATGCAAATTCTTTTAAGTTTTTGAGGTAACTCCAGAACTGTTCCAGTGTAGCATGAAACACATTAATGACAGGTCTTTTACCTGGCAGGACAAAAGAACTGGGGCTTATATCTTGTTTTACCAAAATGGTGTGATATATATATGTGCGTGTGTGTATAAGTAAGTATATATATATATATATGTATGTGTGTAAGTTCTAATTCTTTCTTGCAGGAATGCTTGCAGTCAGTAAGTGGCTGAAGAAGTCATGTGGGTGTCTGATCCTTAGGAAAGCAGTACTAATCTATATGAGTGGCCCACGGCTTACAGGTTCCAGGTTTGTCTTTAGGAAACTGAAATAAAAGACAAAAAATAATTTTGCTAAGGGGAAAAAAATTACTGTAATTCACAAATGCATGTTCGTTATCAGCCACACAAATGTCATTGCACACAATTTTCTCAAGTTATAAAAGGTGGGGAAATCAACCAACTTACCTCTAGTGAACAGTGACATTCTTGTAATTGAACAGGTCATAGCACAGGTGAAGTCTCAGCCTCAAAGGCTCAGATTACAGGCACTGACATACAAAGTTCCACTATGCAATACAGTTTAATGAGACTGCATTGAATCATGGGGACCATGACGTTTGCACAGAAAGCCTACAGTTCTTAGTGCATTCCTGGAGATAGGACATCATCTCCTAGTGACTGGATAACAAATTTCATCTTTATTTAAATTCTAAGTTGTTACCAAGTTTTTGCACAACACTTAGCCAATGAAGGTTCTTGATCATGGTTAAGACTTCTATGGATATGAGAAGTTCTATTACTGAGAAACACTTTGCTGGATATCCTGCAGAGAAGGAAGCAAAGTGGATGGACGCAGAATACCCAGCCCCAACCTCCAGGCAGGTTGAGGTAGGGGTCTCTAGCTGGCTGCTATTGGAAGAGGGGCCTGCAGGTCTGCCTGACATAATTTGTGTCCCTTTTCATAGAGAATTCTTCAGTCTAGAGCACAACAGATTTGTTCATACTCAGGCCCAAGGAGCTTTTAAAATTGAAAGCTTTAATTAATAGACCTTGACATAGTTTCATCAGATGTTTTCTATTTTCCAGTCTCCTAAAGTGTTTTTTTAGTTTGCTTTCTGACTGGATATGCATTGATGAAAGAATGCCTGGTAAAATCTTGCTCTTTATTTCATAATTGCTCCTGTGCTTTACTGCTTTAAATTTTTGTTCCCTTTTTTCCCTGTTTAACTTATAAATAAACAGAATTCTGGGCCCAGTGACAAGGTATTAAGCAACTCTTGATGTATCTCCTTTTACAGTGCCAAAGGATGAGTGCCATGGAAAAACCTGTGAAGTGGCTATTGTCAGGAAACAATGTCATCATTGCCATCTTGCCCTGCTTTCTGCAGAAACACTTGTGTAATCATTGTTGGCTGGGACTGATATGGGAAATAGGCTCCTGCCTCATTCTACAAAAATGAGTGCTCTCCAGCAGGCTACTGCTCTGTCCTGCCAACTCTTGGAGTGAGGGAAGTGCAAGACATGGGAAGAGCAGACTGAAGGCATTACTCTGGAAAGACACACAGAACTCAAGGGTGAGGGTACATTCTCTTGCCATCTTCATTTTGAAGAAAGCAGAGGCAAAGCACACCAGTGGTTATCCAAATAACTTCAGTGACTGTGGAAGAAATTTGAATAAAAGGGCATAGTCCACTAGTTGTGGGTTGTGTTCCATCTGTGTGAGAGAGAAGATATGGCATGTGAAAACCAGCCACAGCTGGTACTGTATTGCACTTCCAGAGAGGCTAATAGTCAGCTAATGGATACCCAGAAGAATATGAAATACATATGCTACTGACATATGTCAGTCACAATCCCATTCCTTGTCTTATGGTTAATACAAGATTTAACCAAAAATGAAAATTTTCTCCTTTTTTTTTTTCCCCAAACCAGTTCTAAATCTTTTCTAATCATAACCAGAGTTGAACAGGATCTTTGTGAGCAATATCTTCAGCAAAATAAAAATATAAGCAATCTCTCCCAGAAACAGTCATCAGCCAAACTCATGCAAGAGTCCACAGAAAAGCCAACTCCTCAGGTCTTCTGTATCCAAACCATATTGAACCATAAACTCTGTCCTGGAGGGGTTTAGGGTGCTCAATTCATACACCCGCCACCACCACTTAACAAGCTGAATTCAGTGCTGGCACTGTTTGCCTGTTTATTTTTAATGTGAGGATGTAGAAGTCAAAAGTAAGAGTTTACTCCAAGTTGGATCTTGCATCACCTTGCAGAGCTGGCTTTATATCTGAGAAGTGGCTCATATTCAATTCTGAGTTACATATTTATCATCTGCAGAGGGGATAGAGCAGTTAGGATATTAGCTGTATTCCAAAGTGAAAAAAGGGATAGATGGTTCTGCTTTTTCTGGATATTGCATGGGCTGTAGGATGATAGCTTTTGTTTTGATTCATGGCATTCATAAGGGTACTTGTAGGACTGGGGAAGGTTGGTGCTGGGTTAGGATTTCAGAAGAGGAGAACTTTGGCTTCCTGCTGTGTCTTGATAGTCAATGAAATTATGCTGATTTGCCTCAGAAAAAACTATTACCCAGTAACTGGGCAAAAAAAATACCTTCTCATGTCACTCACTTTTTATTTTCCAAAGACAGGGTGCTGTCCAGCAGCGATTAACATATCTCTATTTTCAGGACAAAATGGAGTGGACACCTGCTCCTAAAAGGAACATTAGAAAAATCCCTTTTTATTACAGTCTCGTGATGCAGGTTGCAAATGACATTATGTGTACACGGCCAAACTCCTAGTGGTGCCAATAAATCAGCCCATTCTATGTTTTAGTTTCTTATTAACCTACCATGCCTGAGGTCAGGCTGATTCAGCAAGTTCTTCTTGGCTTGTTCTTTTTTGTTTGGGTGAGCCTTTTTTTTCCCCCCCCAACAGTAACAAAGGAAATTAGCTTTTCAGTAGCTTTCTCTTTAGGTTCTCAACAGGGAGATGCAAGTTCCTTAAAGAATGGACAGGACAGGGAAAGGCAAGGAAGCCAAAGCACAGGAGAGCTATGGCACAAAGGGCTGATGTGACCATACCTATGTATTAGGATAAAAACCATTTTCACCGAATATCTGGAGTGAAATTCATACCACCATGCCTCAGAGAGGCCTGAATTGTTGGGATTTATACAGATCAGACCATAGGGAAACTGTCTCCATGCCTTTATTCTGGCTTTCAGACAGTAAGTGACTACTATCGCCAAGAGGCCAGAGAAGTTTCAAGCCTCTATCCAAGATTTACTGCCAAAGAGATAAAAAAGATGATGTCATCAGGATAACCCCCCCAAGGAGGGTTCAGGACTGAAGTTCGTTTTTCATTTAGTCTTGTAATCTTTAATTAATTTTCGTTAAATTACTCCTTTGATTTAGTTAAATCAACTTACTTGTTGGCTGCCACAGCTGCAATTACAACAAAGAGTGATAGTTTAGTATCTTCCCCCCCAAATGCTCCACCAACACGTTTCACATGGCACGCATCATTTTTTTTGGACTGGAGGTTTAAAGCTGAAGCCACCAATTCCTGCAAAAGTGAACATCCAGCAATTTACTCATCAAAACACATATTAAAATTTGCCTATTTTCTATGACTAACTATATATTAAAAGCTATCAGGATTAAGATTCTAGTGGAGAAAAATAGAGTTGCTATAGGAACAAGCAAACAAAAAAAATTTCAAACAACTAAAAATGCCAATGAAAGCACAATCTAGTCTTAAAAAGAATAGTGGAAATGTACAAACAGCTCTGTAAACTAGTTAGATTATCTGATGTCAGATATGATAATCCCTATATAGAACTGCATGTTCCATCTGCAGCTGGAGATAAAGCATGCACTAAAACAGCAAGCCAAATGGAACTGAGGGATTGCTTACAGCACACAGTCAGTGTCACTAAATACTGACATTGCATTTTGAAAATACCTCCTCTGACAGTGCTTCCAAAGATGTAAATAGAGGTTTAACTTGTCAGGCTGACAAAAAGAAAAGCTTAAAAAATGCAAGCCAGCAATGAACTGAAAAAGCTAATACTGAACATGTAGAAATTAACATATATTCTTTGAAACTCTTGTTTGCTACAGGCCTAGAATCCAACTCTAATATTAACTGTGACCTGTTAGCTTTCTTCCCCCCAAAAAACTTCATACCATTCATATGTTATTATTATTTCCATATTAATTTATCATTATTTACACATGATTCTGACCCCATCACCATCAGTGTCACTACTCATACAAGCAATGCAACTCGTCTGAAACACACTTTCTCAAGAAGAAAACACTCATTACTGCAATAAAAGTGATTGTCCTGGATTGTACTGATTGTCACTAATTTTAGGAGGATTTGACCAATATATCTAAGGCAGAATTAGTCTTTTCTCCACAAGATTATAGTCATATTATCTATCGAAGATACCCTTTGTTCATCCCATAGTAACACTGCTCATTTGTGTCTGTACTGTCTTGTAAAATACCAACAGCACAAGACCTGTTCCATTCTGCTTCAGCAGCAGCAGTCAGGCCACTTATTTCATAAAAGGATTCATATAAATTCATCTGAATTGGGAACAGCATTAGGGAGTTTCAAGAGAAGCAGAGAAGGCTGAAAGCAACTCCTGGTCATGTAGTTCAGCTTTAAGGTTATTTAGAGTGGTAAGAAACAAGTATGACAGAATCACAGAGTATTGTGAGTTGGAAGGGATCCACAAGGATCATCAAGTCCAACTCTTAAGTTCAATTCACCCATATGTGAATTGAACACACCATTAATACTTTGTTTTACCTGTACATCTGATTTTACACTCAGAAGCTTTAAATTTTTATGCTACAGTAACAACATTTACAGAGACGCACTAGAAGCAGCTGGGCTTTCTATTGTCAGAAATATTTTACTCTGGGGGCAAAGGCACATATTTTAAAAGAAAATATAACAGCAATACTTTTCTCAATCAGGCACAGATGAGCCTGTTGAAGAAAGTTTATAAAGTGCTCTTTCTGTAGTCCCAGAAAGAAACTTCAGATTCAGACAGCACAGAACTTTTAAAGTCGGGGTTAGCAGGTTAGATCTTTACTATGTAATACTCTCGTGACAAATGTAAAAATCAAGATTACATGTTGAACAATATGTCTTGTCAGAGATGGAAAATCCTCTCAGCAGGATTTACATTGCTTTGCTGAAGCAACATCAAACTACCCAAAATGAAGAGCTAGCAGCTGGCAGAGACAAGAGGCAGAACTGACAGCCAGGTTTTCATCTGCATTTTCTGTTGACAAGTCTTGCAAAAAAAGATCCATGTGCCTTTTCATTGTGTCAGCAGAGTTAATTAAAAAGGCGATTCAGCATGAAAGCAAGCGGCAGAAGCAGCCTCCCCAAAAAGTGGTGTTAATTTTCTGTGGTAAGACTGCTTAAACTCAAGTTATTCATGTGACAGCTGATAGATAATCTTCCTGCTCTTCAAAGTGACCTTTTGATTGCCAGCAGTACTATTGTATCTTGCTCATTTTGTTGTCCCCATCTCCACTGTTCTTGGGTGCAACCATCTCTCTTTGAAAGGCAAGACTCTGAAATACCTTCTGTGATACCATTAGCTCTGTGGCACAACTTGTCATTGGACAAAGCACGTTGGGGTTTCTTTTTTCTTTTAATTTGTGGAAGGAGCTAACACATTTCTCCTGAACTTTCTCCTCCAGGCTGTTTGTTTCTCAAATCATTACTGTGGCTCAAAACTTCTGGGCAGCAGAAGCACCTTTGTTGCCTTTGAGTGATTCTCTGTGATGGAAGTGACAAATATTGGGTAAATTTGACTAGTGCCACTATGAACCACCATATTGCTCAGTGGGACACTGTCATGATAGACAGTGAGACATTAATGAGGCTTTTCACCTGAGGTTCCTGTGGTGCTGAACAGTGCTGAGCTTATATCATAATTATATTATTGCTCAGGAAACTGAAATAAGAATGAACTAAATGACTAGAGACACACTAAATAAATGGTAGGAGATAGTTAGTATGTTTCTTTTTCCTACTTTTTCAGATGATTCTGAAAGATTTCCCTTGTGTCTAATATTAACAGTGAAGCACTGTTACTGGACTTTGGGGAAATCAGGATGCTAAAATCTCAATGCATATGTGACAGAATACAGGAAGTGTGTTCTCTTAGGGAGGATCACTACATCCCCATTCGCTGAGTCATGCATCTACCATACTAGACTCAGACCAGTTTCTACAATATATAAAATGTTTTTAAAAGTTGTCTCTCCAGAAGTATTGTCTCCTTGGGATGGTTGATCACTATCTACATTTTCATTTAATCAAGATGTTTTTCTGCCACCTTGTTTCTTACCAGACTATATATAGAGCCTTTTTTATCCCGAGGATATCATGTATGTTCTTCTCATATTTGACAAGTGCCTTGTGGAATCATGGTTTCAAAATATGCAAAAGCAATCCCTGAGAAACACCCATCTTTGTAGACAATGAAATTAAAAGACCAGTGGACAAGCCAAAGAACTGTTGCAACTCTGGACTGGCCTTCTAGATAAATGACATACCTGAAAAACAAAAACCCCCTAAGTGTCTGTGGAACCAATCATAATCTTACATGGTATGGACACCTTGTGCAGGCTGGAGAAGCAGTGCACTCCTCCTGGCAGCTCAGTCTGAACACGCAGAGCAGGTGGTGGCATCTTCTTTCTGTCTGACCAGCTTTATCAACCAGCAGCAGTTTAGCCAAGAGCTTTAATCCAAGTATAAGATTTGTAAAACATTAATACTTGCATTCTTAGAGCATGAGTCTCTCAAAGGCAGGGCAAGTAGCAGAAAGGGAGATATACTTCTCCTTTCATGGTTTCATGAAGGATTTTATGCCTTACTATGAATGTTCTGCACTGAGAGGCAATCATTAAGTGAGAAAGTTGCACTCTATGACAAATCTTTACTATGCTAACTGCCGTGCAGCAAATAGCACTCTGTGATATCATGACAAACCAAAGAGCTGTGCCATACATTTTCAGAACTCAAATGAACTTTTGTGCCTGTGAGGTGGTTGTGTAATAACATCAAGAACCGCCCACGAACATTTGCAAAAGGAATGCAAAGAATTTTGCAAGAAGCTACTGAAGCATGAGTGAGGATTAAAAAAAAAGTCTGAACTTGACTGCTTGGATTCTACTCAGTCTGGTCTGGGTAAATCCTGCACTATCATTTTCACAGATCTCTTCTCTTGCCTCTGTCTGCAGATCATGGGCCTTTCTTCCTCCTACCCTTCCCCCTCAAGTTTTCATCTGTCCCTCTGTGAATTTCCAATAACAACTGCAATTAACCCTCTTCTTTCCTCTTTAAGTTCTTTGCCTTTCCTGTGGACATGCACATAAATTCAGTCTCAGGTTGTTAGGGTCTATGTCCCAGCTGGAAGAAGCCATCCAACAGAGAATACAAAACAGAGAAGATGGAGTTCATTTGGGATCTTTAAAAAAAAAAATACTACATTCCACAAAAAAAAGCCAACTGGTCCTGAGTAAGGAGCTCTTATGAAAAAGTTGGTTTTGCAGAGGCAAATGACTTGTTTTTTGAAAAAGTGAGTTCTTGTAACAACGTCAACATGTAGATTATCCACAGTGAAATGTCTTATTATGTGTGACTAAAACTAGCATCTTCTATTTCTCTAAGGACAGATCTTTCAGTTTCCCCAAAATACCATGTTTTTAATGTCTGTAGGAATTTAGTTATGCTTGAGATCACAAATGTCAGTAAGGCCTACCAGTAGTTCAGGAGGAAATTCCTATATCAGATCCATGGTTGGGAATTGTTCTGGATTGCAAAGACCCAAAAGGATCTGCAAAGAAACTGAGGGGGAGTGGGGGAAAAATGCACACATTCAGGTTAAGTTGCAAGTCTTTGTCAACAGATGTGACAACAGGGTGACAAGGAGTTTTGACACATTACAGGTTGAGTTGCACTCAAAAATTCAAGATATCCAAATTGATTTTTTTATCTTTAATTCTGTTAAATCTATTCACAGACTACTCAACAGGGGGCTATCAGACTAATCACTCTTAAATCTTTGCTTGAAATACATCAAGTCTTGAGAAGGATCTTCCAGTATTTCCTGAAACTGGCCATAACACCTGTGTTACAGCCATATTGAGTGCAATGTCTACTGTGGGAAAATGCAGTGCTGGATTGTGTATCTTTGTTCTGTTCATAAACTTACCTTTCTCTTCATAACTTACCTTTCTGCCAGTGACAAAAAAGATGTGCTTATCTGATTGCCGAGAGCAAGCCATGCTCTTGCATCAAAGTCTGAAAAATAAAGCTTTACGCATCAAGAGAAATTAATGAAATGCTGTAGGCTACTAAAGGTCGACTGAGTTTGCTTTGTCCTGCAGAATTTAATTTGATGCTCAGTCTGAAAATAAGCAGGTGGGGATGAGCCAGCACAATGTCTGCCATTTCTCAGCAATTAATGCATGTTCAGATGCTAAAGCATCACCTCCTACTCACCCTAACCCTTCTCTGGTGAGTTGAAATAATCTGCAAAGAAATTGAGCTCCTCTAATTCTAACCCTGTAACATAAGAGATAACAGTGAGGGAGAACTTCTGGGTTTGAGCTACAACTTCCAAGTCTGTTTACCTTGTTTATTTCCAGGTCTGTATATTATCCAGTAACTGATGAATTTAGAATACACAGGCATACCTGTAGCTAAAACCAAGGATATGCAACATTGCCCTCTTCTCTAGGGTGTCAAAAGCAAAGCTTGGAGCCACAGTTCTCATTTTAGCTTGACCTGAACTATCTATAATCTTTTTTTCTGAAGCATGACCAAGTTTTAACAAAATCAACATTACTACTATACACACATTAAAATTTTCCCTCTATGCTACGCCAGTTCTATGCGCTTTCTGTTGTGGGTACCATATTCAACACATGCTGTGTTCTTAAAGAGAGAAATCCCAAATCCTGATTTGGGATTCTAGATTCTCATCCATTTCGTTGTATACGTGTCCAGGAAACAAATCAATTTTTAAATGCCTTACTACAACTGACCTTTATTTTCTTTAAAGGGGAATTATGGATATATCTTTTAAAAGTCTTCATTGTATGTACGTGTCTTTAGTTTAATTTACCATTTTTACAATTTACAGCAAAGCTGTCTGTATTTCATTTAGAGTGAGTGAAGGCTTGCAGGACAAAGTAGCCAGTCCCTGATCACCTACCACTCCCATTAGAAGGCAAGAAGCTGATTCTCAGCAGAGATATGCTGCTGGTTTTGTGGTTATCCCCTAACATATCCGTGAGAGCTACCACAACACAAGCACTGGAGTGATGTCAGTCACCAGGTCTCTGAAGGAAAAAGCCCTAATGGGTCCTGCCAAGTGCAGTAGTAGTAACCTCTGTAGTATTCCCCATGCATTGTAGGTCCAACAATGCAGGATCAAAGGCCTAGGAACAGAAAGAACCAGACCAAATCCTTGATTTCAGCAGTCCAGTATCTAATTTACAGGCTAACCCTCCAAACCAGAACCCAGTATTTATGTTAGATATTTAAGCTTTCACCACACGGAATGGGCCCACTGAGGGTAGACTGCTACAGGAACATTTCTCTCATGAAGAAAATCAGTAGAAAGAGTTCTCTGGTACCATCTCAAGTTTGGGTGTACCTGTGCAGTTATAGTGCACATTAATGTGTCAATAGCCATCCATCCTTTGAAGCCTAACGTTTCTGCTTATCTACCTCGCTGTAGATAAGAATACTTCTTTCATAATATCCCATGTAGCCATATTATCATCTGTCAGGATGGTCAATTGCTGAAATTTCTAGCTTCCAGGAAGTTTTTCAAACACTTAAAAGCCAGCAGACAGCTTAATATGCTTCAGACCCAAAAAAATCAACAACCCATATTTGCCATATTTATGGAATTTACTGAGGCAACTAGACAAAAGAGCCACTTGTAAAGTGGCAGTGAGGAATCTTTGTTAATAATGACTGAGAAACGGACAAGATTTGCACTGCAGAAAACAAAGCGAATGTTATGAATCCTTGGAGCATGAACACCTCAGTACTGCAGGTGGGAGATGTCATTGCCTGCAAGGTTTGGGCAAGATTTTTACCAGATTTGACTTGCCTGGAATGAACAAGCCCCCATGCTGGTACAGAGGTACATAGGACAAGAGACAACAGAGCTCCCCCCCAGTTAGGTAGATCCATAGGCTCCCTGCTTCAGTATATCTCAGAATTCACACACATTTTGGGCTGTTATTGACATGTTGCAAACTGTCCTTGACAAACCCCTATGTAAGGACTTAATGTAGTTGCCTGTCTCAAAACACTGTCCCCTTAAGATAATGGAACCTGAGATAAGCACATTCGGCACAGCAGGAAAGGAGCTGATTCCAGACCTAACAGAAGTAAAGGTTTGGTTAGCATCCAGACAAAAATTCCCACTGTGACAAAATATGGGAAAGGAAATAAGTGTTTATACACACACCATCTCCAATTATTGGAATGGCATATATGCCTCATGGATACCCAGGACCTGGACTGTAGAAAAGTAGTACTTCCAAAAGAATGACTCTTGGATTATTGACTTCGACACAGGGTCTCGTTTGCACCTTGGGTGGGGTAGAGGCATCTCTTATAATCAGATTAGAACACCAAACAGTGAAACTAAGAAGATGTTTCAAATCAGAAAAACTAACTGTGGCAGCAGAATTCACATTTAATTTATTGACTTGTAACAATATATAAAAGCCAAATTAATACAAAGAAAGTGCAGAAAATGAAGTAAATCCCAAAATGGCTTCAGCTGCCTAAATCACTTTCAGTACCACTTCCAATGATTACAATTACTATTATCTGCCTGGTCTCAAGCTGCTGTATCTTATCTTCTAGTCCTGTACTCTCCTGTGCCATGTCTCGACTGTCTTATGATAGACATCCAAAATGGTCTAGACACCTATGTTTAAGCAACTGCATTACACCAACTCATCATGGTTACAGAGAGACAAACTGAAACAATAAAGATTTCATGTCTTAATGGCCAATGCAAAAGCTGTCTAAGCAACTGACCTGATTTCTGTCACAGACAGAGTAACAGCTCAACAAACAAAGGGAAGACAAGAGAAACTGTGGAACACTGAGAGGTGGTGAAATAGAGCCTGCAGGCTGACATGTCATCCACTCTCCCATTCAATGCACACTGAACTCCATGTCCATTTTCCCATTGTGTTCAGAGGCTTTTGGCTTGCTCCATGAGATCAAGAAAGCTTCTGGTGGAAATTACAACTCTGTCAACTTTTGGGATTAAATTCTGTATATCTAGGCCAGCCATGGCAACTTGCCTGGCATAGCAAAAGAGAATAACTCTTGTTTCTTGCATGTTTTTAACACAAAGATACCTGTGCCAAAAGATTCTAAACCAGCTTTACTACAAGTTAGAGCATCGCTTCTGGTTCACTCCAAGACTCAAATATAAATAAGAAAATTAGCTGAAGCCATTACAAAATCATTTATCATATGAAGTCTAGTATAATATATGGCAGTAAGTTATCTAGCATACCTTTACACTTCATTTCAACGTTTGTCTCCTGCAGCATTTGAGCTGTGCTGATCAGCAGATCTTTCTTGTTGAAAATATATGGTTCAAGTGCAGAAGATTTATTTCTAATAATTAAATGCATTCATTTAAGCAGAATACTGCAATGACTACACTGGAGGAAGAATGAAGATAATGTAAGATATAAAGTGCATATTTGTGGTAGCTGATTCATTCAGAAAAAGAGAAAATACATTTATCTGTGTGTTGATTAGTGTGTCTTGGGGCAGTAAATCAGTTTTCCATTCTGGTCTTGTGCACTATGGTTTGTCATTCACACAGATGTGGTCCAAAGAGGAAGCAGCTTCTTTGTTTGCCATCTAAGAGATAAGCAAGAAATGACAACAGTGACTTTATTTGACTGGCAACCTCCCAACACTGCCATTATCAGGTGCGTCCAAATCAGTAATAACTGGGATTAGGACTAAAGAGGATAGAGACGCATGGTCACTGCTCTGGTGGACCTCACTTCCTGCAAGACCCTGCAATGAGAGTAAACCCACAAACCTACTGATTCAGGGGCCAGTGAGTGCCTTCCCAGTCACAGAAATACTACGGGGGTATCTGTGAATGAGAGCTCAAGAGTTTCCATAGCAGAGCCTCAGAGGTTCAGGGCACAGCATGGATTTATATGCTGGCTAAGTAAAAACTTAGCCAGAAAAAGAATTGTAATAGCAGTGGGAACATGACTACAGTGAACAGTTGCAGAAAACAGAGCATAAAGAATCAGCATTATACAAAGTGTGTTTGCCTCATTTGTTTTTCTTCGGTCTCTTTGTGTTAGCCCTGAGTTAATTATTTTTCTCCCAAAGAGTACTGGGCATAGCAAGGAGTACTAGAATGAAGTGACAGTGCCAGCATGCAGTCAGTGGGGCAAAGCACCTAGAAGGAGACTGAAGACACTTAGATGCTGATCCACTGCATGTTAATAAGATAAGCTATTTAATTCTCTATGGGATTTGATATCCAAAAGAAAGAAGGAGGGTTCAGAGAAAGAGGGAGTTGTAAAAATTATGTAAATGTCAAAGAAAAAAAATTATACAAAACCCAGGGAAATTCCAATACAATATCTGAATGGCATTTGTTGAAATAACTTGTGTAAATGAGACTTGTTACCAGACATTTCAATTACAAGAGCTGTATACAAAGCATGACTGATTGGAGACATCATTAGGCACTCCGCTGTTTAGGGCTGCCAATATCAGTAAACACTCCTACCCAGCCATTGTTGAACAGAGCGTTCCCTAGCTTCTCTTACCATCTCAGTAAAGGCATCAGTGCAGTGTGCCCGGATTTGCTCAGCAGTCAGGGGGCTGTTCAGTGCAAAGGTCTTTTTCAGTCCTCTTTCATTCCTCACAGCAGTTACTGCATCTCTCAAAGCAAAGAACACAGAGCATCCCAAGAAAAATCCTGCCTCACCTATCCCCTGCAAAAGATTTTTAAAAGACACTCTCATATAAATACACACATACAGTCCTATTTTGTATTGCACAGTACACACAAGTAAGCTGCACACTCTGAATGACATTATGATTTCTGCATCAATTAATATTTTTATTCTAACTTTTCAGTTTATCAACACATTTAGAAGTCTGATTTTAAATTCATCTTTCAGCTTCTGTGTATGGTCTGTTAACAAAACTCTAAAATCACTACTTGCCAACCATTAAAGTAACACAGCAATATCTGGCTTTATGTCTTATTAACTTCCCTGATGTCATAAATAAAACAATTTACTGGACACTTGTTTGAAAGGCTAAAGGAGAGGAACTGAAAACTTACATGTGTTTTATATCAAAGTAATTTCTCAGTTTGGCCTGGGATCTAAGAATCTGGCCCTGTGATGATCTGCTTACCTTGGATGCATAGATGGCATAAGGATTTTGGGAAGATGACAGCAGGGAAACACTAAACTGTTCTGGAATATCACAAACAGCAGGGATCTTATACTGATCTGGACCCTGAGTATAGAGGACTCCTTCTGAAGAATACTTTAACTCCTCCATTGTGTACAGTCCAATGCCTTGAACAAAAGCACCTTCAATCTTTAAATAAGAAAAGAGATAGCATGTATGTACTCATGTTTGGTTAACCGAGAAAACTCCACCAAGAACTCATTTGTATCACTAGTTGTTACTGTAATATATCGGAGATCTAATGCACTTCTGTTTGCCTAATGAGATTCTTCAACATTTTGGGGCAACTGTAATGGAAAAGTTTTCACACTCCTCTCTCATTCCTGAGAAGACAAATGCTTGTATGATGAAGCAATGAGATCAGTGGACCAGCCTGGAATGAATAAAGGAAGATGTTTCCCTGCTATCAAGTGGGGAAGTCTCAAACAATTTGGAGACTGTAGATCACAAACAGGATTTAAGTCCAGTAGACAGACGACATACACACGTACTGGAAGTACTACAGGCTGAAACCATGGGTAAAATTCAAGCTTCTTTGACATCTACAGAGTTCTAATTCAATTGGAGCAAGTCTATAGGCAAAAGACATTCTAATATGATCTATCATCTAGTAAGAAATGAACGTTTTCTGAATTAATGAGGTGCTCTTAATTTCAGATAAAGACAATAGTGTAATAGAAATAAGACATCAGAAAATTCTTGGCACGTACCTGTCCTATATCCACAGCTGGATTTATGCTGCATCCAATGTCCATAACAATGTCTGTTCTGAGGTTCTGTTAATAAAATTCAAATTCATATCACTCAGAGAGACGGACTGAGCATTAGAAGATAATGTGGGTCAGAGCTGGTATTCAGTGAAATAAGAAATACTGAGAGGCCTCTCAATGTACATAATTTCAGAATAATTTCCAACATCTCATCACAAGCAAAATGAGCTTGTCTCAACTTTTACAGAAGTTTAGCCAGAGACAGCCCTGCCAGGTTTTTCCATTGCTCAAGGAAATCCCCATATAAATGCACAGATAGAGGGCATATGATCATCAGTCTATAGCCTTTAGCTGTCCAGATGGTCAAAAACCTGGAAATTGAATATTGCTGGCAAACAGGGACAGAACAAGCAAAGAACATGTCAGATGTCAGCCATAACTCAAAAGGTGAACATATATGACATTGACATGTGTGTCAGGAGCTGGTTAATACTGCACAGCTTTCATTCTGCTCCACTTGTAATTCATATTTACATCATTGATATATTTACTATCATGTGAAGACGGGTGAATTATTAACCCCAAATCTGAATGATTGTTGGAACAAGCCTTATTCACATTACCTTCAAAAGTTCTCTGACATTCAGTTATTACCTTGTGATCTCCTGTTAGACAATTAATTTCAACCTCTGAACAAGCAGCTCCAAAAAGAAAATATGTGAATGGCTGTCCTTCCCCTTTCTCCCAGTCCATGCATTCATTGTAACCTCTGATGGAAGAAACAAAGTCCCCAAGAAGAAAACTGACCACAGTTTGCATTATAACAAAGCGGATAAGCACATAAATTTGAAACTGCCTGTGAAATTTTAAGAACAAAATCTTAAGTGAAATCTTAAGTAACAGCTCAGAACTTCAAAATGTCATGAAAGCCTATGGAGCACGACTAGTTTAGGTTTGATGCCTCTGGTATTTGTATAAAGTGTAGCAGACAATCAAGCTCTTTCAGTTCAGGAGAGTCTGTAACCAGCATAACCCTAGAAATAGTCTAATAAAAGCACAGTAACCAAATGCAGAATAAACATTTAAAATAGTGGTTACTGGGGTAATAGCACACAAAGATTTTAGAAAAAGGGAGGAAAACTTACCAGGACTTATGAAAGAATAATTTACAAGAGATAAATGAAAAAGTCAAAATTACAGAAACAGCCTACAGAAATGAGTGAGAGGGTTAAAAGAGGAATATTAAAATAAAGGTGTAATTACTTAGAAGGGAGTGGGATTAACTGAAGACACCAAAGTAGTCAGGAATGATGGGGTAAATCCAAGGACATGAGAGGAAAGTCAAATGTGGTGTCTTCCAAACATGGGAGCTGTGTGACTAAGGTGTATTTTCTGACTATGTATGACTGAAATGTCTTTGTTGAGCATATTTAGGATTATCATAAAGCACTTATAGTACAGAACCATGCACCAAAAGAGGGATACACAAAATCCATATACTCAGCTTCTCATAATCCATTTACCTCAGCTACTCTTGAGATTCTTGGAAGTAGAGAATATGACTGGATAAGAACTAGATCAATACAGGATCTGAGGCTCAGGGACCTGCAGGTGTTTTTGGACACCAGTAAATATGGATAGCAAAGTATGACTACTGTTCATTCCTTTGGTGATATCAACATTCCTAAAGGGCTGCATAAGCAGAAAACATACATTAACAGGCTTAAGAGCTGGAAGGGACATTTTATTTGGATATTTCTCAGTGTTTTATTAAAGTATGGGTTTCCCAAGTGCTCTTTCAACTTACTCCAGACTGCCCAGAGACCTGAAAAGTTGCTATTGGTAAGGAAGAACCACCAGCAGAAGGAGAGAAGAGATAAGGCACAGCAGGCTAAGAGAAAAGCTTTGCTTTGAATCCCACCTGTGTTATAGCACAGAAATTTTTCATTTCTGGCTCTTTATAAACACTGTGAAAGAAATCAAAGAAAAAGGACCAAGAGACTGCTTTGAGAGCAGTTTGGAACAATATTTATAGCTTATAGCAATCCAGCCTCCAGTAAATAAACTATATCCCACTTTGCACATGACTGTTACAGGCAGCAGTCGCTTTTTTTACACTTTCTGGTTTGCTAAATGTCAAATCATGGAGCAAAGTTGGCACAAAATATTCTTTTAATACTTTCTAGAGAGTCCACAGAGGACTAGACATAAATTAACACCTAAACTTTATGCTTCCAATCCTCCATATATCAACTAATTATATAAAACATAAAATGAGCTATTAGAAAGACCTATTAGACAGGATCTTTTCTTTTCAGTATTAATTATCTTCAGAAATCCCTCCTGGTCTAATTTATGTCTTTTTAAGGAACAAAAATGTATTACCTAAAATAGCCAGTAGCTGAAAGGCTCACACTCTGTTTAAAAGCTTCTTTAACCTGCAAAATTGTAAACCAAGACAAAAATATAGCAGTGCTCGTGGTGAACCAAGGAAGGAGTCAGGAACGAACACAGCATAGCCATATTTACTTTATTTACATACATATACTTACCCACACATATTTACTTAAAACCCAAATTGTAAAAATTGTAAGGGAAGGACGACAAGAAGAGTTAAGCATGTTTAGCTGCACATGGTGTCTAATACTACAGAACTAAACCCCTCTTGCATGAACAAGCTGAATTTCTTTGGCAATACAAGAAGGAATAGACCTGTCAACAGTGGTGTTCTTGCAGAATCTTTATTACTGGCAATGCCAGAGTCAGAAGGGGGGCTCAGTTTTTCTGATCAAGCTCAATAGAGATGGGCCCCTCTCAGTCAGCTAACCAGATCTGGTTGATAAGTCACTGATTATACTGGGTCACTGGGTCATCTGTGCATGTGCAACCTTTTGCTTTTTCTTTGATAAATTGCCTTTATCTTAACACACTGACTTGTTGGGGTTTTTTCCATCTCATTTTCTTCCCCTATTTCACTGAGAAGGGGAGTGATAGAGCAGTTTGTTGGGCACCCAGAGTCCAGCCAAGGTCAAACCACCACACTGATATAAAAGATCTGCATGACCCATTTGCACAAAAATGACAGTTTCAAGAGAAGTCTCTTTGTAAAGGTCTGCCAGTCATAAAAGTGACAGTATGAGGTCCCAAAACTATTCCCTTTGACTGATTCTCATGTTAAATTTACTCAGTTTACAAGTCAAGACATTTTTGTGAGGTTTTTGGCTGGTTTTATTGACTTTCTAAGATACAAAGTTACTTCTCTGCATATATTAACATTCCTTCTCTGGTCAGCCATTTCTGATAATACTTTTGGTGTGTCTGAATGATTCAAATTAATTGTATACCTATTAAAGGAGATTAGGTGTTTTGGATTAGTGTTTTATTGTTATTCCTAAACAGGGCTTACACAGAGCCAAGGCCTCTTCTACTTTCTAGACTGCCCCACTGGCAAGGAGGCTGGAGGTGCATGGGAAGCTGGGATAACTGACCCCAGCTGACCAAAGGGATATTCCAGACCACGTGGCATCATGCTCAATATATAAAGTGGGGGGAAGAAGGAGGAACAGGGGGACATTTGAAGTGCTGGTGTTTCCCTTCCCAAGTAACCATTACATGTGATGGCACCCTGGTCTCCTGGAGATGGCTGAACACCTGCCAGCCCATGGGAAAGAGTGAAGGAGTTGTTTGCTTTGCTTTGGTTACATGTATGGCTTTTGCTTTACCCATTAAACTGTCTTTAATTCAACTCACAAGTTTTCTAGCTTTCACTCTTCTGACTGTTTCCCTGATTCCACTGGTGGGGGAATGAGTGAGCAGTTGTGGGGTTCTTGGTGGCTGGCTGAAGTTACACCACAACATATTGTAACCCTTTAGACATAGGCTGTGGACCAAATCTGAGACTAAGCAGACCTGGCTGCACCTAGACTCCTTTGAAAAGTTTAGAAAGCCAGGGGATCTCACTGATGCTCATGACTCAACAGGAGGGACCATAACCTGATTTTACTATAATCCATTGTAACAGATGAAAGATTTGTTACTTGGATATTGCACTGGCAATATTTAAATACTGTATTAGCAATAAATCTAATTTTTATCTTCCACAAAATCATTTGTGCCTGGCCAAGAACCTTCTCTTGACTTTCACTTTTTCTGTGAAATAGCCTGTTTCTACAGTTTTTAACTTTAGGATTATTAGGCTGAGCAGATTTCTAGACTACAGTACATATATCACAGTTTCTGCCAGCACTCAAACACAGTCAGTAGGAGCCACAGGTCTTACCCAATCATTCCAGGTCCCTGTTGGGTTCTTCTTGATGATGGGCTGCAGGCGTTTCAGAAGAGTTTGGCAAGCATCCTGGTGAGAACCAGGAGAACATATCACAAAATTAACACAGATACATTTGGTACTATTTAAGTTATGTTCTAGTTAATACTTAATTAGTATATGCTTTATTGTTATCTTAGTTTGAAAAAGTATTGCAGGAAGTGTTATTATCAATTACATAGACATAAAACTTCTAAATGGTTAAGTTACAAAGGCTGGGATCTGTATGAATCAGTAGATTTCAAACATGAACATGGTACAAGATTTGTTGGGACTAATTAGCTTGTTAGATGAAACAGAGATTTTGTCAAGTATACGTCTTTTTGGGAAAGTCCAGATCATATTCTGAAAACTCATAAGCACCATTACTGAGAAACTGTCAAGTCATGTTTCTTCTTGGCCATTTTCAGCAGTATTATTAGTAATTCCAAACTTGATTTTTACAAGATCACTAGGGCCTGAAGTTTGGCAAGCATACACCTCAAGGGATAGTGTATTTTTTTCAACTAAATACTATTCTTTACCTTCACAGCCATGCCATTGACATCTGTCCCTGCAGATCCCACCGAGGCACATGCATTGGGAACAGTTGTTGTGCTCGTTTCACAGAAGTGAATACATGACATGGGGATGTTCAATTCCCGACTAGCAACCTGTTCCAGGAAGAACAACATAGTTGTTGTTTTAGAAAAAATCTAAACACTCTAACAATTCCCCAGTGTTTGCTAAAAGTCAGAAATAGCAGGAAAGATAAAAATTTTAGCAAGTTCTCTTCCAATCTCCAACTGAAATCATTCTGTCCAATTTGGTAGTACTAAGAAACAGAAAAGGACAATGTTCTAGCTGTACTCAAACACTGGACTGAGACTCTGAAGTCCAACAATCATTCCTGATTTTCCTGCTTATATCCTGTAATACTTAGAGCAAATTATGCAAGCTCAGGTCCCAAACTTTCATTGACTTGATAAATATCTTTATATATTTATCTCAGAATTATCCATTAACCAAACAAGATCATAATGTTATCATCATGAATATACCAATCTGAATAATCTCTGCCTTTTTCACCATGGGTTTTATGGGACCAGCCCCCAAAAATCTTATTTCTAATAAGCCTCCCCACATCCTATTGGATAAAAAAAAAACCACCAAAAAAACAGTCTGTTTTATGTTTTCTTCTGCCTCTATGAATTTATGAAGGTATCTTTGCTTTCTAACTCTATTAGTGTAAAGAAGTAGTGGCTATGCTGATAAAGAAAATGTCCTCCTGGTACGCTAACTAAACAAAAAGAAAACCTTCACACTGCTTATCTGCATGACAGATAAAGCACACAGCAGTATTTATTTAGATCATTTGTTACCTGGATCATTTTTGTATGAATACCCTGCCCCATTTCAATTCCACCATGTGTCAGAAGCACAGACCCATCAGTGTAAATATGAACCAGTGCAGCAGCCTAAAAAAAACCAAACAACAAAATCAAGATCAGACTAGTGAGAAATGTGTTGCATGTGGTGATGAATTGAATTAAAAAAAGACAAAGAGTTTAAGCGTATTTCAGTTTATCTGTCTAGTGCTTTTGAATAGAAGGCAAAATTTGAAAGTCTATTAGCGGCTCTTTCCCTATAATGAACTTCAAAAGAAAAAGATACAAGTCCTTGGTGGTCTGCTTTTTCTGTTAGTAGGTCCTGAAACAAACCTACACCTGGCAACAGTATCTCAGTGGTTCCAAAAGAAGCTGGAGGAAACCCCTCACTGCCAGTTCTAAGTGGAATTTGCTACAAGTTCCATTTTCTCTCTCATTGCTGTGCGAAAGGCCTGGAGGGTTTAAAATGGCATAGGTTGAATGTCTGAATGAGATTTTCTTCCTGGACTCAGCTAGAAATAGCACTGTAGACTACAAAGACCTTGTGACTTTAATGTTGAACAGAGACAGCCAGTTTGATATGACATAAGTCAGTCGATTAATTAATTCTCTGTTGATAGAATGCTTCCTGTTTCAGAAGCCCTGGACACCTACATAAAAAAATACAAGGATCAAAAATACTACTGTTCTTTTTTTGCTTTCTTAACCTTGTTGGCATCAAAGGATTTAAGTCTTTAAGAGCAGCATCCCATAGTACCCTCATGGGCAGAAAGATGAGGCTCAGAACTCTTTCTGGAGTGGAAAACTTATTCAATGAACATTTTACTATCAATCTTCAAAACATTTTTTCTAAGTGCATTCAACTCACTTGTTCCAACAGGGCACCACAACAGATGAGATCAGCCTTTAAGCAGGCAGGGTCCAAGCTGCATGGGTCCTGAAAACCAAAGAGCTTTGATCTCAGCTTGAAAAGAGCTACAGGCTACTATAGCCTCTTCAGGGAGCAATCATCAGGAGGATGATCATTTTCCAGGAAAAGGTAACATATTTGTTTTGTATGCTAAGATGAAGTGACTGTAATCTTCTATGGATAAAATGCTTAGCTCACTTACTCTTAATGAAACTCACCTGAGAAAGGTAAGGTGTGCCTAGTCCAAATGGAAATTTCATTGGTACAATGGCAATCCCTCTTTTCTTCCAGTAATTTTGTTTGTTAAATGCATCGATAGCTTTTCTCCTATTGCAGTATGCAGATTTCTGCATACATTCGTTCCAACACCGTATTAAATTCTCTGGATCAAGTTCTTGTTTGAAGTGTGTCTGCTCATTCTTCTTATACATATTTATTTCTCTAATCTGAAAAAATGAAATTACAGCTATCACACAATCCTGTTAAAGGCAAACTGACGATCTGGGGAGACTAGCAGTCAAGATCACTGTATATTTTTTGAACAATTACCAGTTTGTAAGACCATGCTATTCATTCAACAAGGAGACATTGATTTAAAAAATATTAATTTCAGCAGAAATGATGATTGACTTAGAGAAGACTTGTTCAAACAGTTAAACTAATCAAAAGGTTTTTAACTTTTCAGTTCCACAGACTTCATTTCAGGAGAGAAGATGCTTTCATTTCAGTCACCTTTTCTGGTGATAAGCCAGTTTTATCTGCAATGTCTGTTATCCAAGTTTCTGTCACGAGTCCTGACTGAGGAAAACCAAAGCCTCGGAATGCTGTATTTGATGGTAAGTTTGTTTTGCAGGCATAAGCCCAGCATCTCAAGTTGGGAATCTTGTATGCATTGTCCATTTTTAATAAGGATACTTCTGCTACCTGAGGTAGGGGACAAAAAGATCTAGTTTAATGTCAGAACAGTGCTTCTTTCAAATTTACATTTAAATCTTACTCATCTCTTATATAAAAGACCTTAACTTGAGACAAGACAATTAGCCTTAAAACTGAGTTTCTGGCTATCACTGGTAGTAAGAGTACTCATGCATGCATACAGACTGCATTATTATATTTTTCATGGAATATATTAGTTTTCAGCATTTTTTGATACAGAACACAGCTGATGTTACTTGTACTTGAATGTTATGAGTAGTTAAGGATGTAACAAAAGCCACACAAACTAGAAATAGGCAGACTGGATTTAAAGCAAGAGTATCTACAAAAGGAACTGATGAAAGCATTGTGAACTATCGCATCCTATGGAAATCCACACTTAAGGTTTAGTTCCACCAGAAACACATGTACTGCAGTCAACAGTGTCTTCTGGTCCTTTAGTTTTTCATTTAGAGGTTTTACAGGACAAACAAAACCACATGAAGAGGAAAATACTATACTAGAGACCTCAAATTAGGCTTTAGGAGTCAGTATTAAAAAAAAAAAAAGTTTTGATGCCTGGTGAAGAGGTCACTGTCTCTCTTCAATCTTAAGTAGATTTATCAGGATGACAAATTTAAGCCTCAGTTATTTCTGCTATGTCCAGTAACTTTGCTGTATCACTTAGGACTTCATCTTAAGACGGTTCTGACATGATCTGCATTAATGTACATGCTTCTTATAATGGATTTTCTTCCAACCTAGGCTATTTTTCAGAACCAGGTTAGGCAGCAATACCACGGGCAGTTACATGGACAGATTTCAGGATGCAGAAAATACAAATAGGTGGGGCAATGACAGATGAGGGGTAGTACAGCCAACATATCAGTTACAGCCAGAACAGCCTGTACAAACACAAATACCTAGTGATGATATAAAAGGAAGAAACATTTCATACTTTGCAAACCTGTAAGCGAGGAACTGAAGTATACAGCACAATAAATACTGACCCAGTACAGAAATTTATAGGGATAGCAACAGGATAACTATCACTATGAATTTTCTGAAGGCCAAGAAAGGTCTTCCCAGCCTTGAAGATACAAAACTGTAGGCAGGGACAAATGCAGGTACCACGCATTTTAAAAGGAATACATTGTTAGTTGAGATGTTCATAACAGAAAAATAAGCCTGAGAAAATATTCATGAAGTGAATGCGTAGGGCAATAAAATAAAGTAGTAAGATGCTTCACTAAATTTAGTAGGGAAATGTTAACCTGCTCAGTGCAGAGTCTCCCAACAACCCACAATCCCTATATCAAAAGTCTGTATGATCAGTAATGCACAGGGCAAGGGAATTTGGCTTCATAATTTTCCAGCTAATGATTCCTCTGTGTTGTAAGGTCTGTCAGTACAAAATGCTTACCAGGAGAGAATCATCAGGGGTACATCCTCCATTAATATAATATTTGGCATCCACAGCTGTGATCCTACCATCATTCATGAAGCCAACCTAAAAGGATAAATAGTATGTTATTTAAAATTCCGCATTCATTTGTTTCTGAAGTGCTTGTTTATTTTGAAAATTAACATAACCCACACATTCAGGGTCATACTGCACTATTAATTTCTGGGCAGTGGTCACCCTAACTATAGAAGAGCAAGAAAGAAAGAAAGTATGTTTCTAAGATATAGGCTTTCCCTCCTGGCATCTGTATGGGTACAGCACAGAAGAAGCAACACAAGCCTACTGGGAAAGGAAGAAGCAGTGGCTTCCTCTCTATTGCCTGAGACAGCTGACAAGAGTGTCACCTAGGAGTGTTTACTGTAGATAAAATCAAATCTCACTTTAATGGTAAGAACAGTGTCTGGCAGATGGAGTATGACATTTACAATTACTAATGAAGAAATGTTATCTTTATCTCACATCCCTCTTTTCACCTGTTGCCACTAACAGTTCCTGAATTCTCAACACGAGGTACAGCTCATTTTTAACTTTAGGGAAGCATCTTACAAAGTACTTATAAAATGCTCTCTTACTTTACCTATGTAGAATGTCACACAACTTGCTTAGTATTAGCAGTTAAATTTGCAGCAGCCTTAGGTTGCAAGCTGTGAACTTTCACATAGGTATATTCACCTGTTAACTAATCAAGTAAAAGAAGACCTCTGAGTCAGTTCAAGCTGAAAGATAAGGAAGCTACAATCTCTAGCAGAGGCTGCACACTTAGATGTAAGAAATGGCCCGGCTACAAACAATGAAAGAAATCTATGAAAAATGTGAAGACACCAGACCCTTAATATTACTATTGGTTTGTACTGTCATGTGAGGGATGGGGAGCTTAGATTGTAAGGGTATAATTGCCCAGGTATAATCCCACTGTTCAGGGTCCCTCTTTAAAGGCATCCAGCTTGAGCAGTAGTGCTATTAACAAAAGGTACTTTTAAAGAGAAATCTTTCAGGTTATTGATTCAGCAGAAACTTGGATTTAAACTCCATTATGGTGGCTAGCATACATAATTTATATGACAACTAGAGAAGGAAAAGAAGGCAGAAGTTACCCTAACGAATAATTATGACTGATAATAGTGCATGAGCAGGGAAGAAAACAATTTCCTCCATAGGGTGAGTTTTCTGCATGACACTGTTTCTGTGAAAAATTAGCTGCTTCTTTGTGTGAATCCAACCATATGGAGAGTTTAAAATAAAGTTCTGCAGAAGAAGTCTGCTTCTTGTTCCCAGAAAGAAAGACAGAAAGAGCTATAAAAGGATTAAGAACATGAAGGAACTAGAAAAATAATAAAACAAAACCCTGAAAGAGAAGAGGTAGGAGCAGACAAATGGGCTATATAGCAACTTTCTCCCTTGGGTTCCTGGCTTGTAGTTTTGTTTTAAAATTGAATTGGTTATACTAATTTTCATTAATAGAACACATTACCCAGTAACACTGAAATACTTATTTGCAGAATTTAGGTGGGTATTTTTTCACTTGAATTCTTGTGTGTTCTTCACTCACTTTATATTTAGCAATAAAAGGATGTCGGCCACCAGTGATTACCATATCATCCTCGCGGCTCAGAATAAATCGAACTGCTCTGCTGGTTCTAAATCCAAAAAAGAAGTCAAATTGCAATTAAAACAAAGGATGTTATTAATAAGATGGCTATGGCTACTCATCATATATCCAGACCCAGTCATGCATATAAACATGCATTTAGACTAAACTTAACTTTAATAAGCCTGAACATATGCTTAACACTACCTGTGTCCAGAGTTCGTATTTCTCACATTTACAATCATGTTAGAATTTTCATTTCATCTCTTGAAAGCCAACAAGATAACTCAGTGCAAACTACTCCTGAAGAAACTATTTCAGTGTTAAGCGTTTGTCACCTCTTAGCTATTTGGAATCATACTGAAATAGAGTGTCTTGGAATGAAACCAATATATTAATAACAATAAAAAGATGAAAATTAGTCTAGAAATGCATATACTAATTAAAATATTTACTTTATAAAAATGGACATGAGGTGTAAAATAAGGTCCTATGAATAAAAAAGATAGCTTAAACCATAAAAGAAATATAATTTTAACATGATCTGCTAATAAAAAACACAGATAATGTGGCCAAAAATAATCAAAAGCAAATTTTATACCAGTGAGAGTAGAAGAAACATAAACGTATTGAGCTAACCCCTCAGATGATGACATCATTTTGGCTGACAGGTTGTAGCCTGATGTGAATTCTGCAGCAAATCAGTTATGCTTATAAAGGAGCCCTGACAGCTAATTGCCAATATTGCAAATTTGCCAATACTGCCAAATTTGGAAGATGGGGGATGGAGCCTTATGTGTTAACGTTCTTAAACTAATTGAAGCAGTATTAGAAAAAGCATAATACCACATAGACTTAAGCTAATTTTGACTGAAAGATGTTGAGGATAGAGCTAGAACTACATTTTCTTAGAAGCAGTTCCACTCATGAACCCTTCCTCCTTCTTTATGCTGTGTCAGTGAAGCTCACAACTGGAGAGTTAATGTCATATTTTAATGTATGTATGA
This sequence comes from Cyanoderma ruficeps, assembly GCA_008694505.1. Classification (NCBI taxonomy): domain Eukaryota; kingdom Metazoa; phylum Chordata; class Aves; order Passeriformes; family Timaliidae; genus Cyanoderma; species Cyanoderma ruficeps. Next base: position 25,097,565 of record VZDJ01000594.1, read on the forward strand.
AGTCTCAGTGGTTAGGGACTGGTCCTTTTGAGTATTTCTAGCTTATACTAATACCAGCCTCTTGCAGCCCATTAATTTAGCTGAGGCTAGAGCTGCTTAACATAAACAAAAGTCCAACAAAACAAAACAAAGAAATGCACCGAACAGTCTTGCAAAAAGTGAAGTCAGGATTGTATGACTTTTTGACTAGCAGCTTTGGAAAAGGAGAAAGCAATTTGGCCAAAATGGAAAACTTGTTTGGTTCATTTTTTTCCATATCCCAACAGACACATACTGCACTTACTTGTTTGCTGCCACTGCAGCAACTGATGCCAGTAAGCCAGTTCTCAGGATTTTCCCACCAAAAGCTCCACCAACTCGTTTAACATGGCACATGATCCTGTTGGCTGGAACACCTAAACTTGCAGCTACCATCTCCTGTAAAACAAGATTTAATATTCTATGCCAACTCAAACTAAGCCCAGAAACTAGGTTCTGAAATAGAAACCTTTTCTAGAAAAAGGTTCCATAGATGTTTCTATTCTTCTATCAAGCGAATATAACTTTTCCTTTACCCTAAGTTAAAAAGCAAAGAAAGAATAACAACAAACTCTCAACAGTACTCACGTTTCAAATCTTCACCATGCAGACTGTGAAAAGGCCATTGGCCAATGTGAAGAATAACACCCTTGAATAACATTGTCTAGACAGTAAGAAGCTTCAGGTATAATAAAAATGATTAGCGTACAGTTTCTATTGTTTTTATTACTAGGATAATACATTTTATTTTTATTTAAAATAAAACTATTTGTTTCTTAATAATCTAAGGTCTTGCTAGTGTCAGAAATGTTTTTCCTTGAAATCATTTTCTCAAACACAAAGTTCTTCATACTACTTGGCTATTGGCAATATAATAATAATGGAAATTATAAAAAGAGCTGAACTAGGCTTTGAACACAAAATGCCATTGTTGAGTCTGAAATGCCATCAGTTTCACACACTATGGCTATTGCTGTGCAGGACACAAGCTATGGCACCTTTGTTTTGTCACTTACCATCATGACAATGTTTAGAGGGCTAGAACACCTCTACTATGAAGACTGAGAGACTTGGAGTTGTTCAGCCAGGAGAAGACAGCTCCAGGGAGACTTTACTGTGGCCTTTCAAACTATAAAGGGGGTTTACAAGAAACAGAGCAAGGCTATGGTTTTAAACTAAAAGAGGACAGGTTTAGACTGGACAAGAGAAAGATATTTTTTACAGTGAGGGTGGTGAGGCACAGGAACAGGGTGCTCAGAGAACTTGTGGACAACCCATCACTGGGAGTGTTCAAGGGCACGTTGGATGAGAATTTGAGAAATTTGATGCAGAGAAAGACAACCCTGTCCATGGCAGGGATGTTGAACGAAATAGTCTTTTACAGGTTCCTTGAGACCCAAACCAATTTGTGATTATGAGACCGCTGCATGGAGTAGCAGCCTCACCTACAGCCGTTAGACTTGATCAGATACTCAGTAGGTTCTGACTTTGTAGGTAACTGATTGCCCCTCACTCCAGTGGAAAACTAACAGAGATGGAGGAGCCTCAGCAATACACAGGGAGCTTTTCATGCCTACAGTAGTGGAGTATGAAGTACTTTGTTCAAAGGGAAAGGAGAGACTCAGAGTGTAGTGCTCAGTGTTTATCAGAATACAGCAGTACTACAAAGCTGCAGTTACTGGACAATCCAGATGGGCAAATGTCACAATCAGGACATGAGAAGAACGACACTCGCTCGTCAGGCTGTGAGATGAAAAGGAAAAGGGGGCATTTATTTTGGAATCTCAACTTATATAGTTTTTGGGATTTGGTCAAGGATTGGGGGATGAGAGGAACACCCCTCCGACCCCAGTGGTTAATTCAAAAATCCATCAATTTGTCCTTCCCCCAAGAAAGAATGTTGTTTAGAAAATATCAGTCTTTGTTTATCTTACAATTGGTGAGAAAACTCCAGTAGAAATGAAAACAATCAGAAGGCTGAAAAATCAGGGTGACAGGCAATTTCATATTTCTATGGCTTCTGTTCCTACAGATTTGTAAACCAAACTTTAAAAGCTCTATTGTCACAAGTCCAAACACTTTCTCTGAGAATGCTCTGCGTTACCTGAACAATTGCTGGATGCTGTGTTGACACATACAAATCCATCTCTTTATCCTCTCCTTTTGGAACAGCAAGCATACTCTGAGTCTCCATGTAAAAGTGTTTCTGTCCCCCAATGCAAATCTCTCCTGATCCAATGAGAAAAACACAAGTGTTACTGAGGGAAAAGGACAGAAGAAATGAACCAGAGAAGAACTCACAGCCCACCATCATGTAAATTATAGCAATTGGTGTCAAATCCTCTGATACTTCTTGTGTGAAAGAGCAACACCTAAAATAAAAACACAAATTAAAATCCTTCTAAGATTAAATTGGTCTTGTTCCAGTAGTATCACCAGAACTGGATTAAGAGCAGAACACTATTGCCCACAAGAGGTGACAACAATAAATAAAGCATAGATAAGTTAAACAAAGCATGCACATACTGGACCAGGTCAAGAAGAGGGCCACCAAGATCACCGGGGGCTGAACCACAGGATGTATGAGAAGACATTGAGAGAACTAGATTTACTCATCCATAAGAACAAAAGGTTTAAAAAGAGATCTTATTGCTGTCTACAACTACCTAATGGAAGGGTGCAGACAAGAGCAAGCCAGGCTGTTCTCAGAGATGCCGAACAGAAGGATAAGAGGCAATGAACACAAGAAATTCTAGATATAAGGAAAATCAAAATCAGCATGGAAGTGATGAAACACAGGAACAGGTGCCTATAGATGTTGCATAATCTCCATATTTGGAGATATTAAAAACATAACTGGACATGGCCCTTAAGAACCTGCTCTAACCAGACTAGCTTTAAGTAGGATACTGGACTAAAAGATTCCCTTATAACCTAATGATTCTGTAACTTTTTTCAAGAACAGGTGATGCAGGAAGCTTGAATGTAGTAGTAGAACAACAATACACTTGGTTTAGTCACATTGTCTTCCCAGTGCCCAAGAGTTTTCTCAGGCCTAATGACTACATGGTAAAAAGATAGAACTAGGACTTGAAGAGCAGGCAGCCAAACCCAAATACTGACAACCAAAAATTTCTCATCAAATATATTCTACAATTTACCTTTGATTATATTATCAACAGTTTCAAATGCCTCATCAACATTTCCTTGTTCTAATTTTCTTTTTGGCTCAAAGAACGAGTTGTGTTTTATAGCTTCCTGCAATGGAGAAAGAGATATAGGGAGTTTTAAGTATTTTTAAGGTTCCCAGCTTGTTGCAGCATTTTAATATCAGTACCAACACCATTGTCTTCAGAGATTGGAACCACCACCAAAGTCAATGAACAATTATTTCATCACTTTACTGTCATTGTTGAGTTTGTTTACTCAATATCAGCAATTCTTTCCTGATACATCTTATGTAACTGATGACACAAGTTTCTGAAGGAAATGCATTCAGTTTATTCAACCTGCTCTTCCCTGTCACACATCCAGGAAGTGACCAAGACACCACAGAGTAAGAATGCAACTGCATCACCCAAAGAGTGATGCTAATAAAGAGGGGAAGAAATCACAGGAACTAAGTAAAGGTGGAATCTATTTATAAATTAGTATTTGCTTTATTTCTAGTAAGATTTCATTGGAGTTTCAATTCTAATGAAATCTTAACAGAATTTGTCTGTCTTTATCTATTTTTCTATCAGAAAGACTGTTCCATTAAACCACACACACATTATTAAAACAAGCTGTAAAGTGACTACCAGAGTTAATGCTGATTCCCCACAAGTGAATTTGTTCCTTACTTCTACTCTCTTAAATCCAGGGTAAGTACATATGTGACTCCCACATTACACTTCTAAAATGCTGTACATCCCTAACACCTTTCCTTCATATTCCCCCCAAAGTTCCTATGTCTCCAGCCTAGCTTTCAAGCTAGACAACAGATAAAAATGCTAGAGATAATCAGGAGCTTACTGTTAGCCACTATACACATGCTAACTGACCAGCTGGTAGGTACCAAAAAATTAGAAACCAGCATGTTCATTGCCTCTTCCTCACTGGGAATGTTAGGACCGTTCTTTTATTTATTTAATTTTTTTTTCATTCTAATGTTTGTTACTGTAAAACTTGTGAAATTTTGAGACTGCTGCCTATCAGGCAACAGTGGTCAAAATTAGACAAAAGGTTAAAAAATTATTTATAGGGAGATACTCAGACTGGTTAATTGTATGTTCAAATTCATCTTGTTTCCTTAAAAATCATATTTAAAAAGCAACTAAAGAGTGTGAACTGCTGCTTCCATTAATTAAACAGGTAAAACAATAAAAAAGAAGAAGACTTATTAGTACCTCAATTGTTAAAATTACTGGTTCCAGCATTTCATACTCTATCTTCACTTTTGCAGCTGCTTGTTTGGCATGAACATCTGAATCTGCGACCACAGCACAGACAATCTGACCCACACAAATCACCTGTAAAATACACATCACATAATGGAACAGTGGATTCAAACAATTCCCATATATGCTATTGATATTCTTATTTTACCTAACCACCGCTTATGTTTCCTGTTCAGAAGTTTTCTTTGACTTGGACTGTAGTATTTTTACATCATCCATGAAGCTAACAAGTTATAAAAATACCACCATAACTACAGAATCAAGGAAAATACAGTATTCGGAAATGGATAGTGGCTGGATAAAAAAGGAGTTAAAATTAAGAAAATCAGTTGCAAAAAGACTGTAGTTATACCTCGTTTCTTGCAAATATAATCTCCGGATCATCATAAAAATAAAACTCATTTGCAGCTGGGACGTCATGAGCTGTTATGACATCAAACACACCTGCTCCTTTTAGGGCCTCTGAGGTATCTATGGATCTGATTGGGATATGGGAAGAGAGAAGTGTGATTCATTAATTTTACAAACTGTTCACAGAAGAAGGGAACACAATACAGAGGTATATTTCTTGTACTACCAAGATCTGCTCATAGCTCACACATGTCATTTCTTTCTGTCTCTAGCATGTGGAGAAGTGCAGATACAAGACAATTTAAGATTCTACTAATCTGCTTCATTTTTAGGAGGTAATTTAGATACAACAGGGAAATCATTGGCCCATCAGATTGGCCTAAACTGCACTGGTTTAATAAAAATCACTGCACAATTATGATGTTACAACTGCAACTCTCTAAGACCTCACAGCCTACACACATATGGCAAGATACAAATACTCATCTTCAGATGGAGGATTCACGTAGAGAGATATAAAGGAAATGACAAGACCAGTATAAATGAAGAAGGAATGGATTTGTCTAGGTGTAGTAGAAGGATCAGAAGGAACAGCAGAAGGGTCTATAAGAATAGCATGTTTTGATAGCATCCAGCTCAGCAGGTCATCACATTACAGCACATGTACAGGCATCCTCTCTGGACAGATCAGGAAACAAAGGAGACTGAATAGATCCTATTGACTCGCTGAGATGGAGCTGATGTCACCTCTGTGATGCGACCAAAAAGAGGGCTGCCAAACCAAGCACTGACCTAAGAAGAAGCCAGGAAACATGACAACAACTGTAGCTAGAAGCCCCAGTCCTATCTGTCATGACAATTAATCCTGACTAGATCACTTGAATATGTCTTGGTGCCTAAATGTTGAGCAAACTGCTAGAATAGGTGTACACTGGCAGCACAAAAGCATCACAAAATAAAATCCTCTTTTCACCCGTCTCTCCTATAAGCCACATATGAACTTTGCCACCTTATTGCTGCAATGTTGCCACACTATTTCCTACATTTTGAACCATTTTCTTCTTTCATCACAGAGCTGAGGTTTCAGAGCAGTGTTGGTAAAAGTGAATCTCAAAGTCTCCTTGCACTGTACAGCTGAGCACTGCGTGGAGGTAGCTAGGCTAGCTCTGGGCCGGTTTAGGGACCAGAAACAGTTCACCCTTACTAGTACAGTAAAATGGGGTTAAATCCTAACAATCCCTTCTACTAGTGCAATAACACTGCTTCCAGCATGGATTTGCCTACAGGTATCAGGCACGCTGTTCTGTACACGATTAACTCCTTAATCCCTCAAAAAATCTCAGGCAGCAATTCATGATAACACTTTCTTCAGGTCCACTCTGAACACTTACACAATCTTAGCGTGAGCTCTGGAACTAGTGACAGCAGCCAGGAAAAGCTCCCCATCCACCAAAGGAAGGTCATCAATGTAGACTGCTTCACCAGTGGCGTGCTTTATCCCAGACTGGTGCATAATGGGCCGCCCCACAGGGTCCTGGGGAGACTGGCTTGGCTCTACCTCCTGTGCAGTCAGAAACACACACCCAGCACCCCCAGGTAAGAAAATAAGAAAAGAACAGTCCTGTTACTCTTACAGTAATCAGAAAATTGGATGAATGAATAACTGCTCGTACTATCATCTTCTAGTTCAACAATGAAAGAGATGTGGCTGCAGGAGGTGACAGCTGCTCCTGGGGATTTCTTTCTCCCCTTCTCTTCTCTTAAGTACCCTTCCAAGAGTGCCACACAGGTTTATTTGGATTTTTTCCTTAATTATTTACATCAAAGTGATAAACTCAGCACGATTTCAGAAGGACATCTTCCTCCCTTACTGAATGGTGTCATGATGCTTTGATAATTTTCTGAATTATTCTCACAAGATTCTCCTTTGAATATTATCAATGTCAGGTGGTGTACTGTGAGGTATTTGCAATGATTGCTGGGATTTGTCTTCCTCACTGAAAGAGTGCAACTGCTCAGTGTCAGTGAGAAAATATTGCCAAAATATTTTCTTCCATTTATTTTCTTGCACCTGTGTATGAATTTAGTGTCTTATTAATCTTACTTTGCTAAGTTTTTCTGAAAATTAACTTGGTGTTTCCAGTTAAATCTGCCACATCAACTGATGTTGCCAGCTTATAGAACACCTTTCCAATTTTTGTGTCGGTATTCATGCAAACATTTTAGTTTTCTACATTTAGAATTAATTAATTGCATACTTCATTTTTTTTTTTTTACTTCTAAAGCTTCCAGCACACAAGTGTTCAGACTACACAATTCTACTTCCTGCACTTTCTGGCACACTGTCTGCTATTGGCACAAGGTCAAGAACAAATACGCTTCACTTGACTGCCTAAAGTTCCTCAAATGGATGTCTCAGCCAAACCACTTCAACATTTCCACAACAGAATGACAAGATATTTGGATTTCAGGATAAGCATTATTTTTTCATCTTAATTTTAAGAGCTTATTAATGTCCAAATGAAGGAGTGAAGACAAAAAATATGGCCTTACAAAACGAAAATTTAAAAGAAATTTAAAGTGGAAAAACTCCGATTTTCTGGGTTTCTAAATTTCTATTGTTCAGTGCCAATTGATCTGACTAACAAATTGTTGTGATTTCTGATGTTCAGTCACTTTATTACAGATGGGGAATAAATTGGGGAAAAGCTACAGAGAAACAGTCCCTTGATCCAGGCTCCTCTTATTGCCTGTTGCCTTTTTTCTTTTCCTTTTTTTTTTTAATAAGTAAGAATAATGATAATAACTCTGAAGGAAACTTAAAATAACAATTTGAACAAATTTAAAGGATTTAAAGCTGAAGTATTTTTCTAGGGAATATCCAAAAATGAAAAGAAAACTAAATATTTACCTATATTACATTTGAATTTTTCTTTGGGTTTTCAAAAGTTGGTATTTTGACTTGTGTATTGGGGGTGCCAAAATATCAAAAATCCTTGTGGGTGTTTCCACCATGAACTATTTATACGGTGACCTCAGAAAATACCAAAAGTGTTCTTTGCTGCTCTCTACTGTTGATTTATGACAACCTGCTCCTGTTAATTTGAGCACACAACCATCACACACCATCTTAATTCCTAAAACTACAGTAAGACCTAAGAGCCCCCTGATATTTTGAGACAGCAATACTGTAGCTATGCTACAGTATATATACACTATACCTGGGCTTTTCAATATTTTTTTTTGTTTTCTTCTCATTTCCTTCTAGCTGGGTTGCACACTGCAATAAACCAATTTTAAGCAGTCTGACAACAGAGTTTGCTTAGCATATTTATCTTCAAAGAACTCTCTAGAAGAAGTGAGTATACACCAGAATCTATTCCTACAAGGATTCTCCAAACGAGATACAGTTAAAATCAACCTCTAAAAGCCTCTTGTCTCCAGTCCTTTGGAAAATCTGTGCCTGACGTTCAGACCAAGGCTCATGCTTGAACTGTGACTTTTTACCTGGTCTTATAAAGCACAAAACAACGTCAGAAGGAAATCACTTGCCTGGTATATTTGGATACTCTGGGGCATTCTGGTTTTGAAATCTTGTAGGACACTCCCATATTCCACAGGTATGCCAGGATAACGGCAAGGATCCTGAAAAGGAAGTGAATTACTACTGAAACTGACATTTTGAACATTACAATTAAAAAAGCCAACAACTAAAATCAAACACAAAATCTTTATACAGGAAAAGCTTTCCAGGTTTGAACCAGAAAGGCTCTAAAACAACAATCTGAAAACAATGTAGAGGTTTTAGATGTCACTAAATAATATTTTAAAATATATTGGATTCAACAAATATGCTTTCTAAAGTAAGCAACATAAAGTAGGGACAGACAGAACAGCTTGGTTTTGAGGTCTGATCAAAACTGGCTCAGAATCACTCCAGGTAGTAAACAATTACCTAGTAATGGCAATTTAGAGGAAAGACCTCAAGGTAACAGAAGAAAAACATAAAAGGGATATTTTTCTCTGTAAGAACATATTTAAGACAAAAAAAAGAGTAAATTACACCTAGAATGTCTTCACAAGTGAAATTTTAGTGTCCTTATCTCCCAGTCAACAGCTCACACATGAAGGAGGGTTGGTTTAATATCTACAGATTTTTTTCCAAAGCCTTTATTTCATCTATTTGTACATTGAACTATAGACAGAGTAAGGTCTCTTGTATATTTTCTTTGGGTCTGGGAGCTTGCTACTGGTTGTTGTATTAATATTGCTCAAATGTCTTTTAAAGACTAATGTCCAAGGTAAAGACATCTGAGCTTCTAAAAGTTAAATGGGCATCTCTCCATGGGTCTCTTTGGGAGTTAAACACTTAAGTTACTGTGTAGCTCCAAACACCAAAGACAATGATTTAGCACACTGTACAAGCTGCAAGCACTAACATATAGCAAGAATACCCCTTCTATTTGCTTGCACAAGAGCAGACATGGGGAATGCTTGGTTTGGTCAGCCTGAAGAAGACTCAAGGGAGACCTCACTGAGGTCTTCAACATCCTCATGAGGGAAAGGAGAGGGGCAGGTACTGACCTCTTCACTCTGCTGACCAGGGATAGGACTGGAGGAAGTGGCATGAAGCCAGGAGGGGAGATTTTTCACCCAGAGAGTGTTTGAGCACTGTAACAGGCTCCCCAGAACAGTGGTCACAGCCCCTAGCCTGAGTTCAGAAAGGATTTGGGGAACACTCTCAGGCACATGGTGGGACTCCTGTGGTGTCCTGTGCAGAGCCAGGAGTGGGACTCAATGGTCCTGATGGGTCTCTTGTAGCTCAGTATATTCCATGATTTTATGATTCCATGCACTAATTTACCATTGTCTTCAGTGACTCCGATACTTCAAGGAAAAATCTGTAGAAGAAACTGACCATCAAAGTTTTCTTATAGTCTATATTTTCACCATCAGCTGCACCTGGAAGAGCAATTTCTTTAAGAACTAGTCTGCATGCTTCATCCAACATTTGCTCATTCCAGTGTCTGTTAGGAAGAATAACAGATTAGGACTAATAAGAAACAAATACAGATTGCAGTAATATGTATGTACCATCGACCACAGACATCATCCTGCTCACAATGAAGCAAAATATTGATTCTCATAATGTTTGCAATTTTTAAAGTAGTGTAGATCAATGTTGCTCACAGAGCTCAGCTCCCATAAGTAAACAGAATTAAGTGCTATGCCAGCATTTTTAAATAAGAAATACATAATTAAACAAACCCTATTAAAGCTTTAAAGCTGCTTTAGCAGCCTTACAGATTCTCACCATATTGCAGATACTATCCCATATTTGAAGAAAAGTAGACATAGATGCAAAATGTAGATATTTTCAAGGGATCTAATTAGCTGTTACATTTCCTGAAAGCACTGTCTTCTTCAAGTATCTCAACACTGTTAATTCTCCATAGTTACACAACCCCAGATATCAAATATTAGTCTCTCTGACTAAATTTAATCATGTAAAGCATCAAAAATCAAAAGATAATTTCAACTAATGAAACAGTTGCATATTAAATGGCAAACCAGGCCAGCGGGGCTTCATTTAATGTTGTTTTTACACTGCTTGAATTCACAATTTTTTTCCTCCAAAACTTGGAAAGGTGCTGCAAACTCGGAGGGAAAGTCAGGGACTAAATCCAGACATTATTGGGACCTTGTAGATGAAGAGATATTGAAAAGGTGAAGACTTGACTTTTGCTTCTAACTTTATTGGGCACATCTAAAGTTCTCAAACTTTGTATCTTTTAGAGACAAGCTGAAGGACTCAAGAACTCTGATGAGAGGATTATCAAATGTACGAGACACAGAGTAATTTACCCATACTTGGGTTTAGGTGCACAATTGACTGATGTATATCTCACCCACCTATCTCACAGCTCATCTTATCTCTCTGCATAATTCACATTGGAGTTGCACTTCACACATGCAAACTCCAAAATGTAACAATTCTGAAAAGTCATCATTTAGGCTTGATCACTCTTGAACATAAAAGGCATTGCTCAGGCAAATGAAATCTTTCTGTACTTTCATGTCCCAAGGAACATGAACCTAAGCTTTCAAAGTCCATTTGTTCAGAGATACAGACAAGACAGAGAAATTTTACCTTCCAATGAGTGTCCAACAGGTTTGTTTTGCACAGACTGTTGTCGAGACAGCACCTCCATAGAAAATGCTTAGATCCTTTATAACGTCTGTACCTTCTTCAAAAAGGACTCTCATCCCAGCACTGGTTATTGGAAGAGCATTTTCCCGCCTCGGTGCTTGTCGAAATGCAGAGACATACTCCCCCTGAGCAAGACCAGACAGAAGTGCAGACATGTAAGTACCTAAAAGCAGAACTTGTTACTGCACTATGTGAAGCAAGAGAACAAAAAATGAGGAGCATAAATTCAACTTCCTGAACATTCAAGATCATGTACTTTCTTCTGTTGACCATCTTTGATTTTCTAGCAGCTCATATCCAGACCTCCATCACCTACACAGCTCAGATGACCTAGGTTTTTCATGGTAGGTAAGTGGAAGTCAGGGATCTTGTGGAGTTGTATTTATAACAAGACCATAAGTTTGGAGCCTTCAAGGTATTGCCAAACTTCAGTATTCAGTCCCATATCCACTCTTGCAAACCCAGTATCTGTTAAAGACTATTATTCAGTTCAGCAACATTTATGGAACCACCACATCCAATCTGATCCCATTTTTAAGAAAAATCCTCAGGAGATGACAATTCTTTACCTATTTGATGCCAGCCATACCACAGGTGAGCAGCCAGCCTGCTTTGTTCAGCACAACAGCAACTTGTCCAAGATCCCTTTCCATAGGGGATCTAGACAATTGCTATTGCCCTCATCATTTCTGGGCAAACTTTCATCTGAATATTACTGTTTATATAGCATCGCCAGCTACCTGCTGAGTTGTGTTTTTTGGCTGAAACTGGGAGACAGTATGGCATTGAAATGAATAAATGTAAGGAATTGAGAAAGTGGGCAGTACCAGTGGTAGTTTAAACAGACGGATTATGGCCCCTCCTGCTCTTTACTTCATAGTCTTTAACTCTGCATAAAGCAAATCTAAACAAACTAATAACTTACCTTCCTAGAATAGGGAATATGGATAGAGACTAAGATCTCTTCTGGTGTAATGGTATTGTTACCAACTCCATCTGCAAAAATATCACTTACAGGAATCTGTCGCTTTTGTCCTAAAAAAAAAAAAAATAAATCCCAAATCCAGAAAATTCCATACAATTGTGCAATTAACACATATCAATAGTATTTTAATTGACAAGAAATACTGAATAAATAACCACTACAGAGCTTACATAAAAATTATTAGTGATACGTTCTATAAATTCAAATGGTTGCTCCATCTTTCATAACATCATAATACCAGATTCCTAAAATAATACCCAGATGGGTCAAACCCCATTCTGTAATCCTCCCTTCCGATACTGCCATGCTGATCCCACCCTCACTCCTGTCAATCTATTCTAAATCTCTGCAGCTGCTGTCATAACTACTTTTCATTCTAAAACATAAAAAATGAGGAGGTAAACTGAGTGGTAAATAATTGCTGTAAAAGTAAAAAAAATTATTAGGAAGGTGTTTCCGTTTTGGGTTTATTTCTTCTTTTCTTGTTTGCTTTTCCCCTGAGATTCTGAACATTCCCAGGAGTCCAGAAAGAAATAAATGCTATTGCTTCTTCCTTTCTATTTTGGTATTTTTGTTCTAAAAGTGACCATACCCGTTATTCATATATTATGAAAATTAAATTTTTCAAAAGGGAAGATGACAAAATTCTGTAAGGAACCTCTATCTCTAAGAGCCCTTTGAACACGTAAAACCTCATTTACGCTACAGAGACAGGCTATCTCCTCCTACCTCTTGAAGCCAAATTGAGCATGCAGTTGCTGGCTGCCAGAACAGGATTCAAGTCTGAGGTTGATTTCCTACTTATGATGTTTCCACCAAATGACTTGAAAAAATAAAGTAGTTTATGTTACCTTTCTCTATAGTTGACTATTTTTGTGTTAAGTGACAATATGACATGCAAACTATACGTACATTTATACATATTGAAAGCTACAAAAAGAGGTATTGATAGAAAATTTGTGGCAAAATCAAAATTAAAAATGCAAGTTCTACACATGGTCAGGATCAATTTCACATTTGTTACAATTTTTTCAAACTGCAATTACAAGTAATTCCTAACATACAGCAACATTTCTTATCTGCTCTCCACCCAGAGTTCTCAATTGCTGCACGACAGCACAGAAAATCCTCGTCTTCTCTTCAGGGAACTTGGCAATTGCATTTGTCAAGATGTCTTTCACTAGAGAGAGGCTGCAGGCAGCTCCCAGGGTTAATCCTGTAATCAAAAGATTATGAAAACGTAACGTGTGCATTGCTTTATTGCCTGGGTTTTAAAGTGTGTTCAGACTGTAGAGCTAGGACAGCTCATGTGGGCTAAGGAAGATAAAAAGAGAGGGGCCTTTTCATTTTAAAGGAACTGGAACCTTTCATTTCAGGAGACTGAGGGTAAAATCCCTAGAAATGATGAAATGGAATGAGTACCTCACGTCTTCTGCTTAAAGGGAAATCCCTTCCCTGCTTCCATCTGCACATCCCAACTACTTTCCTTGCATCTTGCTTTGACTGAGAAAATTTTTAGGAGACATTTCACACAAAGGTGAGCAGCTTCAAAATGCTTTCAACAGACTCTTCCTATTTTTAAGCATGATTTTCATCCTAATTTGATCTTGCTTTGTATATGTACATTCTAGTTATTCTTCTAAGGTGAGGGTAGGTAGCACTGGCACCAAAACCCCAAACAGTCCTAACAATGAAAACAGTATTCTTTTTCCCACTAGAAAGACAACTCATATGCATTTAAGATTTTTTGTAAGATTATACCTCTATTTTTTAAATGGTGCACAGTTCCTTTCTATTAAAATAATTATTTACATAATATATGGATGTTTTCAATGAATACTGGGATTCAATTAAATGTAAAAAGGAAAGCATCAATAAGTTAATGAATTTTAATCAAGCAAAACAATATTAAATTTTGTGTATTTAAAAGAAACATTTAATCGAAACATATTTTACATTTAAATCTGATTAAAGAGAGGAAATGCTACTTCTGGCTGGTAAACTAAACTGTCTATCTCTTGTTTTAGAACTAGTAAGTCTCACCTTCGAATAACTAGGTTTTATTTACACACTTTAAAGAAGAAGTAAGCGTTCTACCAGATTCTTTTCAATTCCTACCTACTTTTCAGCTAAGAACAAACTTTTCAGCTAGTCTTTGAACAGAACTGGATGACTGATATGAAATAAAATAGATATTCTAAATGCAGTGACAGAACTATCAAACACAGTTTACCACTTTAAAAAAAAAGTGACTTCAGGCACATAGCAAGTAATTTCATGATATATGACTTTCCTTAAAACTTTGGCTATAAACTTGTACAAGGTAATTTTTATTCTATTACTTTAGGCTATTATAGCAAGTTGAAACCTACTTCTAGTTGTATTTCTAGTCCACCAGAATTTATTTAAAACTCAAAATCTAGTCCAAATAAAAAACTCTCCATGCTTATTATAAACATGTAAATTGAGATACAAAATTTTTAACCTATTATAGTTAATGCTCTTATGATTGAGAACAAGATTAGTTTACGCATATCAGCTATGCCAGTTTAATCACAGCCTTTTTTCTAATGTAAGCAAGTGTGCCACATGGTAACTGTCCCTGTGGTTCTGTATGGGTCTCTCTGCTATTCAGCAGAGCCTGGTGCAGCAGTCACAAAGCAAATCCTGCATGACTGAGCAGCAGAACCAGTATTACCAGAATAATCACCCTCGCACTAAGGCCCAAGATAATATTGCTGGTCGGCTCCGTGCTGCGTCACCAAGACAAAGCCATCTGGCACTCAGATGTTGGCAACAGCTCCCTTGACCTGAGAAAGAGCCAGCAATTCCTGCACTCTGGAATGGTGCAGCATTGCTTGATGCAAAAAAAATCTCCCGTTTCTGAAAAAAGCAAAGTCTACTGACCATCATTTGTGTATTTCAGCACATTCATATCTGGGATCCTTGCAGGAGCAATAAGAACTGGATGGAACACACCTCTGAATTTCATGTCAGGTCCTACAAGACAGGAATAGACTTAGACAAAAGGCTTTTCCATAACAACTCCCACAGAGTGGAACATAAGCTTAAGGATGAAGATGCAAAAAGGATAAATGTAGCCCCACTCCTCTCATGCACACTGGAACTGAAGCAACAGGAGCCATTCTGATCTCATACATACCCACACCGGTGTTCCCAACCACAAGAGGTGCTTCAGGGTGGGCAGCTTTCAGATCCAGCAGTTCACCCAAGCTTACAGGAGAAACCCACGTTACTCGCTCCCCACGAAAAACCAGAGTTCTTTTTGGTTCATTTTCTGCCATCCTCTGATGGAGAAACATGGCAGATTAAAATATTTACACATATATACAGAAGTGAGGTCTAATAGACACTAGACTGAAAGTCAAAAATGTTTTTAAACAATAGCAGTTCTATATAATCCTTTAAAACTGGACAAAAAAGGGACAGAAATGTTATGCTGGCCCTTTGCACAGTGGCAAAAGTTGATACTGTGTGGGTGAAATGCCATCACGTAATTCCAATGGGCTAATAAACAAGACTGATAATAAACAGTCCCCTAGCAAAAGATGTAGGAATAGATCATGCAAATGCTAAAAGTGTCCCTGGCTGTTCCAGCACTGTGCACCGATCACTTGGAAAGAGCTTGTGAATCAGTGCTGGTATAAACACACAGTCAAGAACTCCTGTCCTACAGTTATCAACCTTTCTCCAGAAGCAGTCAGCTAATCACAGAGAATCTGGTTTTGAATCTCTACACTGACAACAAAGTAAAACAAACAGCTTTCCATTTTTCTAGGGCAAATACTGCTGCCAATAGTTAAGGATGCCTAACACTTTCCATTCCAGCTGTTTATATCTTTGGCATGCCTTAATCACTGGGGCTAAACACTCTCTGATCTGGGTGGCTATCTGGAACAGACTAACAGAACTATTAAGCCACAAAATTGTTTTCCAGTGTTAAAAATTGTTTGTCATTCAGTTTGCTGCAAAGTATTTGTATCTTCAGCTGCTGGACTGAAAACCCAGTTTAGGTTGCTTCTTTATCTAACTCTCACCTAATGCCTAACTCTGCAACTTTATTTTCCCAATATGACTTTTTTGATGTGCGAATATTCAGTAAGCTTACTGGGGAAAAAAAACCCAGAAGGAGTATAAAAACATTAAAATGTTTTGACATTTCTTCTGATGAATTACTGCTAAGCAGGACTTAACAATTAATTCTGACCAAAGCACCAGAATAGTCTGTAAGTAGCAAAAGGTACCATTAGTTCTGGAGGGAATATAAGCTCCTGGGTGGGATCTAAGGGCTGGAATTCATCTGTTGAAAACAGGTTGGTGGAGACCTTAAAAAGAAGAAAAGCAAAGACCAACAATTTTCTCTCATCGTTAATTTCATACAACAACAATAAAAGCAAAAGCAAAACCAAACCAGGAGACTGTCACTGAAGTCAGTAAAAAATTAGTCATTTCATTATCATTTGGATTTGTTGTTAAATCACTATGCATCATTTGGAAGTGCTGAGGTGAAAGAAGTATTCATAACATTTTCTTAAATTTTACTGCTAACACAAATGACAGTGCAGTGCAGAAGCAAGCAACTGAAGGATTAAGTACAGGCTTCCTGTAGCTCTACTATAACAAAGGAGTTTCCTGCCAACCTGAAGTACTCAAAACCCAAAGAAGTAGAACAAAAATACCAAAAGAAAATTGGGAACAAGGTGAAATATTTGTAAGGAAAAGAGGTTTCACATAAAATCACAATCATGGCTCTAATTTTTAGGAGTGTATCAATTCTTCAGACTCATGTCAGCAGTTTTCCTAAGAAACCAGTACTTAGAGCATCACTGATCATGGATTTAAGCAACTTTCATCTATGTCCTAATGTCTTGCACAACATAATTCTCACTGTATTGACAGAGCTCAGACTATTAATATTACTGAACCTGAAGAGCTGTTTAAAGCTCAGCTCTGGAGACCCAAACTACCTTTTATGAACTATCTGACACATCACTGCCTCCTCATACAAACACACACATAGAACCCTCAAGTTTTCAAAATGCTTTCAAATTTCTTGTGAGGAATAATAAAATACCTTATTTATCAAATAATATATGCAATATTCTAAGTTTTATATTGAAGTAGGATCAGTAATATATTTAAAATTTTACCTTCTCTTCATTGTCAAACAAATCATCTTCCTGATCCAAGCAGCATTTTCCATTTGCTTTCCTTTGACAACAAATGGATTCCTAAAATAGGAATACCCCATTAGTGAAATACTGCCCAAAATGGCAATAAAGTTCTAGATGAAGTTTAATAACACGGCAAATTAGAAGGCTTGTTAAAGGCATGATATTAAAAAATAATTTAAAATAATCAGATGTTAAAGTCCTTAATACAAAATAATTCCTACTATGTAGAATTCAGTTGACATTGTGAGAGCAGATGTAGATGGACTGCATTGTTTCCTTTACTGAACTGTTCACTCCCATTTTTCCTCTGTAGGTTTCTGACACATTGCACTGCACGATAAATTACTAAGAACATGGATTGAAATTCTGCATTTATTCATGCCAGTACTAACCCACAGTAAATCACATTGAGTTACTTCAGATTACTCTTCATACTCCAGGCTAGAGATCCATGTTTATTTGTACTAATCAATGTTTGTAGCGAGTAAGGCCATTTACTCAGAATGATATCTTTAAACAGAGGGAAGAGATGATCTTAATGAAAATCCTGATGGCTTGTTTATGCATATACACTGATGGCCCCAATCTAGCAATCCTATTGCCACTACTTCTTACCTTACAGAAGGTTTTACAGGCATCTAGGATTGGCCTGTATCCAGTACAGCGGCACAAGTTCCCTGAAGGAAGGAAGTCAGTCAGAAAAAGCTTTGCTCTAAAGCCCATAGCTTTAGAATGTTATGTCTTTATGTGAGTCTTGTGTTTTTGAAGCTCAAGGAGAAGTGTTAGCTCTCAAGAAGACAAAATAGAACAGTGTCACAGGACTTAGGACCCTGCAGCTCCTGACAAAATTGCTGTTGTTTCAAGAGGAGTATGAAATAGTTGAGATCTGCATTACAATGAATGCTGGCTACAGCTCCGTATGGAGGAGAATAAGAGATAGTACAATATTCTTCACCCATTCAAAATGTTGCTCTCTTTCCCCCTTTCTTCTAGAGGGGAAAGAAGTTAACATTACACCTCTAAGTTCACCACACAGTAATAGGAAATGTCTTTGGCTCCACTGTGACTCTAGAGCACAACAGATGACAGAAGGCTATTCTACCAACAATAAATGCTCACACTTTCCCTGACTGAAGAATGTCTGCATCTGTCTGCCTTATCTGTTTTAATCCTACTGCAATGGGCCTGTCCTGCAAGGCTCACAACATTTGCAATGCCAGATCTTGGAGATACTCAGATGCACCTGCTTCTCCAATATGACATAATTTTTGCACATCTGATTTTAAGCACTTCAAAAGACACATATGGGGATGTTTTAAACACCTGAAACAATCCACAGCTCTATGTTTCATTTTCCAGGAGAAAAGAATGACAGGGAATACAAGGTCTGCATCTGGTAGCAACTCTTCTAGGAAGCACAGTTGAGTACATCATCCATGCAGGCATGTACACTCACACAGACAGGCACTCACATGGACAAAGCAGCTGGAGAAATGCTTAAGAAACACACCTGCAAACTAAAAAGTGGCAATATTTACCAGCCAGAGCTCCAATCATCTGCTCCGAAGTTGGTTCTGGGTGGTTTCTTAGCAAAGTGTATATGGACATCACCATTCCAGGTGTGCAGAAACCGCACTGTGAGCCATGGCACTTGCCAAGTCTTTCCTGAAATGAAATACCACAAACTACACTCCTCCCAGCACTCATCTGCATTCCAATGAATGCTCTCTTAAACGGGAGATGCCATACAAAATGTTGCCTTCACAATAAATCAGACTTTTTAAGTAAAACGGTTTAAGCCATATCAAATGAGAATAATTACTTTGGGTGTGATGTTCAGGCATATCTTACCAAAGATGGTAATTAACTTTCAATGGATGTCTGTCTTTTTTGCATTTATACTAAAACATGAGCCAAAGGGACAATGTCCAAGATGTGTCATTAGCCCAAAGAGAGCAAAGCCTGATCCACTCCAGCAATCATTACATACCAACTACTTGATCAGACTGTCAATATTAAAGTAAGATCCATCATGAGCCATGTCATCAGCCTTGACCAAGCAACCACCAGGAGCCAATGTTCTCCTCTGTCGTCATTCAGCATGGAAAACAACCATCTTATGAAATCTTATAAAATTCCTATGCCCTAAAAGCTCTGTCACTAAATCCATCCCATCCAAAAAAGAAATCCTCCTATATAGTGATACTGTACTCTCACCTGAACTGGATGAATCCTGGTTTTTGTACTTCCAACACCTTCCACTGTAGTCACTGCTGCACCGTACAAGGAGCAAATGGGAAACAAACATGCGTTGGCTGAATAGTGTCTTTGGAACATAAAGGAGAACAAAGAACATTAATATTATTTTAATAAACAAGTCTGAGTATTATTTTTTAGTCAATCAAGACTGTATGAACTGATAGTTCATACTCACAAAGCAGCCACTATTAACATTTGGAATGAGAAGGGATCGCTTTCTAGCTATGTCTCTTGTACGCCGTATAGAAACGTATCTGTAAGGACAATTCCATGGAATTTACATCTTCCTTAATACCTCAGTCTTTTCTAATTGCCCTCTTGTCTCTCTTACCAGTGGTCAAGCCAAAGGGTCTTAAATTAATGCCTCCTACAACCTCTTGCAGGAGCTATCAGTATTTATAAGTCAATCAAGCATTTGAGTATTACAGTTCAGCAAATTTACAATGTAGCTGAATCAACAGCCATTTTTAGAGCATTCTCTTTTTGGATTAAACTGACCCTTCCTCTAGATTCTTTTACTATTAAGTACGAGTTCTACAACTCTGTTTTCAAAGTTTCGTATCTGGAAATGGTATCTACAATCACAAAATTTTCTGCAGTTTTCAAAATATTCTGTTGAGGATACCGAATCTTCTTTGAAGTTGGCTCGTAAGTTGATATCATGACTGTGCAGGCACCACAGCCACCTCCTCCACAGCCATACTTAGTTCCTGTAAGACAAACTGAAAATGCTGTCATTAGGGAAAATAATTATCTGGTTCCATTCTCGTCTTTACTCCACCCAAAGGCTTGAGACCACCTGTTTTCCTAAACCCATAAGGAACAAAGAATTGGTTTGGTATAAGCATAGGTACTGGACTCCTTTCTATATTGGAATAAAATTTTCAATGAAAGCAAGCTGGAAGCTAAGGAATTACATAACCAAAATCCTCTTCTCAGGAAAACAGGAAACTTGCTTATGATTTATTTTGGAAAAGGAGTAAGTTGAGACAGAAAAGGGAACTGAAAAATAGTTCTCCAAGTGAAAATATGAAAGGAAGGAACGTGCAATGGGCAAACCAGCTGTATATCTGAAATTCCAGTGGAACACAAATCAGTTTCCCAGTTTCTCCCAGAAGGCCCATTTATAGTCAGGATATTTGCCTTGCATCTCATCTGAAAGATCACATTTCTAAGAGAAGTGCTCATTTCTGAATCTGGAACAGTGGCCAATACAAAACCGTGAACCAACAAACAACTAATTAAATGTTCCAAAGGCACCAAAATGAAGATGCCTTTTTGCCCCTTAAAATTCCATCAGCCTCGTGTTCTCATCACAAGACCTCCTTCACCAGGAGAGAGACTATTATAAAGCCTGGGGACTTCTATTCTGTCAGGCTTTATAGATACTGACCACTAGGTTTTTAGACTTCTTTATGAGCTGGGAGGGGAGGATCATAGACACACATTCATTGTGTCTTATGGCATAACTTTGTGTGTTTAAAAAGCCAGGCTAAAAATACAGCAGCTCAACTGAAGAATATTTGGATTAACAAAGAGATATCATTTAGTGTAGTTGATTTATCTTAAAGGAATCACAACTTCCTTAATCTGGTAATTAAACCTTGAATTAAAATTTATTAGAATTTTTCTTGAATAAGGCTTTCACACAAGTGACTTTAGGGAACAGACAAGAAAAGGATACGTCTCTTTCGCAGATAAGGCAAGAGCATTTGTTCAGGATCAGCATTTTTCTCTATTATCTACAGCAAGAAAGTAAAAACAAGATTTAATTAAGAAACCAAGGCCTTTCAAAATTCAAGACACAGACTACATTCACACAAAGCCGGAAGAGAATCCTTCTCTGGTTCTCTCATAGAACTACGCTAATTGCCAAACACTGCAGGAGAGTTTGGGCTCCTTCTGGAAATTCCTTTTCAGACAGATACATTTCCAGAAAAGAAGTGTTAGGGCACCTTCCAAGTACTAAAAATAACTGCTGCTCAGTGAAATGTTATATTGAGGGAACAGACCTTTGGCCACACTAAAAATAAAAATGCAGAACTTCAAAGACAGCATAAAGAACTAACTAATGATTTGCAGATTTTAAAGTCTCTCTGGCACTCTGACGTACTGGAATAAACATTAGAAGAAGTCTATAAGGCTATCAGCAGTAGCAATTTCTTTTCTAGTTTTATTTATATTAACTTTCACTTGCTGTAAGAAACTGACAACAGGGAGCAACAGAAATACCCACATTCTTGGCTGAGTACAGTATTTCTTATTCAGTCGCTTAGAACCAGCTAGTTCCTTACAGTTGCTTTGAATCCACAACCATTCCTTACAATATTATCTTTATGGGCAATAGTCCAAATTTGAGCACTGGAGTCTTGCTTTCAGCTGTGCCTCTCACAACCCGATACCATCAGAGATGAGAAGCCAGACATACAAATGAAAAAAGTGGTTTGCCTACCAGCCAAGTTTTATACCCAGCTGAGATGTGTTTCACTTTGACACGGTTTTTCTCCCAAACACAGCAGAGCTAGCCAAAATGGGACGCAACCATCCAACCTTCTTCTGGAGGTTTGTGTGAGGATTCGGTTACACTCGCATGAATAAGTCTGAGGAAGTCAAATCAGTGTCCTTCAGGATTTCTTCAGGCGCAGCAGCCCCTCTTTCTCAGGGCTTTACTTACCTTCCTCCCATTCACATAGAAAACGAGCTCCCCAGCCGCCGCGGCCCCTTGCAGAGGCATGGTTCGCAGCCCCGGCACCGGGATCAGCAGGGAAACCCGCGCAGCTGCCGGCGCCTCGTTTGGCGGGGCGGGGCCGCGTTATGCGCAGCGGGGCGGGCGGCGAGAGCCGGGACCGCCCGACCCACGGGGTAACGCGCTCATTGTTTACAACGCCCTGTGCTGACTGCAGATAGTGATTTACTTCAGCCTGTTAAGGTGTTATTTAAGTGTTCGAAAGCTAAGCTGTACCTCACACTTTCTCACAGGATACGGGTTTTGCAAAGCAAAACGGCAACACTAACACTGTGCACTGTTATCAGGTTCTTATAATAAAATCACCAAGAGTAATTTTAAATTGAGGTAAAATCCAGCAATGTAATGATCATGAGACTAATGGAATTTTAGGTTATATTTGCATTCACAAAATAATCGGCAGTAAGCTCCAGGTATCATAACCATTTGTAAGGGCTACTTGTGCAGGTAAGGGTTTATGGAAAAAATACTTTCCTCTTTCTGTATAATCAAAATACATGGAATTAATTTCCTCCAAAATTTCAATTAGATTGAGTAAACATGAGAAGAAGCAACTTCAAAGCTATAAAAAGAAGTTCAAATTGCCTTATCCTCGGCAAAATTATCCTATTTCCTGTTGATGGCAACAAATTAATTTTTATGTCAAAAATCATGAGCTGGTTTTACATAATTTTTCTGGAAAGATCTTCTAATATATCAAATACCTGGTAAAACAAGCACATATAGTGAAGGTTCAAAGACAATGCAACATTCTTTATGCTGCTTTTACATGATCATTTTGTGATCATGTAAATTAACAAAAGAAATGCAACCTAGTAAATAACAAAGTGAGTTTTTTCTGTCTTCCATTATTGAACATCCATTTGAGCAACAAGAATGAGGATGGAGAAAACAAGGAAAGAAGGACAGTAGCAATAATATGATTTCACAGTTACTTAAATTTCTGTGCATCTTTAAGCACTTTCTTTATCCTTTTTTACTTTGAAAGATATCTACACTAAAGGAATGGAAGAAATGAAGGCATAAAGCCCTAGGCCTTTTACTTTTATTGAAAATTGCATGCTTGTATTTGAGACACCCTAGCAGTCCAGCTGGTAACACCTGAGGCTGTGTGGAACAACAGGACCTTTGCTGAAAAAATAATTAAGCCCATCCCCAAAGAGATTATTTCTTTTCTGGGAAGATGAAGCATGTCCTTCTGTTTCTAGCTTTCAAACTGCAGACAGTACAGAGAAACAACCATTTAAAACAACATTGTGTTTTGCTGCTGTGGTGCCAGCACCGGGAACACAAGTTTTAACAGGCATTTCTTGAGGTTTTCTAATGACACAGCTGGTGGTGTTGATAACACTTCACTTAAAATGTTGAAAGAATGTTTCAATTAAAAATAAGATAAATTAATTAAAAACTTGGTAATAAAAAACAAGGAAAAATGCTTAATATTTTCTATGTGTACTTCTTTTAAAAAAAAAATAACATTGAAGAAGGATAGAATCTATTTCCCCAACCATTCCTGCACCTCTTCATAATAGTCTTCCTAATGGGGTGACATGCACAGCATGTTTCAGAAAGAAAAACTTCTGTCTGCTGAAACTTCCCAGATAATGTTAACAGCTCTGTTTTGCAATGCAGATCACATTGCCTGGGCGATGAGCTAAGTTTTTTATTGGAAGAATTTTCATACTGATTGAATACTCTGTTTGTAGTGCAAGGTTCTATATGAAACACCTTGCTCTACTTACTGCTGCATATTTACAATCTTTACATGATCTTTGCAACTGGTAACCACAGCTAGACAACACTGTGTTTAGGGAATAAATGTCCCCTTTGTAAATTATCTCAGGAGTGACAGATTTAACTCTAAATTCATACGGGAAAGTCCTACAGGATCTTGAGGAAGCTGCCTTAGGGCTACAGACCATAACAAAACAACCACAGCAGAAAATAGCTGTGGTATTACTTGTTTATAAATAATACATTTATGCCTCTTAGTGTTTACAGCTATAGTTCCAGACTTACATGTAGAATGGACACACCTGAAAGCTGTATCCAGGAGTATGTTCTGATGAGTCCCTTCTCTGTCAAAATACACAGCTCAAATTCTGGCAACTCACAGGAGAAGGATGTAGGTTCCTCCAGTTGAACTTCTTGAGATCCTCTCAGCACATTTCTCCAGCCTGACGAGATCCCTCTCAATGGTAACAGAACCATGGGTGTTTCAGCCACTCCTTCCAGTTTTGTATCAACTGCAGACTTGTGTAGGGTGCACTGGCTCACAGAGGTTGTTAATGAATGTGTTAATCACTACTGGCAGCAGTGTGAAACCCTAAGGAGCTTTAATGTTTTGCCTCCAGCTGGACCATTTGGCACTAATCACATCCTTCCAGATTTTCTCATGTCACTCACAACTCACCACAAACTCACTTAAGGGTTTGTGCCCTCAACAAACCCATACCTAATCAGTTTGCCTGTGGAATGTTCTCAGAGAAAATGCCAAAAGCCCTACTACAATTGACCCAAACATCTAGTGCTGTACTCTCACCCACCACATTGTAGAAGACTATCAGGTTCATAAAGCCTGATTCCATGATTGCAAATCAATGCCAGCTACTCCTAACCATCTTCTTGTCTTTACCATACGTTAAAGGACTATTTTCTCCATCAGCTTCCCAGCTTACAATGTAATCTACATTGAAGTACAAAGAGTACATTTAAAAGAACACTTTTAGAATATAATTTTAAAAAAATATATTTTAAGGATATACTTTTAAAGAATATATTATAAATTTAAGACTATCAGTTATACCTCTTAAAAAGAGACATGTTGTACCAGACAAAAGGTCAAGCTAACCAAAAGAACTGGTCTCTGAAAGTGTCAACAGGAACAGGAAAAGGTACAAAAATTGGTCAAAGGCATAGTAAGGCTTCTCCAGAATCATCTTCCAGCCTTCAAAAATTTGCAATTCAGGAACATCCTGTGTCAGAAATGGTGTTTCTGGTAATTCCATAGACTTTTCTTCCATTAATGTGTCTGATCAATTTTTAAGCCCACGTAAACTAGTAACATCTGCATATGCATGAAGAACCACCATCTATAACCAAAATAAGTTAACTTATTGCTATCTCATCAAAAATGGCTCTCTGTTGCAAAATTAGCCTGAGTCTTATCCATTTTAATGTCTATAAGTTGTGTGGGTAGTAAGCTATCACCTGCATCTGGCAGCATCTGCAAATCAGATCCTGCCAGAAAACTGTCAGCTGACAGCACATTATGGAATGCAGAGGGGAAGCAGTACAAAAACCTGAAAGCTGAATGATATGACATTATTGTATTACTTGTCACACTGGCTTGACTGACTTGTCACTCTCGGCTGGAAACTGAAGGTGTTGCATTGTCTGGATCCCATTTGCCATTGAATTCCTACTGAAGTGCTTTTTTCTTCCTTTGCTGCCTCTGGCACATACTGTGGACACTTGACTTCTCTCCATTATTTCTCCATGAGATTTCCTTGTTGAAATCTCAGTGTGATTCTGTCAAATCCAAAAGTCAACTATCAAAAAAAGAGAGACTATCTCCATCTATTTCAATAAATTCATAAAAAATCAGGATGCGTGTGTCTGTTCCAACCCGCACTGACAAAGGGTTCCACTCAAAATAAATATGAAAAACTCACAGTACAATTCCCAAAGCTGGTTTATTTTTATTTCTCATTAAAACATCTCTTTTCTAACAATTTAAGAAGTGCTGCAAGACATTTGTACAGATGATAAATTTCTGACCAGAAATGCAAAACACGAGTGAGCCTAACCTGTATATGCCTTCCTCAGTAAAGTACTCTGTGCCCCTTTATTAATCAAAGAACAACAAACACTCTATAGTGCTAAATATTTACATATATACATAAACAATTGTACCCATTTTAGAAGTATTGTCCATAAAGCCAATTCTCTATTCTTCAAAAAATTTTGATTTGCTTTTAAAATTTCCTTTATTTTTTACTTTGTAGACTGGGGAATTCAGGAATTGTGTATCTGTAAATCGATCCCCTCGCCTCAATTTGCTGTAAAGAAAAGAAATAAAAGATATCAGGTGTGAATATCATCAATCACCTATGCAACTATAGTAATGTAATCATAATAATTCAAATGGTAAATAGCATTAATGAAAGCTTGATACACTAAAGAAATTAAATTTGTGGAAAATAAGTATGTCTGAAAAAGCATGACATAGATAACTACTGCTTTCCAAAATATTGCTAGAAATATTAGTCTTTTTTTGTAACCTCTATCTTATTAGGTAGGATGTGATATTCCTATAAAACAAAATTCAAAACTTATTTAAACCAAACACTTAATAGCACCCATTCAGGACGGTGTAAATCTAACTAAAATATAAATAGGAGACAATCATCTAAAATCTTGACTGACATCAACATTTTTTCTGTTATTAGTTACGGTTTCTCAGAAATACAGAACCGTATCATTTTGGGGTAAAAGAGTGGCAATGTATCAATATACAATACTACAGCATTTTAGCATGTAAGTCAATTAGTAAAATAAAAGTGTGACTCTAATCCCTTTCCAATTTTTTACAAGTTATCTGGCATAAATATTTCTGAATTGCCAGCGGTAAAGTGAAGACTTCTACAGTACTTTTAGTTCCTATCTTTCCTCAGTCTTACTGCTTCCATTGTTAGCTTACTCACAGGAGTAAAAAATATTTTGAGGTTGTATGAGAACAGTGCTCTAATTTTTTTTCAGTTTGTGCATTTATCTTTTTCTCCTGCCACAGTATTGCCAGAAGAATAGGCTTTTTATACCTTTGTCATAAAGTAAGTTGCTATAATCCTTTCATTCTCAACACTGTTCCAGGGAAGCCTTTCTACTGTCTTCATGAATACATGTCCTACTAACACAGACTCAACTCAGTGGAACTGTTCCTTAAATTAATATTACACTTTTTAAAAAATCCAAACCAAACAAAAAGACCTCAACAACTTTCTAGCAAAAACTCAGAGAATGTTTTCAGAAGTAATGAACATAAAGGTCTGTTTATATTTAGATCTATTCATGTAAGAGCAAATATATTAGTTTTCTTAATGGAAGTTTGGGTTTCAAATCCTCTTTTAAATTTTAGAAGTTATTGCGAATTTATGACTTTTCTTTTAATAGCCTATAAAATCCTATGCCACTAAATTTGCTAAGAATACTAAGAGGCAAAATACTTATAAAATAATATATCCAATATAATATCAAATTAATGTATCTTAAATGACTTCTTACATTACATACAGCTAGTTAAAGCAAAACTACTGAATTATATAATATTAGCAAATAAATTTCCTTTCCATCTGACAAGATTACAAGGACATTATCATGGTATAATTTACCTTTAAGTATAACATTCATAATTATTCATCTCTAAAGGGGTTTATATAATGATAAACATTAAGATTCACTATTATTCTCAATTAGTCCAAACTATATTTTAGAATTTAAATACTATTGCTGTCTCACTTTAGCACTTGGAAATTCTGCCACACTAACTGGAGCAGCTTTATATCGACACTGAAGTATCTTTGCAAAAGAGATTTGTGATAGCTCAACTGTTTATTTGGGGCTTTAATAACCAATCTTTCCTGTGGGCAGTTAGGTATGGAAAAGACAAGAACAAAACCCCCAATTTAGATGTACCTACCTGTGTAGATTGGGTTCCTTGTAGCAAATAGTGGGTCTGCCTCGTCTCAGTGGTACTGCTGAGTCCTCTAAAGTTTGGGAGGATTTAGTCACAGAAGTGTGAAATTGTACACTAGTATTTGTTAGATCTTGGAAAGCTTTTCTCCCTGTAAATATAGTAGTTTACATGCTTCATTTTAAGTATTTCCTGAATCACCATGTAAATTTCCATTAATAGTTCTTTTTAATATGTCTTTCTTAATTCAGGTACATTGGTTACTGCTCCTACACTAAAGATACTCAACACAAAATGGGACAGATGATCAAAGAAAATGCTCCCAGAGGAGCTTTCATCCTGTACAAACTTGGAGCTGTTTGAGGTCTGCCTCAGCTCATGGGACAGTTCAGAGCAGCTCTGTGACTGCTCAAGACTCCCTTATTGCATTTACAAAAGTAACACTGCACACAGATCCTGGCCTTGAGCACACATGTATGATCTGAAGAGTCAAGCTGTACAAGAGTTTTTTAGTTCTGCATTTTCCAGCTTTATGCCTTCTTTTTGGGGCTCTGTGTAAAAAATGAGCATAGCAATCCTTCAATTCAAGATTTGGATTTGGATGTAGGATGAAAACTTAACTGTCTTTTGAACTATGCTTAAATAGATGAAGACCAAATAACTATCTTGCTTTGTATGCCAGCTGCGTTTGATACTGCTGATCATAAGCTTTTACTAATTTACCATTAAAGCTACTAAAAGTATGGGATCCTTTTTCCACCTTCCAAAGAAGGAACTGAAGATGAGAAGATGCAAACTGCAAATCACAACAACTGCTACCTCACACAAGGCTCTCATTCTGCCATTCTATTCCGGGCTCACGTAAAACAGTCGATTTTTTGCCCATTGTGTCCTAGCATTCAAATGAAGCCACGGCAGTATTGGATTAATAGTTTGGCATTCAAAGTATTAATTTGAGCTAGGATACCTGTCTAGGTGTTGGGGCTTTCTCAGACTATGAAATAAACCGGAACTTGTTGAGAACAAGTATGTTTACAAAATAGATCCCTAATGCTACGAAATCTCAAAGCTTTATTCTAAACTATATTTAAACTCTTGTATAGAAGTGTTATATTCCATTAATGCCATTATATTGCATTATAATGATTGCATTTATTATAGAAGAATTTAAACCTATCTTCCAGACTACATTAAACTTTTATCATGTTCCTATTGTACCTGACTTAAAAAAAGAGATTGTCACATCAAAGTTGGCAGGTTATAGAAAAACCTACTCAACATACTTCTTTTAGATATGACAATTCCTGTTGAGTTGCAGAGTTTCTGAAAAAACAAAAATTAAATCTTTAGGTCCAGCTATATTTTTCATTTAAGAAGGGAACAGTGTAGTCCTGTCTTGCTTCTTCCCCTGGATAAAAAGCTCAAGCTATTTCATCTTTCAATCCCCAACTTTTTGAATGCAATGGAATTCTCCAAAAAAAGAATACATGCTTTAACTAAAATTGCTTCTCAAGAATGTAAACTACTTATATCTGCCCTACTAAGTGTCATCTTGGGAGGTACTGAAAAATGACAAGGATATTTGTCACCACAATCTAGAAAGATATGGCGACTGATACATGATATAGAAGATTTCCGTGATTTTCATTCTTACCTTTTCCCACTCCTGTTTTATCTGCTCTAAACAAGCAATGAAAGGACAGAATTAAGAGCAGATATGTTACCACTATTTCAGGCACTACCTAATTCAAAATGCTGTGCTTTTTCTAGCCCACACACTTACCATGACAAGGTGTCAGAGTATTTTTGTAACTCTGTTTAAACATATGATCTGTGTTTCGTTCTGCTTTTTCAGCATCCGGTGCTTCATGACAATCATTTTGGATTTCAGAGCTTTTCAGTATAGAGAAGTTGCTGGAAGCATTGTGGTTATTAAGAGCTGGAAGATCCATATTGGAAAGACCTTCCTGGGAAAAGCTGTCTGCCTTTAATGGCATATTCTTACAGCATTCAACTTCAATCACAGGCTTCAACTTACTCACAGAGGAATTCATTTCATGAGGCACTTCCTGGTCATCCAAAATATTCTGACCTCCCTGATCAAAATGCCTGAAATAACTTTTTTCTTGTCTGGTCTCAGTAATGGCAGAACGAAACCTCCGTTTCTGCTTTATATGCTTATCAGGAAAATGACTTATGTGGGAGGTTTTATTTGTCACTGCTGAGGAATCTACCTTCTTTAACCTGCTGGCATCATCATCAACCTGTTCTTTAGCTGGTGATGTATTCAGAGCTACACCATTCTGAGTAACTAAAGCTACTTGCATTTGTGGAGTTACAGTTTCTTTTTTCCCAGCCTCTGCAAGCAATGAATCCTTGTTTTTTAACTCTTCATTTTTGCAAGCTGACAATGGTGTAAGATTTTCCTTTGGTATTACACACACTTTCCGGCTGGCCTTTGCCAACGTACGCTTCAATCTGCCTGGCGAGAAATGGCTGCTCTTTTGGTCTATCTTCTGACTAACCTGATGAGGAATGTCATTTTCACTTTCTCTACCTTGTCTGTCACTACTTCTTTTGTTGTTTTTTCTCGCTATAATATTCTTATGGTCTTGTTTTCTCTTGCTACTGTCACACTGGTTTATCTCTGTTTGAGATTTTGTTGAAATATATTCTCCATCCTGGCTATTTTCCTCTCTACAGGATTTTGCTGTGTTTGCTTTGGAAAGGTTTTGAGAAGTTTTCCTCTTTATTGTTGGTTTGTTATCTTTCTTATCTGTATTCAGAAAATCCTCCTGTAAAGGCAATACATCAGAAATGTTATCTTGGAATGGTAAATGTTCAGCACAATAAACTTCTGGTGGGATCTTGTTAACAGATGAGCTTGAGTCTGGTTTTTGCATTCTGCATTCCACTTCTCCAAACATTTCTGAGAAAGTTCCTTTATTTGTCTCTTGTTTTCTTGGACTCTTTACCTGGTGTGTCCTCCTGGCATCCTTAGCTTTACTTGTTCTACTCTGTTGCTGTACAGAATTTCCTGTAGGTAGCTGTTCTGTCCGACTTTGGAATAGCTGAGTTTGTGAATCAGCAGTTCCTGAAGTTTCACTACAATCAGCCCTGGAGTGCCTTTCTTCTGCATGCAAATTTGAATGGACTTCAGTCTTGCTTTTAATATTTTCTTTATCCTTCTTAGAATATTTTACTTTTCTGAAATTTGGTAAATTTTTGTCAGAATTTGCATTATTAATTTTATTTTGGGGCAATTTATAATTGCCTTTGGCTGTAACTGTGACTAGTTCGCTTGCATCACTGGCAGTCAACTCCATATCAGCATCATAAACAGTTTCTTCAGGCTTCATCTTGTCAGTAAAAATCAGCTTGTTAAAATCTGTCTTACTTTCACTGTTAAATTTAAGAGGTGAAGGAATAATGCCAGACAAGTCACTTGAACCTTCCTGCAAATTCCTATCACTGGCATTGCTGCTACTGTTGATACCATGATGAGGCAGATTCAATGACCTACGTTTTTTATCAAAATCCTTTATATTAGGTTGAGTTTTTGACTTACAAAGTACTGCATTTTTCTTTCTTTCAGTCACATTCTCATAGGATGGCAATGAACTACCATGATATTGTTCTGTAGGCTCCTCAGACTCTTCTAAGGATTGTGTATTTTTTCCATGAGTCAGGAAGGCGCTATTGCAACTTAATTCTGCACACTGTTGATTTTCTGCAAAGAGAAAAATTTCAGCAGCTTGGGGAAAAGAAGAATAAAGTGTAGTTATCTGCCTAAAACTACTGAAGGCTGAACCAGATGTATGGAAAACTGCACTTTTTTTTTTTTAACCGAATACACACATTCTATGGTTGGTCCTTAAAAATTTAGTAAACTGAAGCTAATTTCATAATTTACTGAAGTTGAACTTTTGAAATTGGACATAAATAAAACCTTTTCTATAACTACTTCAGCTATTATTTGGTTATTTTAGCTATGTAATTCCAATGAATATTATTCTATAAATGATTGTCAGGACACCTGTACTTATGGATGAGCATTTATTTTTTACTAGTTTATTACAGTTTAGGAATCTTACTATACCTTCTGTATTGCACATTGAGTAATGAATTATTAAATACTAATTCTCAGAGAGCTTGAAAAATAAATCACTTACACAGAAATATATCATACCTTTCAAAAACCTATTCTTGTCAACAATTGGTTCTGTTTCAATTAACTTTTGCTTATTTGTACCAGAAGGCCAGACTGATGCAAACTTGACTTGATCTGAATGCATTTCCTCTGTCAAATTAGTGGTACACTCAGAATTTGATGCTCCACCCAGAGAAGGGCTACCTTGCAGCTTTGCATTAGCTGTTGCACTGAAAGGAAGCTTTGCCGGCAATTCTACAGATCTGAAAAGAGAAAATTCTGCTGTGAAGATTTTTATTACATTTTCTATCATGACATTCAATTGTTTAAAATGTTATACTCGTAACATTATTAGTAAAATATATAATGTATAATAAAATATAATAGCAGAACACAAGAAGTCAAATATGATATCGGGTTCTGTCTTGGGGCTAATGTATTTTTGATGATACAGAATCCTGCTTCGGGCTGGTGAGATCACATGAAACAAGCTGTGAGTTACTCAAACACAACTTTTGTCCACCACTCTCTCTAAATTCTGAGTTGCAAACAGGTAGTTTCTGGAATAAACAGGAACTGGTTTACTCATTACCTCAAAACTACCTAGGACAATGTACAAAGATTAGCTGTAAGAGAAATCCACAGACACCAAGCACTTTTGGCATTTAATACAACCACCTACCGAGCTGACCGATGTCCATTCCTGGACTCGCCACCAATGGGGCTGCTTGGGCCAGCTGACAGGGGAAAGGAACTCTGGAGATCCTTTCAAAAGAAGAACAGCAGGGAAATACAAATAGTTAAATATTCTCTTATGTTTTAAGTATTGAAAATATCCACAGTGAAAAAAAACCCACAAAAATGAATGGGAAAAAAACCACTTGCACTGATGAAACATGCATGTACTCAAACACATGCAATAATTTTAAAGCAAAATATTTTGTTACAAAATTCATCAAAATACATCACTTTTTTAATCCCAAAGGAATGTACAGACTTTCTAAAAGTAGCTATAACTCATGCACACTGCACTGTACCTATAGAAGCAGAGAGCAAAACAAAGCAAGTTGAAAACAGACAATACAGTATTTTCCTTTTTTTAAAATTAATTGTATTTTTTCCATGACACAAGGACTAATATGGACTATGTTTTCTGGGTAAGCTTCCAGATGTAAGATATTTATTGCTGCACTAATCAAGGAAGGCGGGTAGCTTGCTCACTACATACTGAAGAGCTAAGCCTTTTTTTTTTTTTTTAACCACATGATTCTTCTTTCAGGCTAATATTTAACTTTTAGATATTTTGGAAACCAGGTTAAATCCTAAATTTTCAGTACAGTAAAATTCAATCTGTTTTACTATTTTGGTTTAATTCTAAGTTTTAAGGAACTGGGGTAAATGTTATACAATTCAAGTAGTATTTCAACATTGCACTCAGTTTGATGCTTTGAAAATCTTACCCTGGAAGATGAGTTCAATATGGTAAAGTTGAAAAAACATCTTACCTCAGAAGGACTGCTTCTTTCTATTGCAGTTAAGAGGTTTTCATTCAAAAATGCATCTATTCCAATAAGAGTTTTATTCTGCATGTAACAGAAAAAATATATTTTAAATGACTTCTGACATAAGAAGAAACAAGATATAAAAAGTGAATCTATGCTTTTTCTAGACTTAGTTGAGCACAAACTCATCTCAATACCTATAAATATAGAGGTGAAACTGGGACTAAAATAGCTATAGATATACACACAGGTAGACAAAATACTTCAAAAAAGCTACAAAAGAAAAATCAAATGTGAATATTATGCTGTCAGGTGATATAACGTCAAAAAATCTGAGACATATTTTAAGCCACCACTTTAAGAAGTAATATTAAGTTTCAAAAAAAGATAAAAGCTTAGTTTAGCTGCTCTAAGTTTAAACAATATTATTTGCAGCATACCACGCAAGATAGTTTTTGACGAAGTGAGATATTATGAAGCTGGAGTTTCTCAACCTCCTTCTGAAGAAAAATCTTCTCATTCTTTAGCTTGCGAGAATTTTCTTTTTCAACACTCAAAGCCACAGCTAATGCTTTGTTATTTTGTTGTAAAGATACTTTAAACATAGATGAGTTATCTAAAGGAGACAAAATAATATTATTTTCAACAGCTTCAGTTCCAGGCCCTCTCTCTGTGAACTATCACTACATGATGACGTTTTTATCTGTAGATTCTGGTGCAACAGCAGCGAAGCCTAACACTCTCCAATATAAAACTGTTTATGTGGTTGTCATTCTGATAACTACTCTGTCTGTTTCATGTTTATTTCATGCATAGATTCTGCTCTAGTCTGGATTTTTTAAAAAAAGGTTATTTATGTTAAGAAGAAAACATTTAAAAATTGGTAATTTCACAGGCATAAATATGTTTGTAAATTTTAAAAAGTTACAAATCAAAACCTTCAAACATTCTCATAATAAATGTGAGTTTTGACAACATAAAGAAAAAAGCTTTCTATTCAAAATATATATGCCCACTGTCCTAATGAAAACCTGCTTATACCTATCTGTTACAGAATAGTTTTAACAAACAGAATTTCAGCTAATTATGTTAAATACAATTACTATTCCTTTTGAAGTCATACATTCTAAGTACAGTACATGGCTTCAGTTTTATTTTAACAGGACTTACTTAATAATTTAGTTTTGATTTTAGAAGCTAAAGAAGCATTCCATTTTGCTGCTTGTAATGCTCCATCCCTCTTCTTCATCCATGCTTTAGCAGCATTTGAGGTGAACACGGCAGATGACGATTTAGCAGTTGCACCTTTATCCATCCTCAAAATCAACCTGAACACCGTCAAGGGGAATGTCCGAATAAATAATCCTTTTGACACGCTTCAAAATTGATTTTATTATGTTTTACGAGGATTTCTTGTCCGAAATTGAAAGAATTGCTCCAATCGTTACCTTTGTTAAGTTAATTAAAACAGATTAATGAATTAATCAACACAAGGAGACATTAACACAAGAGGCAAAATACTTAACTAGTAAACCATGAAACCTGAAAAGATCATAGATTTTTTTTTTAGCGTGTCTATTCCCTCACGTTAACTATCCGAGTTTACACACAAAAAACCCCCCAAGGTTCTACCACTTCACAATACGACCAGAACCAGCTCGTGCTTTATCAGGACAATTTAAAATGACTCATTTAAATAAACTGCATTACAAACGGCACAAAGTTAACCCGAGAAGGCAGCGAAAGGCAGACACCGGCCAGCAGCGCCCCGCCGCGGCTCCGCCCGCCCTCGGAGCCCTCAGAGCCAACGGCCGCGCGCGCGCAGAGGGCTCGGCCCGGCGGGGCCGTTGGGCCGCGAGCCCAGCCCGGGGCCGGGGGGGCGGTGACGGGGCGTGCGGAGCCGAGAGCGGCCGGCACTGCGGGGGTCACACCTGGGGTGGCTCACCTGGGCTCTGACCTTCGATCAAGGGCGTTTCAGAAGTGGGATGTAGAGTGGTCATTAACCGCCTCATCCACGGTTCCGGCTCTTTAGTGACGTGTCTGCGTGTTTTAAAAAGGAGTTGGGTGTAACGTCCCAGCTACGTATGTTTGAAAACCATTTTCAATACCATTAATAACATACAATTAAATTAAAAATAATTAGATAATAAGGATATGAATGCTTAGCGCCAATTTTAATACACTGTGAGGAAGGGAGTTGAAAACTCCAGATACTCCACTTAGCTAGCTGTCAGAGATTTTTAGGAAGAGTTTGAGGTGTTTGGCTTTCAGTTCAAAGATTTCCTTTAGGTTTAAGGGAGAATAACACATAATTCCTTCTCACTGGCAAGTTAAATTTCTTTCTGGCTGATTTTGAGCTCTTAGTATCTATACATGGAATAGCAATATATAGACAGGCATCAGGGCAGTTAGGAAGACAACTGATAAATTTACAGCCTAGTAGATTACACGCTGCCTGCATACCTACAGACTTGGAAGCGTAGGAAGTCTCTGACAACAGAATTTGAGCAAGACTGGTTTTAATGTGGTTCAGGTAATAATAGGACTGTGAATTGCATGGAAATACTTCAGTCTAGTTAAATGCTTTTCTCCAAAATCTCTTCTAAATCCAAAAGCCCTTTAACATTCTCTTCACATACATTCTTTTTTACTGGCTAAGTGTGCCCAGTTCTGCCATTAGCTCTGGTGGACATTAATTGCTAAATTTGATCCAGGAACTGGTAATCTTAGAGTAAGCAGAATTAATGTTTTATTTGAAGATTTACAGAGATGCAGAAGGTTGAAATAAAATGCATCAGTTTCTGTAATGCAGTAATTGTCAAAAAACCCTTACCTTGCTGTGTGCCAACATTACAATATTCTATAAAGTAAGTTAAAGGAATCACACATTAAATATGAGTAGCATTATGCGAACATGGATCTTCATGAGCTTGGCATTTTCATAATCTGCTCTAAACAGCATCTGGAGAGTCCCTTACTTCTACCTCTTTTAGTGAATTATGTATGACAGAGTTTCTCAGTGTGGCCCTGAAGCTGCAAAACCCTATGCTTCTATGCAAAACCCTTAAAATACAGCTTTGATCCAGCACACATCATATACCTTTGGTACATTTTCCCTTACAAGGAAACTTGGAAGTGACTGTAGCCACTATAAAACTCTGGTCAAATAAAAGAACAAATAACCTTACATAACTTTAAAAATAGAACACCAATCAAAACTTTCCTCCTCCTCCTCCTTTCCACAAGGCAGTGTTTTCTTTTCAGATCCAACAATGAGTTTTCATTTCCTCCAATTCCACAACAGTCTCAAGTCTTGAAGAGGCAATCACCAATTTGCTTTCATTTAGTGTTTATGTCACTACTGTGGGCAATACATTTAAAATAAAATGTGAAGTATGGCATTTCCACCCATGGTCATACTTTCCTTTACACTTCACTGAGGAACTCCCATGCTGGAACACTTCACATGTAAAAATCTCCAGTTAATTGCCAGCTACTTAAAGTAGGGAAGAACTTAAAGCACTGCCAAGTTTCACAGCCTGTATATCTTATGAAGAGCAGAATTAGGGTTGTCACTCACTTGGGATCCTATGTTTGGTCTTTAGATTGAATAGAAATGAAAGGTAGTGAGGGAAAAACACACAGACTCTTGTGAAAGCTCTAATCATGTGGGAACTGAATTTGTACCTTACTAGATACGTCTGTATTCATGTCTGAGAAGAATCTTGGCTAAGGAATTAATCCTGTAGGGCCTAATACAGTGTGAGCTATGACTAAAGCACTTCTGGTGGGTAAATTACAGCTTCTCTCTTTCTGGATTTTCTGATGTACAACAAGACCTGAGCTCATGGTATAGCTTTTCCTGAAATGATAGTATTAAGTATTCCTCTAATGACACCACTTCTTGCACAAGCTTAATGAAAAATCCATTTCTTAATGCCTCTTCCTCTCCATCAAATTTGACTGAAATTAGTAAAGTGAAACACAATTATACAGAGGATGATTGTGTAATCCTGGCTTCCTTGGGAAACTAGTAAACACCAAAACAAAAACATTCCTGTGTTCGTTTCCCAAAACCCACAGCTCAAAAGGCACTTTGCTAGTGGGGCTGGTTATGCTGCACACTGCCGGGGAGCAGTGGCAGCCGCGCCCTGGGGGCCCCCGCACCCGGCCGGCCCGCAATAGGGACGCCGTGGAGGGGATGGCACGGCCGGGGCACACGGGCTGCCCCTCTGCTGTGCCGGCGCGGCCCAGCCCTCCCCGCCGCCATTTTGCGAAGTGCGACCCGGCCGAGGAGCAGCGGCGCGCACGTACCGCGGGCCGGCCGCCCCCTGAGCGCTGCGCCCGGAGGGACGCGTACCCCTCACCCCTCACCGCTCACCGCTCTTGGGCCGAGCAGCGCCTCGGGGGATGAAAGGGGCGAGCCAGCGGCCCGAGAAGTTAAAGCAGCCCTAAATTAAAGATCGGTTTTAAAGAAGCCGAGCTGTCATTGGTTCAAAAAGAGCTGCATTTTTAGTGCTGTGAACTATTTGTCTCAAAAGAGTAAGCTTTGTGTTTCCTAGCAAAGTAAAACACTATAGTTTTTTGCACTAAAGGTGCAGAATATTTGGCTATTTGCATTACTAGGTCTTCAGGACTGTTTCCAAAGCGGTATCCGGTTACAGGCATGCAAGAGCTGAGCTCTTGCTTAGGTGTTGTATATGATATATTTAAGTCTGTAGCTGGCATTGGTTTGACTTCTGTTTGTATCTATTTTAGGTTTGAATAGGTGGTAATGAACATCATTGGCAAATGCAATGGAAGAGGGCAAGATTGAAGACGTCCAGGATATTCTACGGCTGAATGTGCGAGGCTGTTTATATACAGCCAGGC
This sequence comes from Cyanoderma ruficeps, assembly GCA_008694505.1. NCBI lineage: Eukaryota > Metazoa > Chordata > Aves > Passeriformes > Timaliidae > Cyanoderma > Cyanoderma ruficeps. Next base: position 25,135,985 of record VZDJ01000594.1, read on the forward strand.
GCCAGTCTCTGTGCCGCTTTAAGGATTCCATGCTGGCTTCCATGTTTAGTGGACGCTTTCCTCTGAAAGTGGATGAATCGGGTAAATACATTGAAGCTCTAAACATCACATTCTGGTCATGGAGCTGTCTGGTAAATACACACCTTTAGATATATTTATGCATTTTATAGTATATCTCTTTATACTGAGCATCAGTTTGCTTCTAATTCCAGGTTGGAAAACAATTCTATATGCATGACTTTATATGTGCAGGTAGTTCATCTGAATTCCACAAGTCTATTCATGCTTGCAAACACACACATTTGTACAGCGCAATGTTCCTGTTCAAACTCTGGCTTTGGAATGTTCTTCTTCAGTAAGAATACAAAAATAGATAAAATTGTAGTTGGCAGAGTATTTGGCATTTATCTTGGATCCTGTCTGTGAACCCCTATAATCTCCAGAGGCATCTCATTCCCTCTGTTCATTACATGAAGAGATTTGGGTCTAATCTTTGTTTCAGAATACCTTACTACCCAGTAAAAATTGCATTTTTCACCACCATGGCTTGATACATAAGTTTGAATAAAACTATTCAAATTTCACACTTGTGACTTAGAAATCTTGCCAAAGTAGGACCAGTTAAAAGACATGATGGATGAAGAATAGTAATTCCTTGTTGCATACATTAGACTGTTTAAAATATCCAGTGTTTAGCATAAGGACTTGGCATAACGTAGCAGGACTTTGCTACATCTTTCACAGTTGCAGTGAACAGCCTGTTGTACAGACCATATGGTTTGGTTGGTTTCCTTGGGCCCTTCAGGTGAAGGAGAGAAAAAGAAACAAATACAGTATAACTTGAGAAATATTCAGGGAAGGTTTGACTAGATGTGTACTGGAACTGATGCTAATTTTAACTCTCTTAAATGGTCTAGAAGCAATATTGAACAGATCCCTGCAACAGTGGGTAAAGATGCACCTGCAGTTAGAATTAGAATGTGTCTAAAATTAGATTTTAGCATTTAAGTGAGTGCAGCACAGCTGAGGTTGTATCACTCTTATGCAGATTAGTGATTTCACTGAAATTCCAAAGAAATGTTTACTGCACTAAGAATTTTATCTTCAAATAACAAATATTCCAGGGAAACAAAATACCATTTTAAAAGAGTAAAGACAGTATACTTACTCCTCCTACGTAAAACCAGTACAGATGTTTTGTACAAAAGGCTGTACTTGATGATTTGGTGGAATGTGACAAGTTTGTCTTCACTTGCTGGAAACAGTATTTTAATTAAGTTTATGTTTTCAGGAGCATGTCTAATTGATCGAGATGGAAACCTTTTTAAATATCTCTTGGATTATCTTCATGGAGAAGTTCGGATTCCTGGAGATGAACAAGTTCGAACTGCACTGCAGGAGGAAGCAGATTATTTTGGAATCCCTTACCCATACAGTCTGTCTGATCATTTGGCCAATGAAATGGAGACATACTCTTCAAGGTCCAATATAGAGCTTAAAAAGGTCCTGACATTTCTGAACGTACTTGATGCTGAACTCTCTAACCCGTGACATTCATTAGCCCCAAACACTAAAGCTACAGAACGTCCAAGTTAGCACATCTTAGTGATGTGAATTCACATGAGTAAATTCAGAGGCTTAGGCTAAGAAATCGTAGAGTTGATAATGCAGTCAGTATAGCAAAGGACACCAGCTTTTATCATCACTGCAATACAGCAACAGTTTAAATATGAGTGTTCTACATGCAAGTCTGCTGTAGAACTTGTATACTAGAAGAACATTTACTTTCCTGTTTGGCTTCAAATTTCACTTGAAATTAGATTTGATTCTTTCAAGTTGTTTGGGTTGGGGTTTCTTTTTCAGTTTTACAAATTATTCCTAAAACTTGTAAGACAAAATGTACTCTGACATTTTTTTAGAATGAGAAAGGAGAAAAGATAATTAGTGTATTATTAGGAGAAAAGATAATTAGTGTATTATTTAAAATCCTAAAGTTTTAGAGTATTGTAACTTAAAACCTAATTCTAAGTAACTGATAGGAAATTAACTCATATTCTGGCTGTGTTATTCCTGACAGTCATCTGTGTCCTTTTAGCAAGTTATTTTGCTCTGTATTTCACATTCTCCCTTACTAATTTCCTTTTGAAAAGTGTAAAACAATTCCAGGCCTTTCAGTTTCTCTGGATGATAAGGAGTTGCATTGCCTTTAACTATTTTTGTTGCCTTTCTGTGAACTTCTTAGTTTCACAACATTCTCTGGTAACATCAGATAAGAAATAACTGCAGACATTAGTCTAGAAAAACTACATCCTTGATTTACTTAAAAAGGCTCACTGGTACAGTTAAGAAAACTTAAATATGAAAGCTTATTCAACTAAAAATACTGCATTCTTATTAATATTCTATATGTTTTATGTTTTTTCCAGGCTTTGTTGGATTTCTGTGATTCTTACCATTTAGTTTGTACCAAGCCTACAGTTTGGGTGCTGCACTACCTCAACACTTCTGGAGCAAGCTGTGAAAGTAAAATTATTGGTGTGTATGCCACAAGAGCTGACGGGACTGATGCAATTAGTAAGGCACTAGGAGTGAAAATTCATAGTAAAAGTATGTACAAAAGGTAAGGTGACTATCAAACATGAAAGCAGTCTGAAGTGAGAATAAATACGTATTATAATTATGCCTAAATATTACCATATGTAGCATAATGCAGCATTATGTACTATAAATCTGTTGAAGGAATCTTTCCAGCTCCCAAAGCAGTTGGATAATAGAATGGCCACATTAAACAAACATGATAAAAACTAAGCCTGGAGGTTGAGAATTTCAGAGAGTACACACAAGGTGGTTAGCATGCAGTTGCTGTAAGTTCTTATTCTGTTTGACTTAATATTTTTAAAATGTGTCAACAATTAAAAATTACTTTCTAATATTTACACTAAATACAGTGAATAAATCCCCATACAGAAAAACCTCCAGAAATATTTGCAAAGTTGGTTGTGATTAATACAATTCTTTTTTGCAGTCTTCTAAGATAGCTGAACACTGAGAACCAAAGATGAAAGGAAATGGTTTTAATTCTTTTAAAGAACATGCACAGCTGTACTACACTATTAATGTATTCACATGGCAGTAATTGGCAGTTCTTGGTAGACCTGTACTTGCAACTGGAAGTAGTTGGTGTTTGTCACTCTCACAGTGCAGTGTCAGAAGTGTACTTCACTGTGCATCTTTTGATTAAGATAAAGCTCTTGATGCTTTATGATCTTTATAATTAGGATGCATATCTTCGTAAATTCAGGCTGGGGATATTAATATTTATTCCAAGAGTATTTGGCAACATATCAGGTATTGGTTCTCCTACTGTGTATTCTAGAGAAATAGGTTTTACATAATTAATTCTGTAATTACTCTTCTGTGAACATCTATTCTTTCATGAATATCCATTTTTAGCAACTGGCATTCACAGGAGGATTAAAACCCCTTGTTTGAATAAAAACAAAATCAGAATAACATTTTCCTTTCTGCTTTATAAAACATTTACTGCTAAGTCCTAATAGTTAGTATTTGGTATGTTTCACCAATGGCACATTTTTAAGGACTTAGCTAACAAATCACGTAACTGTTATCTTTAAAACAATATTTCTAGAGAAGCAGGAAATAACATCCAATACATCTGGAGCTATTACTCAGTAGCTGAGCTGAAAAAGATGATGGATGCTTTCGATGCCTGGGAAGGGAGAGGTAGAGTAATATTTTTTTATTTCAGTATTACTACTTTTAAATATAAAAATAAGAAAAATATTTGCCAATTAATTATAATAAAAATTCTCCATAAGCCTTCATAACATTGTAAAATAGTAGCAGCTCTTTGGGGGGAAAAAATGTTTTATGGAATGTTCTGGAGAGGGGACAGGAGTCGACATGAATGAAGCAGCATGCTGGCTGTCAGCAATGCTCATGTCAGTGGTTGAGAGCTGAAATTCTGCATAATAAAGTACATGTATTCATGTACTCAGGTGTAAAAACCTGCATGGCTGTGTTCTCTCAGCTCATCAGTACAATGCTGCTCTGAAATGCAGGTGTCAGCTACTGGAGAGTGCCTCAGGAGCTGATTGAATGTTGGACTCTGGAAGAACGCCCTCTGAGAGGCAGCTTGCATCATACGCCTCCAGTTTATAAAAGGTATGCTGATCTGCATCGGTGGCATAAAATTAATTAACAAATACAGTGCCATCTTTTTTTTCTCCTCTCTATAATTTCAGGTTCCTTAAATATCTATGCATGTTGAGATTTCTGGTTTTTAATTTGCATTTTTATAAAACGTCATAGAGCGCTTAATTGCACAACTGAACTTGCTAGAAAAAAATGACTCTTTTTTTAGGCTGCTAAGATTTCTCTCAAGTTACATGGAGTAACTTGAGAAACTAGAGAGCAGTATTAGTTAAAGGAACTGCTAAACCAGAAAGTTAAGTGAAAAACTTTAAAAGGTTAACTGATTTTCATGTCTGTGCGATACCTTCTTTTTGGAAGGAATTTCTAGAACTTCCTCTCTGCAGCTTTATGGCAATATTTTCGTTACACCTCCATTCTCAACACATTACCTAAAAGCAGCATTTTGCAGGTGCCACTGTACAGTCACCTGAGCCAGCCTACAGCCACTCAACTGCTACAGTTTTTAATGTGCCATCTTAGAGGGGCAGAAGAGATTGATGGTTCTAGTCACAGAAAGGCAACCCTGACAGTAGTGATGAACTGCTGGGAACCGTAATTTATGCTTGGTACAGCATCATTTAAACCTATTTGTGAAATGCTGTTGCAGATGGTCTGTTTAGTAATAATGTTATAAAAATAACAATTTACATAGATAGTTTATATTTTTAATTGAAGTTCTTTGTTTTACAGACGATTAATTGACTATACTGAAGTGGAAGGCTGTTTACCATGTAAAGTGGGTCCCCAGCCAATTAGATTCTCAGGTCCCTCCACAAGTACCCATATAAAAGTCAAGAATTCATCTTCATTAAAGGTAGCTGCCTGCAATGCTTCACATTCTGCAGCAATTCTTAAACTACCCCACAATGAAAGGCTGATGCTGCACAAAGAAGCTTCTGAAACCACATCTGCAACATGCACATCAGTGCCCAGCAGGTCCCAGGCTCCCTGTGGAAGGCAGAGTGCTGGCAGTGGGACACTGAGCCAAGTGCCATCCCAAGCTGCAGGGAGTAAGAGGCCTGTGAGCAAACGTGCAGTGAAGCTGAGAAGGACTCCGCTTTTTCTTGTGACACCATCTCAGCCACCTTCTTCTGCATCCAGTGAAACAAGGGAACAGGACAGTGCTGCTGTTGAAATTCCTACTACTGCAGTACTAAACAAGAAAGAACCAGCTGTATTAGCAGAAAGTATTACACTTAAGAATGATAAAGTGGATGGATAATGTTTGGCTCAGGATCATTATCTCATGTAATCCTGTATTCAAAGATTAGGTAGAAAATTGTGATGAAAATGTTAATGAAAAGCACAGGAAGAAAATTTTTTTAAGTGAGCACTGAAGTGTGTTTTCTGCTTTATTTCTAGATATTTTTTAGATGTTGGGAAGGGAGGAAGAAAAACGGATTAAAAAAAAAGGCTCATGCACATGCAGTTTAACATTCCAGTCAACTTTAACTACAGTGAACCTCATTTTGTACCTTTAAAGGGGGGAGGGGAAATAGATAAAAATAAGTAGCTTATTAGAAATAAGGTTGCCACAAGTGTACAACATATGCCTGCTGCAGAGACACTGGAAGTTGAATGCACTTAATGGCACTTCTGTTGAGGGTAAAGGACCATTTTTGCTCTTACTAGCAATGCAGGGGATCACTGTGCTGGTACACTGAGAGAAGATTCAGAAATACAGGAAGGGAGGAAGTTGCTGTGTGAGTAAGGAGGCTGCTCTCTGGAGAGACACAGACACATACAGTACCGTGGTGTGATCTGCCACTGGGGCCAGGCTGCTGCAGCTGCGGCATTTGTGTCACACCGCTGGGGGATGGCTTTTCTGGGGCTGCAGGGCCTGAGTTACACCTTCCATGTCCTTCTGCAGGTCCTTCCAGATCAGGAGGGCACAGCCTCAACTTGTGTGCAGCAAAGCACAGAAGTTGAGGTCGAAGTGCCATGGTTTGAAGAAAATCTACCTCCTTCCCCCTCCTGCAGGGCAAATGTTGAGTAATGATACTGAAACAAAGAGCTGCTGTATGTTTCTACCAGCAGAGGAAAGGCAAGTTTGGATCACTGATTTTCAAGAGCCCTTTTAGTTGTTTAAATCAGTGAACAAAACCTGGCTTTGTTTTGTACCCTTGCATAGGGTTGGGTGCCGGGTTTTTTTTGCTGTTTTTACAACTACTTTTGCTTCTCCAGCACAGTAAATACAGCTGTCTCTGAACACTGAGAACATTGCCAAAAAGCAAGTTCTTAAAATTCCTGAGACTATTAGAATTACAGAAGGGTTCTTTAAATGTTTTACTTGCCAGATCATTTAAAGCCATCAGATTTTCAGGCTTTTCTCCCAACCATAAGGACTTGCAACATAATTTGCACAAGTAAAAACCCCTGAATTTTCATGTAGTGATATTATTAACAAGACATTTTGCTGTGAACAGTAGTCACTATAGAGCACTATAATTTTCTGCTATTGGTGTGTATATGTAAGACCAGCTGACCTTTACAGTATTTAAGCTAGTGTTTTTTCTTTAAAAATAAACCTGAAGATCAACAATCCCAAGGCTCTTCCTATCTCAACAAAAATTTTCACTGAACAAAGGACAAAGCAGTAAGTTACAGAAGGATACTAACATAATGTACTCTAGTATTCTTTGAACATGAGACTAAGTTTGTGAAATTTGTTTTTCATAATAATCTGTCTGAAAAGCAGTTTTTTAATACTTATCTTCTGTGTGTGAGTTCTACTTCACTATTTATTCAACAGCTGAGCACTTTACCATGCATCTTAAAATCTTTTTACAAGGCTCTCTAAAGCTGATTTCTTTCAACTTTTGAATTTAGAAACACGGAATCAGAGAATATAATTTAGGTGAGAAAAACCTCAAGAGAATACAAGAAAAAGTTTTGAGACTATTCCTATAGGACTTTGAGAGTTTGTTACTACCTCAGCGTTTACTTAATTATTTTGGTAGCTTAGTATTTTTCAAGTAACATTTGTGTTGTTTGCATTACAGCAGCATTAATGAGTCTTCTCTTTGTCCTGGACATACTAGCTTGTGGTTAAAAGAATAAAAAACAACCCCCTTAAATTTCAGTAGATGAAATGACAAAATGGCTGTGGTGAAAAAGGTAAAGAAAGGACTTGATTTATTTTCAGTTGGATGGGGTGAAAACACAGCCTTTCAACTTATCTAAGTAGGCAGTTCCAGCATGTTTTTGTATCACAGAATCTTTCTTCATTTTGCTGGGTTCTGCCCTTACTCTGAATTTAATCTTACACAAAAGATATATTCAACCTGCTTTAAAATGCTGCCTCTTTAAGATGTGTTTCCACTTCTGGAAGAGCACAAAGTGCAGTGGGAATTCCACATTTGTGTTTGAGTGAGGCCGAACAGCTGTATTTGCTTTGCTAATTGAGGGGACTTTTTATAAAAGAGGACAGGCCAGGAAGGGAAGTCTTGTCCTGCCATAAATTCCCTCACTGCCCCTCTACAAGTCCCTTAAAAGGAGAATTGCATGTAGTTGTCTCTGTAATAAGAAGATAAAAATAGAGTTCTGTTGAAGATGGGCCCAAGAGCATTTGGCTACTTGTAACTACCATGAACAGTAAAACACTCCTAGAAATTGGCAGATACAATTCCAGGCTTACAGACACACATGAAAGATGAAGATTCTGACACAGTTTCACAGCACAGCCACATAATGTGGTTAAAATGTGCATTTGAATAACCCTCCCAAACCAGCACAGATACTAGACAAAACCTGGTGTGCTAAAACTGCAGCACACCCGCAACCAGCCTTCTCCTCAGCCTAACTAAACCCATGCAAAGCTCTTTAACGAAGATGTCTTAGCATCACCAGAGAAAAGAGAAATGCCACCTCTCACCTGTTAGTTCTGGATCTGTCACATACCGAGCCTCCAAAGCTTGGCCTGGTACTGAAGAGCACAAGGTGGTCCTGTTGTGCTGAGTTAAGTTACAGATTTTATTTATCTGCAGAAGGTCACTTGTGAGAAACTGACTTATGGAATAAATTAACTTTCAATAATGCAATAATCAAGTCCAGAAGCTATAAGGAAAAAACAACTGTCATTACAGGTAAGTTTGATTTTTTTAAGATTACAAGAAGAGATACATTTCACTACTTACATATGGATAATATAAAAAATTCCTGTGTAATAACTGCATGGAATTTGTAATTGAATCTCTTAGAGTGAGGTTACAGTGAAACTGTAAGGCAGCAGATAAATTTTGAAAACTACCTATCTGATGGGTATGCACAACAGAGATTCTGGGATTTTAGTTCCATCTACCCCAAAATATTCAGCTTAAAAGTGTGATAGGTAATTAACCTGGATAATAGCAGGGCTTGCAATGCTAAGAAAGTGAAGTGCTAAGAAGTGCTTACAATGCTAGTGTCCATGTACAGGTTTATTTTTCTTTCACATTCTTCCAGATGACAATGAGTTACTTGCCTTTTAAAATCCGGTTTTACCAATATTGACATGTGGGACAGTGTATACATATATAAGGAAAAAATTGGGGAATGCACTTTGCTCTTCCCCTGGAGATTATTTTTCAAGGGCCCCAGAGGGGAGTAATGCCGTCAGTACTAAGGAAGTGTGCAGTCAGTAAACAGAAATTGGGCAGAGGAAATCAGTAAAAGCAATAGCAAACAATCACCTAGGTGTAAACTTTTAAAGGTACTCAAGTGTCCTTCTGCTCTTACTGACCTCGATGGGAGGCCAGTCTTACTGACCTTTGCACCTTTCTGATTCTGACACCTTACTGTTTTAACCAGTAACTTACTGTAAAATGTGTTCAGCGTGGAGGTGACTCTCACGGCAAGGTTGTTTGTGTGCTGTGGCATTAGAATCAAGCCAGAAGCAAAAGCCTAGTCCAGTCCAAACTCAGCTGAAGCCTCCCACTGATACCAGTTCCACTACTCAAATACAATTTGAGTAAGAGCACAAGGTTAGGCACTGCAAAGCAGCAAACACCATGATATTGTAGAAAGATTTTAATTATTTGGAAGAAACAGGTTTTCTGAAATACAGACTGAGAACATAAAGACTAAGTAATTCATTAGTCATAGCTCTTGTTATGGACAGATGGTTCCTACAGCAAAAATATAGAAAAATAATTTGAATCCAAGTCTAGAAGACCTGCAACTTTTCATATGCAAAAAATAAATCCAACTAGTCATAGAAAAGTGGCTGATAAGGATGGAGAACAGGGCTGTGCATCTGAATAGCCATTACTATATACATTCCAAACTTAAATGAGCATATTTCCTCAGCCTCATAAAAATAGTTTGTCCATGAAAAATACCAATATGTAATACATTTAATACAATTTATACTTGAATTTAAAGATCTCAGATTATGGAATAATAAGCTAAAATCAAATGAACTGCTTTTTCCACTCTTCTTGTATAGAACAATGCTCTCTGTGTATACAGTGTGCATGCATGTACACGTATACACGCACAGAAGGAAAGAGGTGTATAGAGATTTGCTGAAAAATTCTACAAGATTATTTGATTTCTTCGCAGACCACAGCAGACAGACTTTCTGGGATCCTTCTAACGCAGGCTGTTCTATGAAATAATAATGTTGGCTGGCATAACCACATATCTACAACAGGTTTTTGCTATTATGAATTTAATTATCAATTTATCTTTCCAATCTAGATTTAATTTTTCTAAGAAGTAAATGCTGCTTTGGTCAGATTCCGTACAGTCATGAGAAAAGAAATGTGAACATATTGGGGAAAGCCTTTAAAGTATGATTTAATTTTGATAATTAGTAAGTAATAAAGATACCAACAAGTTTTAAGCAGCAAAAGATTTAAAAGACTATGTTCTTATTTTCTTCACCAACAAGCTTTTTGAGCAACAAACTAAAATGAAGAGATTGAATTTCTCTGCCTGCCATCACTGTGACGTTTTAAGCGACCAGTGTCACAGCTGGCACTGAAAGAACAGTGGAATCAGCAGAGACCTCCATCCTTGCAGGACATAAATTGCATTGTGACACCCTGCCAACGCTGCCTTGGAAAGGCCTGTGCTCTGCGGTGTCCGGGGTGTGATGCTTCCGTCGGGACTTCTCCGCATGCGTCGGATTCTCTGTGGTCCTTGCAGTTGTAGGCTGCTCTTGATTTTTCATAGCTCCTTTGTTTTTAGATCGAAAACTGTTATGCTGCTGTCTTCTGTGCTCAGACCTGGGACCACTCTTTGTATTTTGATCTGCCTCATTACCTTGGGACTTATGAGATCCATTGAGTCGCATGTTTTGGTGCTGTGGGTTGAATCTTCGTCTCTGGCTAGAAGGCCCATTCTACCCAGAAAGAAATGAGGTAACTGTTAGGTTGTCTGAATCCTTCCAACAGGTCAAGAAACACAGCAGTCAAAATTAACAGTGTTACTGTTAGGAGGGAGCAGGAGAGGGAAAACACTAAAAAGTTTTGATTGTTACCAGAGTCTCTTTATTATAACTATAACCTTCATGATTTATGAGTACCATACTACCTCTGAGTAGTCTGGAGATACAGAGGGCAGGTTCATCACTGATGCCAAATTAAAATCTGCCATGTTTCAAGAGAATACAGAAAAGAGGACGAAATTCTAGACATCTCAACAGCAGTTTTTGAGGAAAGGGACCTGCAGGTTCTGGTCAACAGAAGTTAAATATGAGTCAGCAGTGCCTTGGCAGCCAGGGCCACCCATGTCCTGGGGTGCATCAGGCCCAACATGGCCAGCTGGGCAAGGGAGGGGATTGTCCTGCTCTGCACTGGGGCAGCCTCACCTCAAGTACTGGGGGAGTTTTGGGTGCCATGATGTAGGAAAGACATTAAACTATTAGAGAGTGCCCAAAGGGGGCCAAGAAGATGGTGAAAGGCCTTGGGGAGAAGCTGTATGAGGAGTGGCTGAGGTCACTTGGTCTGTTCAGTCTGGAGGAGACTGAGGAGAGAACTCACTGCAGTCACAACTTCCCTACGAGGGGAAGAGGAGGGGCAGGCACACTGATCTCTTCTCTGCAGTGACCAGTGACAGAACCCGAGGGAATGGCCTGAAGTTGTGCCAAGGGAGATTCAGGTTGGGTATCAGGGAGAAGTTCTTCACCCAGAGTGTGGCTGGGCACTGGAAAAGGCTCCCCAGGGAAGTGGTCACAGCATCAAGCCTGACAGAGCTCATGAAGTGTTTGGACAATGCTCTCAGGCACATGGTGGGATTCTTGGGGTGTCTTGTGCAGGGCCAGGAGTGGGACTCAGGGTACAGTGTGATTCTCTGAGCAGTTAAGAAATACTGAAGTAGTTAATACTGACTGATTTTTTCCAAAATCATGAATATTGCTTTCCTAGTAAAGAGTTGTGCAAGTACTACACTATGACTGCAGGAAGAACAGTCACATGTAAATCGAAGTCAAGTGAAGCATCCTCATTGTGGAAGACATGTCCATTGTGATATTTTGCTCATGCAAATGATGCTTTGAGTCTTAGTGGGAAGTGGCTGAATTACTTTTATTTGCACGCCTGACAGGAGAGGTGATTCCATACATGCACTGGCATTATGCACTGTCTTATATTTCCCTTCATGCATCTACTTGAGCCTAAAATCCCTACTGGGACAAAATTCAGACCAACTTTAGTGGCAGCTTTATCTAAGAACAATGGTATAGGGACATTCTAAGGTGCTATTACAACTAAATATAATTCATATATGTATCATATATACATATATATATATAAATGATGCTACTAATATAGTACAATACTATAACCTGTATTATAGAGCTTCTGAAATAATATGCTTTTAAACCTGGCAGAATTCTGCTTGCAGAGTGTATGTAATAACTGTGCTTCAATAGCACATCAGCTGACCATTTTCAAGGACTAAACGTTTCTACTCCATAGCAGTTAGCTGTAATGTAGGGGTTTTCTTTTTCATTCTATTACTGCCACTAGACACTTCTACACAGACAGCTGTCTTTACTCATCTGGTATTTCAGGTATTTCTACTTTATATGTTCACACTCACTTGAAATGAAGCTGGAAAATATATGCTTACTATCTTCAAAAACTACTAATTAAATATAAAGCACAAATCATTATTTGATTTTGTATTAATAACTTTCAATGCTACCTATTTTTCTGAAAGTTTTTGAAGCAATTTTGTTTAGTTCATGGCTGATTGACATCTTACCTGCTTATTTGTTGGGATTCCTTGAGAAGGTGGTTCTGTAGGATTGGAAGAAGGATAATTTTGTACTTTACTGCTGGCTGTTTTATTATCAGAGTTCTTGGCATTATTAGAGGACTTTCGGTTGTGCGTATTTTGCTTGCCAGTTGTTGCATGTGGGGTCATTGAAGACAGCAGTAAACTACATGGTGCTCTTGAGGAATAGTTGTTCTTTGGGTGAGAAACTGTTAAAAAAAAGGGATTATGTGTTATCAGTTAAATGATCAACATCTAAACACAAGGCTATATTCTTACCCTGCTTACAGTTCATTTTGGAAGTATTGTTTCAGTTTCACTTTAAATAATGAAGTAAGCTAACTTAAGGTAACTACTGAAGTAGCCTGGTTGGAGTCAGGCCATAGTGTTCTACACCTGTAAGTCTGCCTCACTGCGAGGCACTTCTGGAGATAAAAGAACCAGTGTGGTGGCACTGCACTAAAATTGGAAGGAGCCTGGCAGAAGGCCAGGCTTTTAGCATCCAAGAGAACTTAATTTATTCCTTTCTAAGGAAATAGGTAAAAAAGGTTCTTCTGTATCATGGGTATCTACAAAAACTGGAACTGGATGCAATGCACTGATCTACTTCATGCAGAATACAGCAGTCTGCACCATCAGGAACCACTACTGTCCATCTCACTATATTCCTACTCTCTACTTCTCAGTATTTTGAGATGGCCTAATTTAGTAAGCACTGTCACGTTTAGATATAAAATGCACCCAAAAAATCCTTGATTCCTCTCTGCATTTCTTCATGCTGCCTTTATGAAATGCTCCCCAAGCAGTCTTGAAGAGGATTCTGAGGCTAATGAAGTTCTTGATCTTAAATTTGCTATCCTGATTTTTCTGATTATGGAATTTTTCTGTTTCCTTCTGGTACAGATGACACATTTAAGGCTCACTCCAGAAAGACACTTGTTTTTATCTAAGAGGTACTTTTATTTTTTCACTTCTAGTACAGAGAAGCTGAGGAATCATTTTACTAGATAAGCATCATCTGCTGGGTTTTCTGAGGATCTTATTCACTTACACCAACATAAGCTACTTCTCCCACTAGGTGTCCTCTTCAGAAAAACAATGCAATGATCTGCACAATGAACTGAATTTTCTCTTCTGAGTTCAGTGAAGCCAACCATCCCTGAATTCTATTAATTCTCTCTCATCTAAAACAGACTGCTGCACATGGAAGCCCATATAAAAACCCAGATGCTTGTCATAAAAATGTATTTTTAACAAAAAAGATGTACAAGAAAAGGATACTGGACATTCTGATATATATCAATCCAATTATTTTTGTTTCTTCCTGTCCCTCATTTTCAGTATATGCTATGATCTCCTCATGCTAGAACATTCCTTCCTTTGCACAAGCTCCGTGCGTTTGGTTATTGCTTTTGTTAAAGCCCTTAAGAGTGGCTGTTCTTAGCTATAGGCCTTGTATAATCTCTTTTTTAAAGGGCATTTGCAGCTCCTAGCAGGGGATGGGCCTCATCATGATGCTAAGAGAAACATCTTTTGCACTGAAAAGCTCTTGTCAAAGACACCAATCATCACAAGTTGCTCATCTAAGGTCACTGAGGGCAGGTATGAGCAAAGTTCTTCAGTCAGAGCACTATCAGTCATTTCTAGGATGACACTGCTCCCTTGCTAAAAGCTGCTCTTTTGACTTCACTGACCTGATTTAAACAGGCCTGCATCAAACTGTGCTTATGTAATGCTTTACTGAAATGAGGTATAAATAATTAACTTGCAGAATTAACTGCAGCTGGAAGTTATTTAGGAAAGTAGTTCAATGAGTTTTAAAAAAATAGTCTATGGTTGTATCAATAGCAGCTGTGGTATTATTAGTCAAGATAATCTTTATGGAATTTTCAATCTCTTATGCTTCAGGGTATTAGACAGGGTCTATGAAGTGACTGTAAACAATTAAATGCATTACTGGGAAGTTTATGTCTTCCTCTGAAACATCCTGGGTTGGTTTCATTGAGACAGGATATGGGGTTAGATGGATCTTCAAAGTGTTCTGCAAAAGCAATTCTAATGGTCTAATGAGTTAAACTGGTTATGCCTCCAAGCTGTCAGTTCTTTAGCTGTGCAGTCAGAAGCTTGTATTGGCAGAGTATGTAGTATTTTCTCTATTTTCTATTTTTAGGAACTACTTGAAAACATTTATTATTTTCCTTCCACTAAGATGCATTTGCTCAGTATTGTTTTACCAGTTTTCTCCTGAATGGAATACCATAGGACAGGGTAACATAATGGGCAAAGCTTTATATCACTTACTTTGTTTTAGGGGAAAAAAAGCATGACAGAGATGAAAAATAGGCTCCTATTTTGCAGCAGGGGCATGACACTTGAAGCAAAAAATGTGAACCTGAACTTCCAAGCAGAAGGGCAGATGATTTAGAAACAGGAGCCTGAAGAAAAAGAGGCTGAGGGGAGACCTTACTGCTCACTACAACTACCTAAAAGAAGGTTGCAGCGAGGTGGGATCAGTCTTTCCCAACCTTAGTGATTCTATGATTTGGGACTCTAGATGGCTCCTAAAAAACCCAGTGAATACTGTTATAAAGCTGGGGAGTTACTTCTTAGCAGGAGAGCTCTGAATTGGTCTCATTACATTATGCTCAACACAGAAGCTTCCAATTTACTACTTATTTATAAATAACTGAATTTGTGTATTCCCTAGAGTTGGGATCATGTTTAGAGTGAAAACTCTAACTGATATGAGTTGGAAATGTGGAAATCTCTGACAAAGACGGTACTGTGCACCTGCAGATGGAGTGTGCAGCCCAGGCACAGTGAGTCTAACATGCTGCAAACTGTAAAGTTGACTTGTGTGTGTTCAGCAGTCCTGCTGCACTCAGAGACAGCACTCACACTGGACTTGCTGCACGCTCACACACTGGCAGCACACGCTGCCAGCTCTGCGGAATAGCTGTGTTCTGAGAAACTCAGTGAGAGGGATCATCAGCACTTACTTTCTCCACAGAGCTGAATCTGGGTCTTCAGCTGCTCCGTATCACAGGAAAATCGGGCAGACCTGCCCAGCTCTTCATCGTATTTCCGTTCACTCACAAAGTGCTGCAAGAACAGACATGTTAACAGTGATTTACATTCTGAGCAAAAGACTGTATGGATGGTGAAGGAACCGATCAATACTTGAGTTCGCTTTAAGGCTCAACAAATTCTTGACCCTGCCCTGTTCACAAGATCTCTGTGCAGAACCAAGTGTTTTCCCATCCTTACCAAATTACATCTCACAGCCCAGTGATGGGTGGGTCACTCCCACACTTGGGAAGAGGGTCATTTCAGTGGAGAATAGATGTTTGATCACTGAACCTGAAGCTATCAGGTTTACTTGCTGAGTCTAAATGATACACAAACAGCAAAGCTCCCCACTGCTACACTTGGGAGGGGATAGTTTACACTCCTCTGATAGCATCTGTACACTGCTCAGAGGTGCTACAATGCCTTAAAAAGCCACACTTTCCCTTTGGGAATCTATTTAATCTTTGCCCTTAGCAGGAATGAACAGCCTAGGCATGTTCATGTGACAACTCTTCCTTGGCATTTCTGCAAATGGCTAAAATACCCAAGCAGAAGTGAATGCCTGACCTTAATTTCAGCCCTGAGTTCAGAGAGTTGTGCTTCAGCCATCTGACTGGCTAGGTCTGCCAGTCTCTTCAGCTCCTCTGCTTTCTTCTGCCGAGCAGTCAGGATTTCCACTGCCAAATACCAATAGTCAGTCATTAATGCTAGGAAGGTAAATTGCTCTGTAATTTATTAGTCTTTGGGCATTAACATGGTACATCCCATGTGAGACAAACACATGGACCACTGACTTCAACTGGATTTCCAATATGACACTTGCACAGATTAAGTTGATCAGCATATTTCACTGCACTGCCTGATTTTGAAAGAGATCTGAAAATGGGATAGCTGTCAGAAAATCAAAGTTAAACCAATCCTCCCACATTCAGATAAACAGGGGCAAAGACATGTTGTTTTGAGTTTTCCAGTGCTTTATTTTAAAGCACAAAAACAGGGAGCCTTCCAGAGACATAGGAAGAAGCAATACATTGAGTCACCAGCCTGTTTCTAAAGACATGGTGAAGACATTTGATTTACACAGAGGAATTCACTTCCTCTGAAAAAACCTGTTCATATACAGTTTATGTTAAAATCACTGGGATCACAATTTTGCTTTCACATATGGAATATGCACATTTGCCATTTTAACAGCAAAGAAGCATTGAAGGGCAACAGTCTTTATGAAAAAAATACTAAATATTCATTACTGCCCGTCTTGTATATTCTATGTAAGGAAGGGGTGAGTAGTTATATTCTTATAGGGAAAGATTAATCATAAACCACAAAGCAATGACCTACTTGTACACAAGATAGTATGACATTACAATTTTGGTGGAAATATATGCAAACTATTACCTAAATGGTGACTCAGTATAAATGCAATAACTGATTAGCTGGCTGATGGGATCAGTACTTATGGCAGAGAGGAAACATCTAAATGGCAGAGAGGAAACATCTAAATGTAAAATAATAACAATCATAGTCTTTTGTTTTGAACTTACACATACAGTCAGGGCAAGTGGTACTTAATGTGAACTATCCTAAGGACACAGACTCCACTGCAGCAGTAGAGATTTTGGTTTCTTTGCCTTCTTTTTGCCACAAATTTCCACAGCATGCTTGACAAGTCATGTAACCAGCCTATACTTTTTAATGCTATTTTTAAAGGTGAGAATTAATGATATTTCACAGACAGTTTGTTTCTCAACCCATTATAATTTATTTAACCAGATAACACCTTCCCTTGAAAGTATTGTAGAGTCAATAGTTTGGGCAGACAGGGACCTTTAAAGGTCTCTAGTCCAACCCCCTGCAATGAGCAGTGACATCTTCGATATATGGGGTTGCCCAGAGCCTGACCTTGAATGCTGTCAGGGATGAGGATCTCCCCTCCTCTGGGAAACCTGTTCCAATGTTTCACTGAGTACAACATGGTGCAGCAGCCACAGGGAGACACAGCTGCACCTACACAGCTGTACAGGAGCAAACAAACTGTGTGACTGTAGAGGAGTGTGTGTCACATGGCAGGGAAGGCAGAGGGTGGTTACAGTTCCTTTATCCCTGCTGGTAAATCTCTGCCTACATTATTACTTATGGCAAGAACAGCTGCTATCTCCCCAGCTGATCTTTTCTATTTCCTTTTTGTAGAATATGGTCTACAAGAGTGAGAATTTTTTATGTCATTAAATGAACAGTTTACCAGGTGCTTACCTTGTCCAGTAGTTCTGTTTTACTGCTTATTCTAGGTAATGCTAATATTGTTCCTCCCCAAGATCAATATCCTCTTTGCTGAAGTGACTGCACAGACTATATGATCTCATCTCATACTGGCATTTATTTCCATGAGATGCCAGCAAAGTACCCATGTTTTAAAAAACCCTGAAATTATCATATTTGGAATTTTTCCTAGTGTTGACAGTAAGAGTAAGATCACCCACTGCAAAACAGTCCTTGAGTGCAGCAAAGTGATATGAAAATAAATAATATTCTAAATCTTGGTTAGCATGTTACAGTCCTGTAACAAGTTTCTGCCTGAGTTTCTGAAGGCATTTTACAGCCCACAGCAGTCTTGAGAGACAGCAGAAACCACTGCTGGAGACAGGTGCTGGGCCATCCATCCACTGTCATGCATGGAGCTGGCAGGAAAACAAGGAAACAGAACATGCCACGTGCAAATGCAGCAGTCTGCATGCTGGTAGGTAGGAATTAGGTTTACTTTCTACAAAAATTCCTATAACTGGCCAAAATTAATGAAGGAGCCCTATAATATCATCAGCCCTGGACAGTGGATTTCCAAAATGTGGTTTTGTTTGTGCAGTTTGGGCTCTGTCTGCTGATCAGTAGGAATTCTACCATTGGTTTTCCTGGGAATGACTGCATGCTCTGTAGCTGATTATGGCTGGCTGGTATCTATAGGTAACCAAAAACTGCTGATACATATCCCTCCACAAGTCCTTCCTAGAATAACACAAAGCTTCAAATTCACATCTTTTTCATGTTATTCCTAGAAATTTAGCAAATGAAATTCAAAACACAAACTTTGCAAATATTTGCCGTTGTAACTTCATACCTTCTAGTTTCTACATATATACAACTGGAAGAGACTTGGACAGCAACACAGAATTTAGAGCATTTTTTCCAACAAAAATTCAATTAGGATACTTTCGTAAACTAAGTGAGTTCTAAATGCAGATGAAGGATTCAAGAATGTTAAATGTATTTGTGACCCTGCTTGGAAGGACCTTAAATTCACAAATCAATAAAAAGACTGTATGCATTCATATCAAGGACATTTTCATCTGCCAGGAAAATTATCATTCTAACAATGCTTTGGTTACTCTTCAATTTCTTGCATAGCATTCTCTACTGAAACATTTCCCCCTCTATTTACTGGGGGTAAATACAAACACTGTCTTGGATGGAGTTTAAGACAGATATTGTGGTATCCTAATATAAGGCTCATCTTGCTTTCCCCATCCCCCAAAACAGAATATATATACATGAAAATGCAAAAACCAGAGACAACATGAAAGCCTGTGGAATGAGATCAACTCCCACAGATTATTAAGAAAACAGACTGCAGTAAACATCTGTCTTTTCATATTTTAAAATTTTCTAATTCATAAACTTGATCACTATTCCTTAAAGCTATGCAGGGCAACACAATAACCTACTTCCCCCTACTTCCTAACTCCAGTATTCTAACTTATGTAGGTAATACAAGCAAGCAAAAAGTGATTGATAAATGGAAACAAAGTAATTGAATAACCACAGAAATGAGGAAAAAAAAAAGGAGTGGTCAAAAAGCTCTGATAGGTAAGCAGAAGGAGTAAGTAATTTGAATCGAACTCTGTATGACCTTTTGGTTTAGCTTAATTTCATAACACTGAAATTTTGATGCACAATCCTCATAGAAACTACCCTGGCACCTCAAAGCCTTA
The DNA here is from genome assembly GCA_008694505.1 of Cyanoderma ruficeps. Taxonomy (NCBI): domain Eukaryota; kingdom Metazoa; phylum Chordata; class Aves; order Passeriformes; family Timaliidae; genus Cyanoderma; species Cyanoderma ruficeps. Next base: position 25,155,454 of record VZDJ01000594.1, read on the forward strand.
TCTGACTACACATATACAGTGAAAGATGATGGAATGCTGCTAATCAAATTTATGGATTCTGTAATTTTCTGCCAAACAAAACAACTGTTTCAATAGTATTCCAAAATTTCCCTGTGTATTTTTTTTTTACTTACTGGCTTCTTCTTTAACTTTATCAATTTCTGCCATTAATGACACTTCTTTGTCTACGATGCTAAAAAAGGAAAAAAAGAAAAAAAATCATAATTTATTCATGCTAGAACTCCATCAAAATCAAAAGCTATAATTACACACAGACTTCAGACATTAATAATGGGCAGTGTTGAAATGAGTAAGACTTAAAAAATTGAAGCTGAAAAAATACCTAGGCAAACCAGCTACAAAAAATTAATGATATTGAGTATGTGCTGCTTCAGACAAACATCTCACTGGCCTTCCCATGCACCTGTACAGAAATCAAGTCTTATTCAGCACAGCGATCCTCAAATGACTGAACAGTCTGTTTCCTAATTAAGCCAGATATACCATTGCTGCTACCCAGATTGATACAGCTTAGGTCTCAGCACAAAACTAAGAATGAAACAAAGATGTGTGGAATGAGTTCCTTTTCTTCCTTAGAGATACTTTTGCAAAATATGTCAGGGTAAACAAGAAAATGGTTTGCGATGTAAACAAGCATTAAAGTATCTCCATAACAGAAGTCAGTTTCCGTGCCCCCCATTCCCTCCAGAACTGGGAAGTAGTTGTTCCACTTTTACCTGGCCTTCCTAAAGGAATTGCGTGCCTCTCCTTTTACAAATGCCTGGTGTGCAATCCCTGGCAGTGCTTATAAGCTGTCAAAGTGCAACTGATCAGGTGGGTCTGCTGAGAGCAGACAGGACATGGGGTAAATTGTTCACATTGTGAACACAGTGACATTGTCCAATGCAGTAACATCTCTGCAGAATGCTCTCCAGGGGACAGCGCTCTGGTGTGCCATTCTGTTTTCCCCTCACTAGATTATTCTTAAAGTTAAGTTCACATTTAATGAATGCCACCAATGTTAATGTTTGTGTTTGCCTGAGTAAATTCAAGCAGCTGGGGGGAAAATTGCAAAAAGTAGGTCAAACACCAGGAGTACATCTAGGCATGCACTCAAGGGAAGAGTGCAGCTCTCAACACTGTTAGTAAAATCAACCTTGAACATTAGCTTCTGTACCCGTATGTGAACAGGCTTCTACTGAAGGAAGACATTCTAGAAAACGTAAACCCAAAACATTTGTCAAGACCATCCTTTGCAGGAAAGTGAAGATCCTGCAGAGCTCAGTGAGCAGAAAGAGAGACAGAAGACTTAAAGATTGAGAAGTATTCACAGGTCCTTTACTAAAACAGGGAAAGATTGGTGAGCAGGCATTGTGGGGAAGACATGGCAAACACAAAGCTGACAACCAAACATTTACCAGCTACAACATGCTCAAGTGCCATTCATCCATCCTTGAAATCTTCCAACCAACCTCACACAGGAGGTTTGCAACAGTGATGCCTTAAGTTTCAGCTTTCATGTTTTTTGGATTCTGTGCTGCCTTGGGGCGTAGTTCTGAGCCTCATATTAAGTGCTAGTAAGCTCTCTTCACAGAGTAGGTAGACAAAACAAATCCTTTTCCTCCTGAAGACCAAGGACACCTTTCAGGCCCAGAAGCATAAACAACAGTGAATTGAAGGGAGGAACGAGAAGGATGGGACCTCACAACCTGAAGCTGTAATTGGACAATTAAACCCCAATATGCAAATGGACCAAAACATAAAAATGTAAGAGCTTGTGACCGATCAACCACTTTTTGTGACCATTCTTAGTCTACCTTGGGTGTAGCCCTGGTCAGGCTCTTGTCCTGCCCAAGGTGAATCCTAGAGGCCTTTCAATAAATACCTGCTTTATTCTCTAGCTCAGTCCAGTCTGTTTCAGGTCAGCCTTCCCAAGGCATCAACAGAAGCTCTGCAGTCTTCTGTCCTTGAGTTTTCCCAGTCTACCATGCCCCCTGAAGAGGAGGAGGCCTTTACACTGCTCCCAGTAGCCAGCAAGAGGGACAGAATCAGGTTGGCTGATGGCAAAGGTTGCAGCAAGACAACACAATTGCAGTGTAACACATTCTTTTGTTTCATACATAGAAAAAGACTAAAATTATTGTCTTAGCCTGCCAGATCAATTTAGTGTGACCTACACACCAGAGGAAATAAAACAGCAGGGTTTTTTTACGGTAGAGCAAATCAGTTAAGAGGCAGGCTCTGACAATGGAAGGACACGTGTGTTCCAGTTGCCACTCAATATTCTCCAGGCATAAGCATTAAGCATCACCTGCCAAATAAGCAGCTTGCTAATCTAAATAGTCATATGTTCTCAGAATTAATCTATTTTCAATTAGCTTTTGTTACTACATGATTTAATAAACTTCCTTGACTTTTACAACAGGTGGCTGAAATGAGTCTTGTAAGTTCCCTATATCTATCCTCCACAAAGGGAATAGAGTTATGTTTACTACTTTATCTTAAATTTAAAAAACTGCAGATTTTTGCTTTTTCTGTCTGTGTTATCAAAGTGCCTCCCTAGTGCACTACACAGGTTATATACACAAAAACTTTTGTCTGGAAAACATATTGAAGCAACAAGGTCACAACAGCAGAGCTCATAGGAGTGTGTTTTAATACAGCTAATTGCAGGATTGTCTTCTCTGCACTCTAACAGCAGATCCTTAGTAAACTGGTGGCCTCTAACATTTTATTTTGATGCCAAATAAAACCACTTTTAATACCAGAATGAAAACAAGGCCATAGCAGTCCTATATTTATCATATTTTATAGTCAAATCTTATCTGTTTTCCAGTTCCAGACAGTTTTCCACTCCCAATGTTTCATTTTCATCTCTGACAAACATTTCAGGGAAGTGTTTGGAGGAGCAGTAGAGGACAGGACTGACGAATTTAAAGAACAACCACCAGAGTTCTTCCTTTCCAGCTACAAACTAACATTGGAAAAATTAAAGAATACAAGAGAGAAATTGTTTGGTGCCTTTGTCCTTGTAAGAAACTAAGTTTCTTTAACAGACAAACCTTGAAAATGTTTTCCTTCCCTGAAGACAATGCAGCTGTACTAATTTATATCAGCAAAGGACATGCACGCTCTCTCTTGGCTAAAGGAAAGGAACATACTAATTTTCATCTGGAAGCATACAACCACATTTCTCAGCCTGGAAACCATAAACTGCCATATGTCATATATGTGAAAAGTTAATGTTTCTTTAAAAATGTCCTAGGCCAACCAGCACCAGCAAATGCAAAACAGAGCAACACTGCCTCCAAGAAGAATTTATCAAAGTTATAAACAAATGAAAACAACAGACAGGAAACTGGAAAAAACTCTGGCCTCGGGAAAAAAACCACAAATGACAAATACAAAGAGAAATCTTAATGCTAACATATAGAAGGAGAAAGGACAAGAACAGTGTGGAAAAATCAATGGATCAAATCTTGTCTCCCATTCCTGCTAGTATCCCCCTGTTTTCACACAAAGATCCGACAGTCACTTAAACTGAATGGCTCCTTAACTTGGGAGTTCAACCATTTTTAATGTATTTTCTGGAAAAATGCCCTACTCAGCCTTAATACAGGGATTGTGATTAGACCACAGCAAAAGCGTTATTGAGAACTGCTGGAAGCTCAGTGCAGCAATACCTCCCCAGGAAAGCATTTTCTTTTAATGCTTTTTAGTGTCCATTTGGCACTAAAAAGTTGTATCGAGCTGGTACACTTCAGTGCACAGCCTGCAGCCATTGGTGTGCTGTGGAGAACTGGATACTGAGTGCTACAGGAACTTTCTGCACACTCAGGTATGACCAGATTTGAGCTCTAGCAGAGCAAGGAACAGAATGCATTTCAGATCTTAAGACACCTGAGGGAAAACAGTCTGCTAATTCCTTCCTCTCCAGTTATGTTGTTTCTCTTGGGTTTTCTATAGATGTTTGGAAGCAAGTTTAAAATCATGAACGTACTACTTTAGCTCGTGTTCTGAAGAGTTCATAATCTTGAAAATTTTTTCTGATTACTCTGAGCACTGAAAATCTGAAAGGCCCGGCTGAAGCCATGCCTTCTCCTTACCTTGAATATCAGTATCAACACCTGAATATATTTCCACGTACTATTTGCGACTCTGGTGACAAACACACAACTCAGAACCACTTCTTGCTTTGAATCCATGCCCTAATCATCAGTCCATAGGTTCCCCTGCTGTAGTAGACCCAACACTGGGACTCAATTCCCCCCTTCACCAACCAGACTCAAGACAGATCCGAGTCAACTGAGCCTTGTCTCTATGACTGATGATATAGAAAAAAAGAGAGTAACATTATTATCTCTTTCTTTCCTGTCTCCCTTCACCACACCTGTCTCCTGAGAGGACTGATTCTTCCTTTTCTTACCCCTCACATTTATAGGATCAGGACCTGGGTACCAAACCTGAGCTATCAGCACCATACCACTGTTCACCACAGGTGAGTATCTGCAGTTTGGAGCACAGGATTTAGCACTGTTTGAGCTTAATATCCAGGTGAAATTTTGAAGTGGGGCTCAAGAAGGAGACAGTTGTATTCAAGGGACACGGCAAGCAGAGGCTTAGCACAGAGGGCATGCAAATGAGACACAGCCAGTGCTTGTGCTGTAGAGATATGAGATGCAGCAGAAGAGACAGCAGCTCTCTGGAAATCATTTTGCTGAAGTGATTTTGAAGGCAAAAACATAAGTGCCCTATTCCTGGTCAAATCAACAGTACTCATGCCTTGGCCTTATAGTGGCTGGCAGGATTCACACTAGTGTACAATGGCAAAAGAGCTGCAAATGCCAAATTACAATGAGCTGCTGGCACAGCAATGATAGGGGCAAATTATGCTGACAGCTGCCTCATTTCACAGTTTCATACTGAGAACAAATTCTGAATTTGTTCTGACATTAGTGGAAATAAATTAATCTTCCTTCTAGTTTACAGCATGAAATCTAGTATTTGCACAGTACTAAAGGAAAGATATTTTCAATCAGCTGCAATACCTCCAAATCCCACTAAAATGATTAAAGTTATTAGTGCCTCTTAAAAAAAGCTGTTTCAGATTGCCAGGCTGGCTGATTTATAGCTTTACTGATGAGAATCACAAGGCTTCCTGATGACCAGAATCTTCTCTTTCCTTCTGCCTCTTCTAGACAATACAACAAATGTACTGTGCCTGAAGAGATGGGCAAATAAAAAGACCAAGCTGACATAGAGGCAAACATGCTGACACAGCTCACGAAGGTAAGCCCCAGCTGCATGGCATAGAGGTTACTGTTAAGCATAATTCAAACGAGTCCTTTCACAACCCTGCTAAACCCTCAAAATGCCAATTTTGTCCTTGGGGCACTTAATAAACTTTACTCTCCCCTGAACCAGCTTTGTGCACAGTTTGAGAATGACGGTTGTTCTGGAGACTGAGGAAGACAGAGTCAGCTGTGGCATCCTGGATAACTGCAGCAGGGCTCTTCATCCGGAAGGGGGAAGAGCTATTTTTTCCTGGGCATCCTCTGGGGGCTGGTTCAGCTGGAGAGCTGCTGAACACTGAGCGACAATTTGAGCCCTTTTTTCATGAGGAAGGGAGTTAGAGTAATGAGACACTGTTGGAGTCTGACAGTTTAGGCATCAACAAAAATACAACATACTCCAGTGATGTTGCTCTGTCAACACTTTGGAACAGAACCCAGTAGCTCCTTGAAGCTGTGCTGATTGACAAGCCGTTGACAAGCCTGAGCAAGTCTGAGGGATGTCAGTACTGTTACTGTCTCTGCTGTATTTGAGCTGAGGTTACATGCAAATTCATGAAAGGGTCCTGATAAGATCTGCATTGGTCTTTAAGTATTACGTTTTTCTTGCACATATTTCCCTTCTAGCATGAACATACTTGACCCACAGGCAATGTGAAAAGACGACTGATAAGAATCTCTAATCGAATTGCGTATTTCACAGAAGAATCATTCACACCAATCCAAAAACTAGAATTGTCCCTGTCAAACTTTTGGCACAAGGAAATAGAATGATGTGATGACAATGCAAATATAAAGCCCAATCACCTGTACTAGGTGATTACAAGTGCTACAGGATTACTGACTAGCCATGCTATTTTGTAACTGGAGAAATGATACTTCAAGTTTTCTTTATATTAATAGGAAATATATATATAGAGAGAGAGTAGAAAATACCTTGTAGGAAAAGCTGGTACATTACATATTTTGCAATGTTTCAGTAGATTATATTCTTCCAGTATTAGTTCAATATTATTTAAATGTTCACAATGCTTGAAGGTTATTTGATCACCATATTAGCATATGAACAATGTTTACATAGCAAACCAGATTACATGAATTTTCATTCTGATCACTAGTACAGTCAGACAATAAGATAAACAAAAGACAGCATAAATCAATTTCACTGAAATCCTCCCCTCTGCAGAGCACAATCTAGTAGAACTGAAAATGCCCAAAGGCTTTTAGTTATTCAAGTTCATTTTGTGTAATTTTTTTATCTACCTTCACTAATGTTGTTCTCTTTAGCAGCCAGCCAGCACAGTGTGATCTGGTAAACGCACCATAATTAAAGGTCTATTTGCAATTTTCTTGTAAGATCTCTTTACAAACAATTAGAAATTTATTGCCTCATCACAAAAACCTGTTTAAGCTTAAAACTGACATAGAAAATTTTTCCTGAAAGAACATTGCTAAATTTTAGTTATTTAGAAATGAAGGCATCGTCTCACGATTTGGCAGTTTTAACAGTGGTGAGTGTGAGTTTCTCCATGGCTTGTTAGCATCCTGCACACAAACTTATAACGTATTTCTTTCTGTTCTGATCTGATTCCTGAGGTATCTGAGTACTTTACTGGTTTTATATATTTTAGCCTAAATACACTCCAGCAAGGACAAGACAGTTGTTGAGCTCCTGCTACAGAAAAGAGGTAACTTTCCCAAAAGCACATTAGAAAGTGGCCTCAAATAAAGGTCTGGCTTTTTGGTGTAATGTCAGTTGAAATTTTCAAGTTAATTGTTCTCTTTTTGTGTTTAGTAAGCTAGATTTCTCATTAGTCCAACGACAGTGAGATCAGAAAGGAAATATTCACTTTTCATCCACAATGACATGCACAAAATCAAGAGTCCATCTGCATGGCCTCAAAACTTGTGTGTTCTGTGTTTTACTGAGGATGACAAACACACCTGTGAATGACTGGGAGGGAAGAGGGGATACACAGCACCATGCAATACGGACAACAGCTAAGAAACAATGTAATCCACCTTTGAATCTCACCTCTTTAATCTAGCTCCACAAACTTGTTAAAGAAATACCGTGATGAAGTAATTGTAAAAGACAAAAGGGTAAGAAGGGGGACTTACGTATCTCATTGAAACTTAACTCCCCCCAGCTCCATGAACTCTGTCTGTTCTCTCCACTAATGCACAGCAAGGGTGATCCCAGACTGCTGGAGGTGGTGAGAAGAGTGCCAGCACAAGCCCCTCTCCCAGTGCTGCAGCTCTCCAGGCAGGTACCCAGCCTGGGGCCAGAGCTCTCGGATCAGGTTCTCCCAGACCACCCAGGCAGCAGGGCCAGGGCCCAGGGGCCTTGGTCAAAGCACTGACCTCTGAAGGGACCTGAAAACCCAGAGGGGCCAAGGAAACCTGAATGCAAGGAGATTATTTTTATCTTCTCTGTGCTGACAAGGTTAAGGACTGGATCATGTGACTGATGGGCAAACAAACATCACAACAAACTGCAAGAGGATTTGAAGACTTTAGAGGCAGAAGGACTACCAAAGGCCAGCTGTCAGACAGACAGAAACCTTGTAAGAATTGCCTGAACACAGAGAGAAAAACAGCACAGAACTCTGTTCAGTGTAAAGCAATACTAGTCCTGGCCTTTCCAGCCATCTGCCCATCTCCAAACTCCCACAGCACAAACCAGCAGCTCTCATCTGGTGCCACTGATTCTTGGCTACAGCTGACAGAAAACCACCATCTTTACAGTTTGCCAATCAGGGGTCCCAGAAAGGGGCAGCTGTGTTCTCACTGTTCTGCAACTGTGAGGACTGGCACCACTGCTCACTACTCCACACTGAGTACAGACACAACTATGTAAGTACAGACATAATTCTGTTCTTCTAGATTACTTCTTCCCCCATTCAACCACTCCTCTGCTTTAACTTAGAAAACAATATAAAAGCTGCTTAATTTTCCCTAAACATACAGCACATGCTTGTTTTCTAATTGTTACCCTGAATCTATTTTATTTTATAATTGTCAGTATTGCCAAACTCCATCTTCCCAGCACTATGTCAGAATAATTTTTTTTAAAAATCTAGCCTATGGTAAAGCTTTCAACTGCTTTTTCTTCAGTCCAAAAATTCAGTTGTGTTGATTTTCATGCTCTTTACACAGCACTGGACACGCCAGCATGTTAGGAAAGAGTAGAGAAGCTTGTATTTATGTGGTTCAGTTCTGCATGCAGTGTAATTAAAACTGGTTCTTACTGTTTTCTACAGACTATTTGTGGCTGGCAGCAAACCATATGGGCAAGTAGCAGATGTTTCCTTTTAGTTTTCCATATGACTGTATGAATGCCCAATATGTGAAAGGTATTTTCTGGCAAGAGGTGTTACGGGGAACTGTGGCTCCTTTTGTGCCCTACACATTTCACTCAGATTTCCTGGGGCTCTCCTTTTATCCCCAGGATGGTTATTCAGTCTCTCGGTGAAAGAGAAGTGAGAACACAGCTAATGCATGTAAGTTTTGAGCTTGGCAATAAACGTCTCAGTTGCATTCTACCGAGAGGAGAGTTCATTTAGCTTTCTTAACCTTCCCCTGGAACTTAAGGACTATTTGGTAGCCTTCTTTTCTGTGCTTTACACTAATGTGGGACATGGCCATGCTCTCATATATTTTATACTGAAGTAATAAGGGGAGCACCTTACGTTCTTTCTCATTCATACAAAGGTATTCCTGAAAACCATACACCAAAGCTGAATGCAATGAGGAGAAACACTGGATCGAGGAGTACTACCAAGAAGCTTTTTGCTCCTAACTTTCAGGTGCATGTGAGCCTGAGGAACACAGCCCTTCAGCTTGCTTTGCCAAGTGCTCTCACAACATTGGGAAAGCAATGGCATAGAAAACTCAGCAAGAGCAGGGGTGACCAGAGTGCTGGATCACAGCAGGAGCACATCCACTTGAGACTGCAAAAGACTTCTTGTGGGGAAAGTGCCCTGCCTGGTCCAGCCCATGGCTTGTAAAATGCTATAGTGTCTTCTGGCATGAAAAAAACTGAATAAATGCTGTTATCACTTCTTCTGAGCACACAGAGAATTACTCCAGTTAGCAGAAACTTCAGTGAGGCTCTTTGAGAAAGATGAAGTGAGCCCAATGCAATGTTTTTAAATAAACATCTTTCTGGGATTGTTATTTGCCCCATTTTACTATGAAGTCAAAAGTGAAGTAAGCATTGTGTTTTCCCCCCAAGCTTTTACAGAGGTTCACAGCACATCTGCTCTTTGGCGCTGTTTTTCAGACTGTGGGAGGGTATGTACTATTTTGCACAGTGATAGGTGACTTTTTAAATAGCAGCATAATACATGTTCAGGACTAATTTCCCCATTGGTTAGGTCAAGCTGTGAAATACTGAGCCAGAGAGACACATGGATTTTCACTGGCAGCTATCACTCAACAGTTTCTGCTGTTAAAAGGAGAAGTTCTTGTGAATGTTTCTGCTGAAGCTTTCAGGACATCTTAGGCCACATGTGCTATTCATTTAACTCCATAATAATGGTTTCATTTACTGTCTGGAAGTAGAAGGACGATACATGATATTATCTTTGCATTCTTCATTCTTTCTGTCATTGGTAAAATAATGGGAAGATTTAAAAAACCAAAACAGATCATCAGAAAGTCAAAAATGTTACTGACTCCTGCAATGCAGTTTTGATTCTGACCTTGACAGCAATAAAGGACACAAAAGTAGTCTTATATCCTATAATCAAAGAAGAAAAACCCAAAAGAGACAAATTAGTATGTGTTTCAGCATTCAGCTGCAATGCAGGAGAAAAGCTTCTGACTTCATTTAGTTTCACTAAAACCCCTTGGGTGGTGACAGCTGTGTGTAACAGGAAGGGGTTACAGTACTGAGCTCATTCCAGTATTCCTGGCAGTCCTGAACACAGACAGCACTTGGCGGCTGTTGTATCTGCTGTCCATCCCAACCAACCCACACTCCAGCAGGAACTGGGAGAGAAACTTGGAAAAAGCTTTGGAATCATGATCACAGTGGAGGCCTGACATCATGCCTTTGCTTTGGTCACTCCATAGCATTCTCGGAGCAACAGTTTTGCTGAATTCCTTAATTTTTCCATGACAGACAAGTTGACTGTGTCACAGTGAAACTCCACGCCAAGGGAGGGTAATAAATATGCTCACTTAAAACCTTATCCTCCTGCTAGCACTGGGGATGTTCCATTCTGGAGGAACCTCCCGTGTAAATAACACACACTAAACCGTGCAGCTCAGGAATACAATGTGATCCTTGTATGAGGTCTGAAGCCACATGTATCACTGCTTCTGGTGATTTCTACCCAAAATCCAGTAAATCTACAGCAGTTGTCAGGGAGTTTTTGGAAACAAGGCATTAAAACAGCTGTGCCCATCTTCCTCAGAGTTTAGGCCACAAGATCATATGAAATATCACAAAACTCTCTTTAATTTTAGCAAAGAAGGTGTTAAGTCAGGCAGTTTACTCTTTAAACAAAAAAACCCCTTCATTCATCTGAAGAAAAACCTAAATGTTAGACTTAGAAGCTGCCAAAAGCAACACAGCCAGCACTGAGATTTCCACAAACATCTCCTGACATTGTACTGTCCTCGTTGCAATGTTATGCTGAGGCACAAATATTCAGACCACAGATCTGTTACATTCTAGAGCTTCCAGCAGACTCCACTTCAATAATTTAGGCACTGAAGCTGGTAGGAGGCAAAATGAAATGAAGCCTATTGAAAAGTTTTCCAGGCTATTTTCATCATTTTAAGTACTTGCATTTACAAACTCTTTTGGGATATTTTAGTATTAGGCAATGCACTTTACTGTTTTTCAAACTAAAATAAGAGCACATGAAAAATGAAGAATTTCAGTTCTGAACTTACTACCTCCCTGCACTTTCAGATCAAGACAGAATTCTAAGTCTGTTCCATGACCAGAGTGACAATTGCTTAAAGACTGAATTGCCTGTGACTGCCTGCAGCCAAGGTGAGACATGTGATGTAAGGTATTTTTAACACTGCTACCAAAAATAAAAAAAAGTTAGTGTGAACTACACAGCAAATGAGAACCAACTATAGTTTTCTCAGAGAAAGGTTTCCTCTTTGAGAACTACGAAAAAATGGTGCAAGGAGTTGATGAACTCAATTTTTCTATCCCAACAATCTTATTACTACATTTAAGTTCATTAAGTAAAATCACTGTAATGGCTCCAGAACAATCCTGACAATGTTACCAAATTTAGTACAACAGGTGATCACAGCTCATATTCACTGGAGAGACAGAAAAGCAGCTCTCCCTGTTAGACAGTGAAGCACACTGGAGGCTCAGTGAACCAGAATCTTCCCCAAAATCGGCTCAGCAGCACTTGGATTTTCTCCCCATACAGAATTGGAGGCCCAGTGGCCCTGAAGTTACTTTAGATGCATCTTTGAAGACAATGAATACACCACTGAAGTCCAAAGTTAACAAACTTCTGCCAATACTATTGCTCTTTTATAAGATATGCACATAAAAATACCAACAAATACAGTGAGTGAATTAAAGGGGAAAGGTTTTTCACTCTTATTTGTAACCAAGTATTGTACATTTTAACATGATTTCTTCTATTTACTTCAACACTGTCTAATGCATAAGTTTTATATATCTATGCTTAACCAAGGCCCAGTGAAACTCAAAGCAGAAAATACTTTTCTATGACAAGAATATGCCAAATATGCAACTTGCTACTTGAGCAATTATTTCTGCTATTGGTTTTGAAAGGGCATGGGTATACATGCTGAAGATCAGCAGTAATGAAAATTATAATGAAAAAACAGACCGAAGACATAAAAAATGAGAAAAAAGAATGAATCAGAGATGCAAATTGGAAATTTAATGATGAATGGAAAACTTAGAAGGAACTATGAGGGAAAGTTAAGAGAACAATGGCAGGATAAGAATCAAAGATGATGGGACATGAAGAGACAGTAAAGGACTGTCTGCCAAAGGAAATAAGATCAAAGATGCAGTACAGAAAGAAAAGATTTGAAGAAGGTAAAAGAGTCTTCAGAAAATCCCAGACAGGATATTTAGAACAGCTTTCATTTGCTCATATATGTTGCCACTGAATCTGATACAAAAGAATTAGGTCAAGATGGATAATTTAGGAGTAAAATAACCTGAGTTTTGTTCAAAGAACTTTATGCATGTATACAAAATATGCATATATCACTTCCTGGTTGGTGATGAGTGTCATCACTTAATGGCACCATGTGTGTTTTTTTTTTTTAAGAAACCAAATGCCCTAAACAAAGAGGGTGTAAGTGACCCCTCCCCACTAATGCCAGTGGCTTAATTAGTCCCTTTTCTATGTGGAGCTGATGGATCTCTGCAGCTGATTTACCTACCAGCTGTGTAATTCTGCAAAAGCAGCTTTGATCTTCTTCACTGAATTATCCACTTCCTCTTTGATCATCACACGATATCTGGTTAGAGAAACAGTGCAACGCTGCAAGTCTTTTACTGACTTTTCAATGTTTGGCCCTAAAATAGAAAACAAAAATTGCATGGTAGTCAGAAAGCTGGTTTTAGTTTTTCTGAATGAGGAACCAGGAATAGTTCAACATATTATTTGTCCAGATTAGAATGAAGTGGTTATTCTACCAAAGCCCATAAATCCAACTTTTCCATAGTCCCTCCCTAGTGCTCTTCAGTTTCTAAACATGTTTGCAGAAATGCAGCCCCCAAATCAAATAAATATTAGAAAGGCATTATTAGTTCAAATTATTCAGTTTAATATGTTAAATAGCTCATAAATTGTTTTATTCATTTTGTTATAATTCTGCTCATACTTTCCAACACATCTCTTTTTAACTTATGTGAATTCAGAATTATTTTCCTAGAGGCCTCAGCTGTTTTTTGACCTAAGAACACAGCAACCAGAGACCCAATTTACCTCTTTTTTTGACTGAATCATCTGTCTTTGTTTCAAGTTGGGTTGACGCATTGGGTGATTTAACTGAGGAAGATTTTGACTTTGGCCTGCCTAGGTTACTCTGGAGTTGAACTGATGGCTGAAGGGGCTCATGCTGTTCTACTCCATTCATAGTCTTTGGGTTTAACTCCACAGATACTCTCTGGCGTTCTCGTTCTCTGTCTGCAAGAAAGCATTAAGGAAGAAAACAGGGAGCTGTAAAATTAAGAAAGGTATGAAGCTTTGCTGTTAAGTCAGAATGACTTTACAGTGTTCTCCTGGCACACATTCTATAGAACCTCAGAGAGCTGTGACAACAAATGAAATTGTTTTGGTAATTAAACACTAATTGGAACACTTCTTTATTTCAACAGTGTATAAAAGAAAAACTCAATTAAAAAAATCAACTCTTTCATGCCAACAGGGAAAATACCTTATAACATAAAAAGCACGCTACCAATTATAATATTTGCCCAAATATGTATATATATAGTATACAAAAAAATGTTCCTAATTTTATCAGCATTTTAAAAGCACTGATTAAACATTCCTACCTGAAATAATTACCTTGCCTGAGTACAGATTTTGATCCAAAGCTGCTGCTAAAGAGGAACCAAGCAGGAAATGAAAGTATGTTAAAGATTAGGCTCCTGGGTTCAACAGCTTCAGAGGGATAAGATAACAATAGCTGAGCATGTTTGCCTGCCACAAGACGACCTGATTTCCTCTTTCCAAAACTCCAAAGGGATTCAAGATACAAGCATCATAACAGAAGAACAAACAGCCAAAGCATGACTGTGAAAACTGACAGGCAAGGCCAGCTATTACTGCCACTGTGAATTTTAATTAAGGAAACAAGCAGAGAAAGTGATTTGTTGTATTAACTCAGTTTTCTGTAATTTTTGTACTCACTTCAATGAATGAATGATTCTTCATGCTGAAGATGCTTTTAATGCATCACTTTATTCAACTGATGATGTGTGGTGTCTGAAGAAAAGGGACTTGTCAGATTAACAGCTGGATTATAGCCCGTGGAATGGAATAAATACTGCTAGGATTGAGGGTTATCACATGGACAGGTGCAGCATATCAACTAGTGACTTCTTTCTGCCCTGGCTGGGCATTAGGACAGGTGGAAAGTGCATCTTGGTATGTTTAATGGCAATCACATAACACCAGAGAAACAAGGAGGAACATCAGTGCTCACATTTTAAATCACCTTTTAAGGGCTTTAAAAGGCTGAGTCTGAAAACAGAAAAGGTATCTTGCCTAAAGGAGTATGTAAGAAAGTAGTAAAAGCAGCCAAAGAAACCTGTGAAAGCAAGAAACACCAGTAATGCAGTGCTCTCAACACGTCAAAGGTTTGATGCCAACACCAGTCTCGCACACTGAGGAATTCTCCTGTGAGAGAACTGCCACTAACCCTGTTCAACCCTGGCTGCATCTCACACTAATGCAAACAGAAGATTCCTTGCAAATCAAGGTTTTCTGCTCTCAGCTGAGGGTGCCCTCGCTGCATAACTCTGACAGGTAATTAGAAATCAGCAGTCTATCAGCTAAACCATAGGGAAAGACCAGGGCTCTTCATCGGTTCTGTCCCTAAGATTGGATCGTCTGAAATTTGTTGTTAACCTGCATCGTTTTTACTGCATTTAATTAGCAGCTTTGGTACACTTGTCAAAATAAATTACAAACTTGACAGCTTTTTGCCTAAAGAAGGTCACTTAGAACAACGATTATACTCTAAATTAAACTTTTTGATCATCTTTTGTCTGCAATGTACTTTGACTCTGTTTCTTCCAAAACTACACACAAGCTACTTTGAAACTCAGCAGAAAGATGACCCAACATAGACTATCACACAGTCGTTTTGTATGCTGCAACTAAACTTTTAAATATTACTGAAGACAGTCAAGACAGCTTAAAATAGATTGAGAAAGCCTGCAGCAAGTCTCTGAAGACTTGCACCAGCTAAGACACATGTATAACAAAACCTAGGAATGAAGTCTCTGTCAAATACCTACAAGAGAAGTCAAAAGTCTGGACGAGAGTAGCTGCAAGTGAACTGTTACACGGTTCAGTACATGGTGGCCTGGAATTTCAGCAGCAGTCTATTGTGTGACATCTGCTGCATTAACAGTCAAATATGACCACACCTGCCAGTAATGGTAACAGCACAGATTAACTTGCTCTGAAATCTGCTGAGCTGCCATCCTCAAAATGAGTGGTTTATCTTTTTGCAGCAGCTTGCCATTCAATAACTTTCAAATCAAGTGAACCTCATAGATTCTTCGGCTGAAAGAAGAAGAAAGCTGTATGTCCCCTGAGATATAAACAGGAAGTTTGAGAGATTCATTAAAAAATCTTCCTGCATGAAAAGTAAGTAGGGAAGAGATCAGGATCTGATTTTACCAAGGTCCCTGCAAAAGCAACAGCAGGCAGCAAGGCAGCACTAAATATCCTTTCAGTGCATTCACACTGCTTCTTTACAAGGCCATGCACAGAAAGGGTAACAGCAACTAAAGATGTCTAAGAAAAAGAAAGATGGAATAATGGCAAGAAGTAAGCAGATCTGAACTAAAGGCAGCAGCCAAATGTTTCTGGCCCTAATTTTCTATGGAGAAATGTTTCATCCTCTCTGCTGGTTCCTGAAGTCCCTCTAGAAGTCCTAATCTCACAGACTGGGAGTTGGTATAGGCAAAGCTTCAACCTCATCTTCCTCATGGGGAGGAAACTATCAGAGATTCTCAACAGACACCTATGATCCTTCTGAGCTGTGATCCCTCTGAAGGAGATGGTGAACTGACTACAGTAACATTCATTCGATAGGGAAGGAATCAAAACAAACAAGTTAGACAAGGACAATACAAAGGAGGGAGATTACAACACAAGAAAGAGCAATATGAAACAGGTGCACTTTGGACTCACTTCAGCATTTCACACTGCTTTAAGAGTCTGTAGGACTTGCTCAGAAACTGCAAGGGCACAGCTGCTGGCCCCTGAAGGAGGGGGCCTGATCACTTCAGCACAAATGTAACAATATGAATATAGGTGGCTTTTGGCCCTAAGGAAGTAGCTATCATACTGACTACAAAGAAAAGGATACTAGTGCAACTGAAAGTGAAGAAGAAATTATTTTCTTCTCTCTACTAAAAATTTTACCAGGAAATTATTTACTATGTAAGGGGAACTTGAATAATAAAGTTTCAGGTTTTCCTTTCTGTGTATTTCCTTTCCTATCTTTTCTGCCTTTTTTTTTGAAAGCTCTCTCATCCCCTTGTTATTGAAACAGGAGAGACGTGCTTAAGTTGAAAAAAAATTGTAAAGCTATGGTAATTTCTCACTTGCCACTTGCAAAAGCAAAGAAAAATTTCCAGATACTTTTTGCCCTTTATATGTACAACAAACTCAAAGAGAAAAAAGCAGGATTCAATCCCACTGACACATAAAAATATCACTAACAGCATGAGTACTCTTCTTGCATTCTGTATCTGTACCCCCTAGAAAATACTTCCCCATGCACAGGCAATTAAGTCTACATATCTTTTATTCATGCATGTATCATTTCAAAAAATGCCACTCTAGAGAACTCTGATTTATACCACAAATGTTTGTGTCTTGCAAAATAAGTGGCAAAAATGCTTTTAGTATTATGGAAACACGGGATTTTCTGGCTTATGGCATATTTTATCCAAAGTTAAACAGAAGTCTAGCAAGGGCAGGGAGTGCATCTCTGGTCCTTTGTGAGGCATCAAATTTTTAGGACAACATTTCTTGGTAAGTAGTTTGTTTGGCTGCCATAGATTGCATAGTCTTCATTTAATTAACCAGAGGCTGGCACCACCAAAGTCATCCAAAAGCAGCAGACAATTCATTTTAGGACAATCATTACTTTGGCACATTCCTTTAAAACAGGGGTTTAGAGCTGTATTTGCAACCATGGAAAAAGGGATTTCAAGGAAAGGTCTTAAGACACAGGAAGAAAATACTAACAGCAGCAATAATCCAGGTCTGTCAGATGTCTGAAATGTGAAGAGCTGAAGAAATACTACCAGTACTGACAACTATTAAATATGAGCTTTATGAACTTGTAGACAACAGCTTTCACAGAGCTTCTGCCCCAGAGCAGTGAGTTTGTTCACACTGGTGTTGGTAAACTCATTAGTCTATACTAAGTCTATACTAGTATAGACTACAGTATAAACTAGTCTATACTACAGCGAGGAAGAACTTTCTGTGTTGCTGCCCCTTTCAGTTTCACAAATGTTTACTGGATAACTAGACCCTGTGAGAAACTAAATGCATTTACTAAAA
This sequence comes from Cyanoderma ruficeps, assembly GCA_008694505.1. Lineage (NCBI taxonomy): Eukaryota > Metazoa > Chordata > Aves > Passeriformes > Timaliidae > Cyanoderma > Cyanoderma ruficeps. Next base: position 25,173,035 of record VZDJ01000594.1, read on the forward strand.
GGCTATCAGAGTGCTTTTCCACACAACAAAGGCCCCCCCTTCCCTGCTAGGAAAAGCCAGTGGACGTCTACTGTGATTAGCCTGTGTAGGGAAGATGAGAAAAAGGAAAACTGGACTAGTTTGGAATAAGCAATGAAGAAATCCAATTATATGCCACAAGCTCATAGTGCTCAGATATCTTTACCCCACATGAGAGACTTAATCATTTTGCTAACAATTTGACACTCAAGCAGTTTTCTAACCTTGCATTCTTCTGTATTTCTACCTGTAATATTCTGTTTCACCTGGTCTAGCTATAGGAGAAGAAAGACATTTTTCAAGGAAACAGATTGCAAGATGAATACTGTGCAGATAGAAATCTATTGGCATGATAGAAATCATATTGGCAGTTATGTGCATTATTTTTCCACAAAAACATCTCTACAGTAGTTTCATGGCAACAAAAATACCATATCTTTATGTCAATGCTACTGCCAGTTGAAAAGGTGCTCTCCGTCAGATGAACTGACCTCTGACTTCTGGACAGTCCAGTGCCGACCCTACTAATCCAGAGCCTTTGTTCTCAAGAGAAGTGGTTTCCAGTTTCTGATTGGCAGAGCCACGGCCAGGGCTGTCCTTAGGGCATCCATTCATATGACAGTCATTTATTCGCTGAGGCTCTTGAGATGCCTTCTCAGGTCCACTATTGTTGTTTTTAGGATCTTTATTGCCTTGGTGCTGTTTAGATTTGCTTCTTTTCCTCCTGTTGTTCTAAATGGAGAAATATCGCAAGAACAGAGACACCACTCAATGCAAACCGTACAAACTCAAAATACAATCAGCAAATTGAGCACTGTAAGTGGCTGTGACTATCCAGGATACAGTTTCTTATTAAAAGTATTTCTGTGCATGGACTGTTTTGGGATTTGTCCTGTGCTTGTCCAGGGTCTGGCTCCCACACCAGGTACATGCATGTGCTGTCCCAGAAATTTGCTCAGAACACTGGGCTTAGTGAGAAAATGAAAGAATAGGATTAAAAATAGTACACACATTTGTTTCAAGTACTGTCTGTAAGTGTGAATGAGGTCACCTGTGCTGCAAAAGGCCAAGTACTGACCCAGAGTACTGCAATTCAAGTACAGACAGCTGACAAGCAATTTAAATGCCTTGACCCTCAAGACCAAGTTCTTACCTTCTTTTTCCCTGTCACATTCCATTCCTTTAGAACCTGAGTTGCACTGCCTAGAGAAAGGAAAGATAAAACATTTCACCAAAATCTCAGCTATGAAAAAGAACCAGTGTGTTCGTGATCAGTTTCTAGTTTCCTGGCTGAGGAGCATTTCAATTTGTTGTGAATTCTCTTACGTGGGGTGGGGAGAACAAAATGGACACTGCTGCCTTTCTTCTTTTCAGTTACCTGTTCTGATTACACTACTTAAAGTGGATGGTCCACTTGGCACTACTGGTTTTTTATGGACTTCATTGCACAAAGTCATTGTGTGCCTAACTTAAGACATTAGCATAAGACCCAGAGAAATCAACACTCAAATCTCTTGCCTGAAAAGGAAACTATCTCGGCACCCAGAGTCAACACTGAGCACACTAAATAATGCGCTCTGACTCCAGAGCATCTGAAAGTTTTAAAAACTTCTGGCATTTTTATAATGTATTTTCTATGTGTTACCTGCCATCTTCAGAAGACATAAGAGTATTAAAAGTAAAGAATTAGCATGAAAAAGAGTAATTCTGTGGACTCTTGCATAAAACCTGCATCACGCAAATGCAGTAAACTTAGGCCTGGCAGAAAAGAAAGGTAAAAAATTACACTCAGAAGTAATTACAGTTATACTTAAAATTCTACCTGTCAGCCATAATGAGTTGCTTAGATAAATTTATGGAACAAAGCAGACATAGCCTTGGTCAGAGTAGTGCCTACTGCCATGTGAGAAGAAAACTCTTCGCCTTCTAATTAACATCATCATTTTGTTCTCCTGGAGCATAATGCTGAAAATAGATCTTGTGGTAAGCATGCAGTGCTTGAATTGTCATCCAAACTACTATGGCAGTATCTGCCACAATAATATTTTTAATCAACATCAGGTTAAAGGTCTTTTGCTTGAATTTAACAACCACTTTACCACCACTTCACAAATCTAGTAAATACTCAATTATTAGTCTTTTCAAGTGGATTCCATACTCAGCCATTCTTCTCACTCCTTTCAGTGAAACCTTGATATTAGTATTAAGCCGAACTGCTGTTTTCAGATCACCGTGAGTTAGCAAAAATGAGGCATTTTAAAGATATACAGGGCCCTCTGAGATCACCAAACTTCTACTATCATTTATGTAACCCCAAGCTAGAAAAATTTTGAAAAGATTGCTCATGGTATGCAATTACTTTTGCAAAGGGTTTCTCACAGATTCAGTTGAAAGTTCAAAATACTTGACTTTATATATTTACCAGGAAGGTTTTATTAAAATACAAGTGACCTTTCATTAGAGATTGTCTCATGACGCAAAATACAAACACGGATCCAGGTTTAAATGGCTCGAACTTTCAATGAAATCTTGGTTCAGACATTATAAATGTCAAGGCTATTTGCAAAATTCAGATTGAGGTTTGAATGTCAATGCATGCATCAAATTCAGGGGTTTAGGGGCCTGGTTGTGTGCTTCGGGACTATCCCAAATTGGTCTTAGTTACTGTACCTTCAATAGTGAATTATTTCCTGACATATTACTTTAAGAATCATGCAGAATAAAAAAGCAGGTCTGCAGTAATAATGGCTTCAAAAATGGCAGTCAGGTAGAACAGATGAACAGCCATGTCAAACTTGTACTGAAGAAGCAAAGATGCAGACAGGAGGATCAACTGTATTATAATTAACAACTGTCACACATCAGATTTCAGAAGAACCACAGAATATATTTTGAGCCACTAGAGACAACAAATACTTTGGCATGTGATTGAATCTCTCCTGCATTAGTGAAAAAGGTACATTGTACTCACCATCCATGAAAGCTTGAACAGCCTTGTCTACATTGTTATCAAATTGCTGCAACACCAGAACTATCTCATTATTGCTTTTGTTTGGAACAACTGATCGGATTGCATTGATCTGTAAGTAAAAGAAGACAATAACATGAATTTGTCATACTCCTTTAGACTATAAGGTACCTCTGTGCCAATGCATGTTTATTTAAATGCCTGTTACACTGCTGTGCTCACGAGCACACAGCAATGTATCTGCACAGAGCCATACCCATCCTATCCTTACCCATATGCAAATAATGAAGCAATTTCTTCATCAAATCATTGAACTGGTAGCCAGTAATCCTGGAAACAAATCCTACTCTCAGTCACAGCAGAAGAACTGGTTTAATTCAACTGACAGAATTTGGCCTTATGTTTATTTCCTAAATTGTCTATTTGCTGCCAAGGATCACCACATATCACCTTCACAAATGTAGTGAGCACGCAACTTTTTCAGCAAGCTCTTGTATGGCCTTGCTACATCGAAGTTATGACTGATGCTTTTCTGGCATCTGAAAAAGTGTCATATGCATGAAAACAGTCGGAGGCTAAAGGGAATTTTTAAAAGTTCTAGTGGCTGCTCAACATAATTTCAGTTTGCTGTTCCATGTACAAGTGACCAGGAAGCTTGCATAACAAAATCCTGAACAAAGGACATGGGATGCCAAATGCTTCCTTCAGGAAACTGCTGATGGATGAGGTGACTCTGGCATGCCATGCTTAAATTTCAGAGCATTTGCTACTGCCGTATTGTCGGCATCCACTGACACTAAATGGAATTCAACTCATGATGCTTTAATAAAACATTCCTACTGGAATCACACTGATAATTTATTTTTTCATCCCTATATATTATAGCTGAAAGCAAATAGTTACATGCAACTTTGTTGCTATTTTATTTTAATGATATAAAAATTTTACTAGATCAGACCAAAAAAAAAAATTTAAACATAATTAGCAAAACAAAAGCCTATGATAAAAAATGAGAGACTCTGCCACACCAGTTTGGCTGTTCCAAATTAGCTTTCTGAGCTTGTGTGAAAGATATCCAGCATGTATTTACAATCAGAAACTTGTTATTGTCCTGCAAATGTTTATCCGGCACCCTCCTTTGTCATCTTTCTGTGGGAATACATCCTTGATTAGGGTGTACTTTATTTACTGCATCCCAATGTCATCATGCTAATTGTGAAGCAGTGTGTTGTTGTTATTGTACTGAAATACAATTGTGAAAAAGTAATACGTGAAGAGGTGTTTAAGGGAATTAGGCTGGCTCACATGGCAAAAGCATTCACACTACCTTGTCTTAGCTGCTCCTTGTGCTAAAGGACAATCTCGATGGAGATCTCCATCTCTCCATCAATGAGGACATCAGAAGGTGATTGAGAACACTTAAATGCTCAGATTTGACCAAAAAATTTATTTTGCTGTGGTATGTTCACCCCACTCCTCATTCACTGTGTTTCCCTGTACTGTATACTACCATAAACCAGGAATCATGGCAGGTTCTCTCAGTGCAGTGATGGGACAGCTCAGATTCCTGATGCCTACTGGACTCAGCTGCAGAACTGCACAAGGCTCATACTTGGCTTCCAGCACACGTTAGTACAGCTACTCAGGATGATTTACTGTGCTCCTGTTCATCATCCCATCACACCCCTCTCTGCAGCTTCACATTTGCCCAACACCTCTCAGGTAGCACTGAACAGTCCAGGTCAAAGCCATAATTTAGAAAGCAGTGGAGCTGAAGTGCTTGTCTACTTCCCAAGGACCCTTTCCCAAAGGCCTGCCTCATTGTCTGTCTGATATTGCCATGCTACAACTGAACCAGGCCTGTCCACAAACTCAGTCCCCAGTCAACAGAGGCTGCTTTAGAATATCTACTAAACAGGGTAACTTTATGTTGAAGTTCATACAGACTAGGCTGACAAGTGGACTGCTTGAACCAGAGGTTGTTGTTGCCAAAAACTATGCAGAAAATCCCCTGTCTGCTCAAGTTTCTCTCTCCAGCTGATGTGCATGCATGGGGAAGGAAGTAATGAGTAGAGCTCTCTGCTATGTACTGCAGGCAGCCAAGTGAAAACTAACCCGAATCAATAGGATGTGAAGAGAAAGCACTGGAAAAAGGAGTTAATTAATCTAACTTAATTGTGGGCACAGGCATGCTATTTACTGATAAACCTGCAGCAAGTGTGAACTGAGCTGGCTGCATAATAAAAGTTGGCAAAGACACTAAGGTAGAGCAGGCCACAAGCTGCAGTCCACTTTATGTTCAAGCTCGTAGCTCCCAAACACTTTCACCATGTGGATTACATCTTCATATTCTCACAAAAAACTCCCCTCTTCTTTCACAATCATGTGGATTGTCTCTCTGCCTACTCAAAATTGCATAATCTCCTTGTGGTAACTGCTTACAGGAAAAATAGTAGAAGAAATATCTGGAGTATTCTAACCAGCTTTAAACACATGCACAAGGATCTCACATGGCTTCTAGGTCCTACTTTGCTATAAAAGGTCTGCAAGCTTCAGGAAGCATCTGGAAACAACCAAGTGAGGCTAAGACCTCACCTGGAGGATCAGGCAACTCACCACACAGTGCACTTTGGAAACTTCTTCAAGACAAGAAGAATATCTGTAGGGTAGAGGACACTGACATACAAGAACTCAACCAAGCAGGCTATGTTTTAGACTACAAAATCAACCCAAGACTTTCTGTTTGCACTGTGTGATCTTTTAAAAGAATTTTTTGATTATAAAAAAACCAGAATTAAAAGCAAAACTGTGCTATACCCAACTAGTACTATAATTAAATACAAAAAGGTTATGGAAACATTCCAGTTGTGGAGATAATCCAAAAAAAACCCCAAACCCCAAAAGATGATGATCTTAGGAAAAATGCTTAGCAGTACAGAGAAAAGAAATTTAGCATATGACAACACTGTGGACACAACCCTGGTTAAGTTGGACTACTGAAAAAATTGATTTAGGGAACTAATATACTGTAAAGCTCAACAGTTCTACTGCCAAAACCCAATAATATTTTTTGTTGACTGCTGCACAAAAAACATTTATCTTTCTATTTGGAAAATATAAAAAATTGAGAAGTTTAATGAAAGAATTCCTCAGGAAAGGAACATCAAATTGCAGAGGAAAGCATCCAAGACTTAGGAAATCCAAAATCAGGAGTTGCTTAGACTTTTTACATCTGATTCTCTTGTGTATGTGATATCCAGGATACCTACAAGTTAGTGTTTCTCCTTTCCAGATTTGTGCAGTGATTTATGTGGGTGAGTAGATGAAAACTAAAATTTGCAACCAGTAGGATTCATCAAAATTAATACACACACACATACATATATATAAACACACATAACTATCTCAGTTGAGAACCAACAGAACAGAGATTCTAAAAGGTTTTGTTCCAAAATGAAGTATTTTGTCTCGTAAATTTTTAGGAACAAACCGGCCTCATGTTATTATACTTCTTCCAGAATTTCAAAGACAAAGCTTTGTGTGCCAGACATCAGGTCTACAACACATGAACTGTTTGACCAGTGTTTTAATCCAGAATACATTGGAACTGTTGCACACAGGCAGTGAAAATGTCAGCAATTTCTGAACAGAAATTAATGAAATGTGGTTACAAGACTCAAATTGTGACCTGACAGTGTATCTAGGAGGAGGACAAGGTATATGGAAGGAGATCAGGCTATATGACAGCCTTCACCTAGAAATGCAAATTTCAAGGTCCCTGATATTCCACCCCTTAGTCCTTTATCCCTGATTTCAAATATATATGTAGACGTCTAGGTCTGAAGCTCAGCTCTGTCCTCTCATGCAATAAGTGTCCCATTTGTTTCCAGAAAGGGGCCTAGTGATAAAAAAGCCAAAGGGATGCATAGGAAATATCCTGACAGTATAAGCCTAACACAAATGCATTTCTCCAACTGTAGGTCATAAGAGACCTAACACAGACTGTGATGCCATATCAAAGCTCCAGGCATGCTTGACAAATGCAAGATGACAAAGTGAGTTTACACTGAAGGGCTCAATGTGAGCTGGATCTAGGCACTCCAGGTATGCTGGCTCCCCTCTGGCTCACCTGCTAGCTCAGGTGACAAAACAGCCCTTGTGCTAGTACAGCTGTACACCTCACCTGCATACAAACCTCCAGCTGCTTGAGAGAAGTCCATCACTTCCCAATCCAAAAAACTGTATAGCGCTCATTTTTATCCCAGGTGTGATAGGATGATGTCAGGACAGGAGGTAACTCCTAACTTTCTCTCTCTAAACTGACATTCCTCAAACTCAGCAAGAAAACCTATCTTCTTAATATGTAAGAAACAGATTATGCAACTAGAATCATCTGGTATTTATGACTTCTCAACAACAAACTCCTTTTAAAAATATTTAGCATCCTAAAGTATGAAAGAAAGTACCAGAGCAAAAGAATCTCTTACCAGGCAATGGTAATTCATTAATGCCATTCTGCAAAGCAGTCTACTAACTCAGCAGCCTACTTTATTAGATTTCCATGTATGTGGGAGAAAACACTTTTTTTCCTACTTGCTGAAACCTGATCAGAGGAGAAACAGCATTACCAGACAGACTACAGGGAAGTAAATTATTTTAATTATTTTGTGAAACGTCCTGTTTTTATCCAGTGTAGATTCCCAGTGAACTGCTGTCATCATCTGGATGCTAGACAGCATTCCGGGACACCAAGAGAATTCAGTAACATACCTTCAGAACCACAGATAATTAATGCTATTAATGTCAGCATTAGCTGAGGATCTGTCACTGACAGTAGTTAAATTCCTGGGCTTTCCCTCCTGTAGCCTAATAGGAAAACACAATACTTTATGGACTACTAAGAAAACTTTCTCAGAATTTCAGCTTACAAAAGCTACTTTATCACAGATCTAAAATATAAATTTGTGATCTTGAAAAAAACTGTAGACAGTCAAGAACACAAAAGACAGAACCCAGATCCACCTCCATTTAGACCCACAATCCAGAGCTCAAGTACTGCTAATGCTTACTGCAATTTGAGCCAGACTGTGTCTCATCAGGACCAGAATTCCACAGTCATGAGGATGTTTTTATCTGTCTCTTACAAAAAAATGTTCAAGACTGCCCAGAGGTGGAATCAAAGTTGAAAAAGGTTTCAAGTCCCCTCAGATAAGCTTCTACCTCACAATAAAATCCCCAAGGTTTGATCAGATATACTTGACTATTTTTTTGATGATAACTGTTGGACACTTCACTTGGTGAAAATTTCTGGCTTAACACAAAAAAAAAAATCAGTACTGGGTTACTTCTGAGGAATATAGCACACAGGAAAGGAAAGGATGATGAATTCTACCCTCTCATGGTAGCTTACTCTAAGTCCTCACAAACATCCATTTCACAATACTTTTCAGGTAAATCAAGCTCAAAAAGAAAGAAACAGAGCCTGCCTGGAAGCTGTGACACCAGATTACCTATTCCACATGCAGAACCAAGCTGACAGTGATGTGTATTCCTCTAAGCTCTTTAGGTTCTCTGTCAAGTTTCAAATGGTTCCCAGGCAACTGTAACAACATGGACTCAATCACTGCCTGTTTGCTGCTCTGCTCCATCTGGTCCCCCTTGGCATCATCTCAAAGAGGATGTTTCTGGTGAATAAGTAACATATCCGGGGTTCAGAGAGTTTGTTTATGTATTTCTGACAGAGTGACAAATTAAACTTCTTTGCTGAAAGCTCACGGCTGTTCTGAAACCCCTGAACACAGCTGCTCTAATCCCCTTTAAGTAAGTTACTATTATGGTCACTTAGACAGAAATACTCTTATTTATGCTTGGTTAGGAAAACTAATGCTAATCCACCTTCACTTCATACTAAACATTAAGATCAACATATTTTCTCTAAGTTAAGAACTAAATTAATTTGTAAGTATGGTTATCAATAAGCATACACATTTTCTACTTTACTTTTACTGCATGTCAGTAGCAAATTTTTATGTACCCATATACATCATTCAATTCCATTACACCCCCAATTTCGCACAAACCCTGCAAGTGAAGCAGGAAAGAAGGGCTGCTTGCAGAACACTGCTGCTTTCCATAATCTAGGAATTTAGCATTAGCAGATGTCCTGGCTACATTAAACAAGAAAATGCATTTTAAAACCACTTTATGGTAGAATTTTTAAAAAGCTTTTTAACTTGTACACAAACATATTTCATGAATACAATTTGACTTGGTTGCATTAAGAGGCTATTTCTTACACTGGAGACATTTCTTCAGAAGCTTTACTAAGTTCATCCTGACAAACTGAACAAGTGCTGCTAATATCCCCTTTGAGCAAAAGGACAGCTTTGATCAGATCTGTGTCTCTTTCTGCTACATGATCTGTTCATCACCCTGATATCTTCTTTACTCCTAGTAAGCCCCAAAAAACTTCTACTTGGTGCAGTAAACTTCTTTAGGCTTGTCATGGATTTATTATTTCACCCTTATCCACCAAATAGAAAGCCAGACATTCCAATATGTTCTTTCAGGATTCCTGAGAAGTTTGGCTTAGTAAGAACTGTTCTACTTGAGTGATGACAACACCATTTACAGACATGAGTCTGTAATATCCTTAACCTAAGTTAAATGGTTCATCAAGTGATAAAAGTGCATTTTGATCCTCTTTTCTGGTCTTGGAACAGTCCATCTACTTCAACACATGGGCAAAGAACAGCTGCAAAGGTCAACTTTAAGGAGAAAGTGAAATCACAGATTGGAAACTATCAGCTTTCAAAATGCATGACTTTAAAGTTACATTCTACTTCCATTCCTTCTACTTTAAATCCTACTCTTTCCTTGCATGCTGACTATTGCTTATGAAAACCACATTTATGGTGTAATGCAGACAAAACTGTGAAACCTCCAAAGCCACATCTGAATAAAATTTTCTTCTTGCAGTGCTGCCCATCTGCTCCTCCAGCTCTGACACTTGAGATGACAAATGAGAAAGCAAGCCTTTCAGGAGAACTTCAGAAAAAACTTCACTCCTAACAGAATCTCAAAAGGAGAATTTTCATCTGAATGAGTATTTTGCTAATTGCAGCTGACAGCAGATCTCACTTGTTCAAACATGTTTAGACACACAGCAAATTTAAAAAAAAAAAAGAAAAAAAAAACCCAAGAAAGAAGATGGGCCCAAAAGCAAGTCCTGAAGTTTAAACAATTCCTGATATTTCTCTGGATCAAAACCAAAGTCACATGGCAGAAATGAATGGTTACTCTGGGGAGTGCCTGATATTCACTCTTCTCTCATTAAACTAAGAGAGCCTAATTGTTGCAAGAGACAATACATCACTTGTCTTCCTCACTCCAACAGCTTCTTCTTTGGAAGCCTTGTAATTCAGAATCTCAGCACCTCTTCTGGTGATGTACTAGGTTAATGCTTGAATACCTCCTTTGATTTTATGGATTTTGGATGCAAACCAATGAGTTTGGCTCATTTTATCCCTTAATCCAGTGAACTTTTGTGCATGTGATATGAACTACGTATAACACTCAGTTTCTGAAAATCCTGATATAAAAAATAAGTCCTTACTTATTTTCAGGCACAGAGATGATAGTGAGTGTTATCAGAGGCGAGAGAGAGAGAGTGGCATAGTGAAGGAAGACTACAGCAAGGGTCAGGGCAGAGGGAATTATTCTGAGAGAGATCCTGATGGTAAACTTCTTATACTAGTTATGCAGGCAATTAATGACCTTTGTGTCTGCTGAAATGCAGAACTTAGGTTATTCCAGAAAATCTGTGTGTTGTATGCATGAAAATATGGTAATTGAAACCGTCCTGGCTCCCCCACAAGAGTATCACAGCTGCAGGAGTCTCTGCCAACTATGGAAACTTTCATTAGCCTTCCTAACATCACAGGCCAACATTTATATAAATCTCTAGGGGGAGAAAAAAGAAGATATAAAATAGAATGTTTAACCTATTGACTCTATGAACTATTTCAGCTGAAATGCCAAGAATGAATTATACAAGTATCACTACCACAGTAGCATTCTCTTATGACTCAAATTCAGGGATGGGGCTTTACAGAGCCTGGGTGTGAGCGCAATGTCCATAATGTCTGCACTGGCCCAACAGCACTTTTAAAACAGTGGCAGAGGTTTGACTTTCTTGAATAACTAGAAGTTGATCATGGAGACAACACAGGGAATGGTCACCACTGAAAAAAACCCACAAACAACTGCCCCCCCACCCCCAAACAAAAGAACAAATATGCTGATGAAATCTGCATGGGATCTGCACATTTTTATCGCAGTGAAACAACTATCACCCTGAAACAAGGACAAACTTGTGTGTTACTTTTGCAGAAACTTACATGGTAAGTATTTGTGTGTGCATGTACAGCTCCTTTGGCTTCATGTGAGTCCTAGCAAGATCAAAGTCTTAAATACATTATGATCTGCAAGCACTAAGGTAGAAGAAAGGGAGAACTGGAAAGGGACTGTATTCTAGTCTGTTCTTATAAACCAGGCCTGCTTGTATGTACCTTGATGGCAATGGATTTGCGGAGCTCAGCAGAATTATTACATTTATAAACCTTGGTATTTTTACCCAGAAATATTGACTCCCAAAAGGTGGATAAAAGTAAACATTGAAGTCACTCTGCTTCAATGTTGTGAGGCATGACCATGGAAGCTCTGTAAGCTAAGTGAGAAAGGGATGTGATTTTGACTCTTACCAGCACACTGTAAATATGTCTGCTTTTCAAACATGCAAATCCTTATGTTTTAGCAGTTTATGCAAATATTATCAAAGGCAACTCTGCAGGACTTATTTGTTTAACTCTTTCCTCATACTTCTAGTGCATCATTTGAAGACTTCTGAAGCTACAGTCACTTCATAGTTACTCAGTTTGTTGCTGCCCATACAATAAACCAAATACAAGGTACCAAACAGAGCCATTGCAATCCTGTTTTAAAACAAGAGGGACTTGCCCAGGTGCAATGGCTCTCTGAGCAAAATGCCTTCTCAGCTGACATACATAGATTGCATGAGGCTTATGCTCTTTGGTCACTAACCCTTTATGCAGCAGGTTATTAATCTCTATTTGCCAGAATAAAACCCAGTGAATTTGCAAAAGAATTTCTATTGCCATTAAACTAAGTTTTCCATTTGGCATAGGGATTTAGTGGCACTAAACACTGATGGAAAATACAGGAATAAAGAGTGGAACAATTTATAATAGAGAGTATTGATCCAATTATTTTCATGCCTTAAAATACATATGCTCATAAACATTTGATTTTTGGGCACTCCCAGCAGATATCACACTTGGAACAGCAGATATCTACAGTGAATAAAACTCCTGTTGCAGTTCCTCATTCTTAAACTTGCAAAAGACAAACACACAATTTGTAAAATCCTGGACTTGTAAAACTGATTTAAATAAAAAATTTCAAGCTACACAGTAAATATGCAGAGCTTCAATTTATTTACTGAGTTGTATTTTGAGAATTGCTGTAGTTTACCTTTGAGCACTCTGGCACCAGGGAAAAGAATTTAATGACATTACTTTTTACTGCAAAATCACCATGCTACTCAATTTTAAAACCCTATTCTGTTATTAAGGACTAAGGAAGATATTCATCACCAAGACACAGATTCATATTGACATGCAAATCCTCAAGCACAATGAGCAACTGAGATGTTAACAACAAATGTAAGGTAAAACTGCTCAACAAACAAGGCACCTGGGTAGTGCAACAGGTAAGGAACTGTTTCTTGTAATGAGAGAGAAAGCAAAAGAATTTCTTTGCTTAGATGGTCTCCTCACAATCTGCCTGCTGGGAGTCACAAGATCTCCTGACCTACCTCATGTCCTAATTAGATTTAGGTCCTTTCTGCTCCTAAAAGGGTGATGAGGCCCTAGCTCTAGCCAAGGATATGGAGAAGACTCACTCAAGCACATGGAATGCAGTTAAAGCAGACACACCTCCAAGGAAAAAGTAATCTACTCTTCTCAGGTCCTGCACTTTTAGGAGCTGCTTTAAGTATTATAGGTATAACATTTTTTGGTAGAAAATTATTTCTAAAGGGCATGTTTCTTCAATGCTTGCACTTTGCAGAGCAGCAATCATCCCAAAGTGCTGTTCTCCACAACATCAGTGTGCATGGGAATTACAAAGGAATAAGAGAAGACTAGCTGACAGTCTCTCTGCAAAAAAGTAAAAATGCTTCTCGTCAAGCAAGATTCAGATTAGCCCTATCAATACCTTTCTGTGTACTTAACTTCATGCAGAGTCAATACATAATAAAGTTCAGAATGTGATCAGTGTTGGAAAGAGCAGAAATTAAATATGTATGCAAATATAATTTCGGTTTGCATTGTACTGTTACTTCAACCTACCTTTTCCTTGATATTTACAGGAGAATTGATTTCTGCCATGTCTATGCAGAGGAGAGTAGTGTCTCTGAAATGAGAAAAAAATCAAAGAAATTAATTTGGAGGTTTTAGTCCCAACCTGTCAAAGCTACACCTGTAATGACGAATTGCATATGGGTTACCTGTAAGCATCAGAGAAACATGAGAACACAGTGTCCTGCACAGCAGTGCTCAATCCTGCCAAAAGGTAAAGCTAATCCAAATTTCCTACCTTCCCCAGATTAGTTCTGCAAGCACATTTAAAGATGCCTTATGGCTATGAATCCAGAGAGAAGGTGTACCACACTTCTCCCATACCCTCTTCTGAGGCTGTAAAGAGCAGGAAGAAGTACCTTAGATGAACTCAATAGCTCCTGTTTTCTCATTCACCAGCATCCTCAATTTTTGCCAAAAGAATTTATCAATTAATGCAGCCCTAAAATGCAGCTAAATGTGCCAGGAGGTTGGGCTGACAAGCGCTGCACGGCTGTTTGTTGTTTGTTTTTAATTCAAAACTAATTCAGAGGATTTAGTCACACAGCTTCTACTGAAACTAACAGGGTCTGTAGATCTAAATCTCTAAGTCTTATCTGAAAAATTGGGCACAAGAATGGAATTTGCATGTGATTAAGAAACCCTGCAGTATGTTTTCAATTTCCAGTTATGTGGCTGGGTAAGTGAGAGACACTCTACCACATGATGAAGAGTTAACACAAGGAGAGGAGTCCCGTTGCCTAATCTTGCTTCCATCAAAACCAACTGCCTTAAAGTTCACTAGGGAACAGAGCTGAATCTTCACATTTAAAAATTAAATCACACACAAAGAATTACACGACTAAGACAAATGAAACACAAGTTTGGTTCAATCATTCTGTTTAACTCTATTGTACACTGATAAAAAGGTATAGATACATGATAATGAACCCTTAAGTTCATTCTAAGTTTTTAAGTTGGACCAACCTCCTTTCCCCCATTTGAGCATTTGCTATGTGGACTGATACGTATTCCAAAAATTCCTCTAAATCTCTTTCAATGCCCTTAAACAATCCTCCCTTAACTTCTTCTTTGAAACACAGAAGTTTAGTAGAGTTCAAACTCTAGAAATTAAGCACTTCTCTTACAGTATTCACTGACATTTAGATCTTATAATTAATTTCTGTATGCATCCATTTTCTAACTAAAGAGATGAGAGTTAAGGAAGCATATGGGGAAGAGATAATAGGAATAAGAAAAAGAAGTTCATTTGAGTTTTGGTCTGATGAAGAACCAAAAGACAAAAGTAACCTTTTCCACTGCCTGCTATTAAAAAGACATGCTGGAAATGAGTCAGGCTGCTCGTGCCATCTCCATTTTACTAGAGCATGAACAGATGCTCTATTAGAACTCAAATACCTTTTACCTGTATTAAGTCAGTGGCTCAAATGCTTAGCCAAGACTGGAGTCTCACTGTGTTTGATAAGCCTTCTTGGCAACTGGGCCACTGTGTCACTCTGAAGTCCTTACTGTCTGCTGGTACCTCAGAGTGGAAGGTTGCCCTTCCGGCCCCTCCTTATATCAAGAATGAAAGAGCTCAAACTAGTTTCTTTGTCAAGTCCACCCAAAGGCTAGAAGCAGAATTAAAAACATCAGGACAGGGCAGGCAGGAAGATCACACAGAAGGTAAGTTCAGGCAAATGCCATTTCCTGTATTTAGTGTGCTCCAATAACAAAAGAAAGTGCTGAGAAATGCTTGTAGCCTGTAGTCCCTAGACAACTTTTTTTTAATATACTTCTTGTCTTTTAGCTGTCAGCTATTTCTATTTGTCAGAAATAGCTGTCAGCTATTTCTCATGCCAAAGGGGCAAAAACATGAGATATAGATAATCAATTTTCCCATGCAGGCTGGAAAAGCCAGCTCTAAAGTTACTCTGAGTCTCCATGTCCCTTGCTGCTTCTCATAAAAGTATGGCTTCTACCTAGTGACATCAAAGCCATGCTGGATGGGTCCTATTGTCTGTTTAAGAGATACCTGTATGGTAAGGGATACTTAGGGAATTTGACTGGCTTGTTCTTGTATCCAGTACCAAGCAGACTTTGTAATGTTAGAGACAACTGATCAATGCACACTTGCATACTGATTCAAATATACTTAATCCAATCCAGCACCTCATAACAACATTAACAAAAAAAGTAAAATCTGTTCCTGAAGAACCAAACACACAACACAAAAACAAGCTCACTAAGAGAGCTAACAAACTCTTCTGGCCTTAACAGTTTAATCATCTATAAAAATCAGTAAGTAATGCGAAAAGATCTTTGTCACTTTAAATCCTCAAGCTCTTTTTCAACCTATCAGTTTCATACCAAAACTGTACATTTTAAAACTGCATCTTGTATGAAGCAAATTAATTCAATTAATGATAATTTGTGAAAGCCTCCTGCCTCTCAACTAAGGTTTCTTCAAAGATATTAGCTAAATAATTCCTGAAATTTAAATTAATTTTGCTGATTAAACCCTACTACTTAACCAATTCTACTCTTTCTAGCAATGCTCTGACTTGATTTAAAACCAGACATAAAAACTTCATTCAACACCTTGGCAGAATTTGATGTGCCTCCTCTCTGCTGTACACTGCAGGTGTTACTATGATTACAGCCTTCCACCAGTAAATGTGGTGCTGATTCAGCTAGCTTGCAACTGCAAGCTGTTTCAAAAAGACCTAGCATGCTACATGAAACATACTCTCTGCTTCTTTCTTCCTTTCTCTTTTTTCTTTTCCTTTAAAGATAAAGAACTAAGAGAATACCAACTTTTACAAATAGACCCATTTCTCTACACTTCACACACTTCATTAATATGCATATTAAAACTGTCAAAATGAAGATGCTAAAACGGAGTTGGAGCTATTTTTCATTCACCTTCTCCAAGGACAGATTATTGAAATAACATGCATAAAACACTTGCTCATTTATATAACTCAGTCCAGTGCTGCTTGTTACATAAAATACAGATGATACATTAAAAAGAAAATGTCGATGCTGCACTAATTTTTAAAAGCATCATCCTATATGGTTATACTTAATAGCTAACAAATTTAATTTCCTCATTGTAGCACCAACTGATTTAATTACTTAACTAGTGTTTTTTCTCTAGTGTTATTTTAATCTCAGTATTTAACAATTACTTAGTTTCTAATCCTGTGGCAAAAGACTATAGCACATCCATAATTTAATGAACAAAATAGTCCCACTGAAATTTACAAGCTTTATCTGCAAGCTTGGATCTAAGTTTCAGCTGCCACATTCTCATCCTGAGTTCTACAGCAAAGCTTCTTCCTCTGCAAGTTGTAGAACATCAAAACAGGCCCCTCAGCTGAGCCCTAAAGGCACCTAAAGCCAGCGGAGAAGAGTTTACATGTCACCAACAGCATGCACACAAAAGAATGCTTGGAGAAAGATCTCTGACAGAAGATTTTCTGCACTGGCCAAGATTGATACAAGTACTAAATTTAAAACACACAAAACATACTGCATGAGGGATTCTCAGCTTGAATGTCAGCTTACGTGCTTTGTCTTTCTCCACCATCTCCTGCTTGCACTTCTGCTCCTGAAATGTCACTGCTAATCATGTCAAAAGACTTCCAAGAAAAAGAAATTAATGAAAAAAACCCCAACAAACTACAAAGTCCCTTATATAAACGGGTCATTAATTTCTGATACAAATTTCCAAATGCACTACCTGGAGCAGGAGACAGCTCTCAGTTTTCTCATTACATCCTGACCTCAAATACAATCAGGGTGTTTTTTCTAAAGCTATTACACACATCCAAACGAGACATTTCACTTGCCTTGTAAAATGAAGCACTTCAACAGCATTCAAGGGAATGCTGCAAAGAAGACTGGACTACTTTTGGCAGAGTTTTACTTCTCTCCCCTACCAAATGAAGCAATTCATATTAGTCTGTGCAGGTTTGAGCTACCATGGACGTGAACCAGGGCATCTATGGTGCTGGCACATGCTCTGTCCTGCTGACCTTAACTGTAAGAAGCAACGTCCAGCAGGCAGACAGTTACAGGAACGGCCTTTAACCACTGCAGAAAAACATGTCAGAGCTCACCTGTCACAGCCTAAAGTACGTGGCTGCTTGCCCAGCCTTTACAGAAGTTTCCTTTCTGTCTCCAAGCAGCAGTGAAATCCCACTGCTGCTGTGTTAAGCTTTCCAAGAATGCCCACCACCTTCCCACTGGTACCAGTATCAGAGGTGCTTGGCCCACAGACACCTCCCAGCCAGCCAGACCATGGGAAAACTGACAAACACTCCATTCTATACAGCATTATGGATGGGTGAGATTGCCTGCATCTCAAGCATCAAAGAATCACAACAACTCTGTATCTTGCCACTGCTGCAAAACCTGGCACATTTAAATTTCACACTTCAAAACTGTGTCAGATGTTCCCCACTCCTAAAAACATAAAAAAAAAAAAATCTCCTTGCAAATACACAGAGAGGAAAAGTAGTTTATGAAAGCGTAAGGGTTGCCAGAAAGATACAATTTGTAAAAATACCCTGTTCACAGTAAAGTCTATCAGAGTGGAGACCATGTGTGACACCTGCTGCACCACTTCTGACATCTGAAAATGCAACTTTGGCAAGGAGATCAGAAAATTCCCCATTAAACAGCACATAATAATGTGCTGTTGGGAGGATTTCCCATTTGTAGGCTTATGGATGAATGCCTTCCTACACTCCAAAAATTGTCATAGTTCCTCATCTGCACACTGCAACTGTTTCCTTTTATAAGGAAATACTACCTCAGCAAACCAAGAATTCCAGGTCTGACTTGACCCTTGCCAATGCTTCTCTAATCCTAGTCAGAGTCAGTTTTGTCTATTAAGAGAGAAACTAGAGTTTACAATTTTGACACTCAATTTTTTTCATGAAGTAAAACAACACCAGAATATGAATTCTAATAATTTTCTATTTTTAATTACAGATTGTTTTCTCATTTCCAAAGTTCAGTCAAAATCCCCCAGCTCCAAAAAGCTAGACAGGTATGGGCAGAACAAAGCAATTACAATTTTAGAGGAACTTCAAAAAATAAGAAAAAAAAAAAAGCTAAGTACCTGTGCTGGTTTTGGCTGGGATTGAGTTAATTTTCTTCACAGCAGCTACAACACAGGGATGTTGTAGTTACTGCCAGCATTTCTTACACAGCAACAAGACCTTTTCTGCCTCTCACCCCACCCCAGCAGCGAGGAGGCTGAGGGGCACAAGGAATTGGAGGGGACAGAGCCAGGGCAGCTGAGCAAAGGGATATTCCATATCGTATGATGTGAGGCTCAGCATACAAAGCTCTGTCACTCAAACCTCACTCCCATGGGGAGACAGTGAATGAGCAGCTGTGTGGTGCTTAGTTGCTGGCTGGGATTAAACCATGACAGTATCTAATGAGATTGTAGCAGCCTGCACTATGCTTTCATCTTCTCTATTTCTACCTTCTCTACAGAATTACATCTCATTTTCAAATGGGATTCCTATCCACCCATATATATTATATTACACTGCCTGCAGACATTGACATGACCCAGGTAAAAGCCACATCAGCAGAATCAGAGACACATGGCCTCCATTTCATTTGACTTTGTTTCTCGTTATAAAGAAATGCTACTAGAGAAGCGCACATGAGGCCTGAGATGAACACGATTTTTCTGATGCAGTTTTAAGCTAATACTGTTACACCAGAAAGACTGAAAAAAGTCCGAGAGTGAGAATCCAAAATTCAAGAATTTCAGAAAGGAATTATTTTGGTTTTCATTCAGATTTTATTTAAATAGAAGAAAAAGTAAATCAGATCAAATGGACAAACATCAGCATGCCACAGATTGTGGGACTACAAGAAATACCAATATTCAGACATTTGTCTTCAGTGTCTTGAGATCATGAATGGGTACAATGTTCTATTTGCTGTAGTCTCCTGTCTACAGATAAACATAATAATTAAATGCAAAAACATAACCAGAGTCAGGAGCACCCAGGCCATATTAACAAGTGTCCTCACAGTTGTCCTTTCAGCCTTTTGTGTCACTAGGAATGAACATACCGACTAAAATCACCATAAAATGTTATTAATACAGAACTGGTGTTTTCCAGTCCTGTTTTGTATCTTTGTAATGACTGCATGTAGAAATTTTTTATCCACACCACCATTTGGTATTTCTTGTTTTTTGGAAGTTTGAGATTAGCCACTTCAGACTAGATAAGCACCCCAGGTAAGTTTCATGACATCTGAGGCCTTCAAAATCCTTTCCTTTAAATGCCTGCATAAACATATGTATGGGAGTGCACACACATTCCAGAACATTCCCCATCTGCAGAGTCCAGTCCCACTACCGTCCTCGGTCACGCTTGTCTCAATCACAGAATGCAGCTGTTGCCTCTGCATTCTCCCTCCTGCTCAGCTATTGCAGCCAGACTCTACTGGTCAGCACACTCTGCCTCAAACCTACTGGCTGCAGATCTGGAAACAGGATGCAGGAAATAAAACATCTCACTGATTCCACACACAGCTCTGGATTCCTACAGAAAGGAGGCTTATGCTCCCCCATTATTTATCACCTCCTCCTGAGGATTTGTGAATTCCTGACTGTGCAGTCTGAGGAAGAAGCAGATGTCTCAGATCCACAGCCCTGCAGGCTGCTCGCTTGGAAACGGGCAGTAAGGGGTAAAGGTTTGGAAAATGTGCAGTGGTGCATCAGGTACTCAGCTATGCTATTTAACACTATAAAGCCCATATCCGAGAGACCACAGACCTATATGCTAAAAAGGAAAAAGGGACAAAGGTGAGAGTGGGCTATGTGAGGAAGGACAGTCCTTAGTACCTGGATCAGTGCCCTACTGTCTTCTATCCTCCTCAGATTTCTGCCAAGGGCAGGAATGGCTCTGGGCAGGTACCACAGATACACTGCCATGTCCAGTCAGTGTTGCAACAAAATGGTTAGGCACCAGTAAGTTCTGTACCTCATTCTGAAAAAAAAAATTGCTCTTTGCCCTTGTTTATGCTCTCCCTTCCTAAGCAGAGATGGTACCATCCATGTAAGCCAGGGAGAGCCTGTGCCTCTCCCCTCTTGTCAGCTGACTTACTTCCATCCCTCTCCCAGTTCCAGTGTGTGAGAAGCCAGAACACTGCTTATGCAGGCTCCACAGGCATTTGTGTTTCCACAGAGATGTGGTGTGTGAGGGATCCTCAGGTCCTCCCTGCACTTGGTGTTGCAGCTCCACTGTATGAGAACCTTGCAGAGGAACACTAGCACTTACCAGGGTCACATTAAGAGAGGGTCAAAAGAAAGCTACTGACTGGCATCTTCCCCAAACTCCATTAACATTTCATCCCAACAGTTCACAAGTCTTCAGTGATATAACCATATCTTTTGATACTGACATCACAAAAGATTCTGGCTGTATTTTCTATCACTGGTCCACAGATAACAACTCACCCTTGGTTAAAAGTGAGGCTGCTAGCAAACACTTCCTGTACAGTCTTTGACTGCTGGTCTGTCCTATCAAAGCAAAGCTCTTCTTTAACACAGGTTTCAGCGTGGCTTCCCCAGGGACTGGTGTCACTGTACAAGCTGGTGCTCACTCATGACAAGTGAGAAAAATATTTTCATTTAATAGTAAGAAATTATCAACTCATTAAAATCTTTGGAACTTTGGAAAAAAATGAGGACTCCTGTTCTATAATTGTTTATATAAAGAACATGAAACAGCTCAAATAGAAGAGACAGAAAAAACTTATCCCAGCAGCCCAATGACAAGAGAATGTCTCCAGCTTACAGACATTTAGATTTAGTGCCTGTTTCAAAGCTGCCCGCTGCTACACTAGAAGAGTACTTTAACCCCTAGGCCATTTTTAAAGAAGAGGATTTCTCTAAAGAGTTTTCTTGTTTCCCTCAAACACACCTATTAGCCTCCTAGAAACAGGTAAGAGCCAGCAAAGGCAGATCCCCACTTCAGAGCTCCAAAGGTAGGAAATCCAGCACCATTGCATAACTACCACAACTGCCCAGTGGCTGCTCAGGATAAAGTATCCACTTGCTGGCTTCTGATGCTCCCCACTTCAGGGACTGCATCCAGGGGCTCTATATCCTGCCTGCTCGGCAGGAGAATGCTGCTGGAAGCCTAGAGCTTGTGTTCTGCTGGCTGGCATCCTAGAGGTACATCTGCAGAGCATCACTGTGATTCAGCATAATCTGAATTCCCTGTTTTACTCATGTATCATACTAGTAGAGCTGAGCCCAATTGACAATAGATGAATTCAGCTACATGGCAGGTAAAATGGTCCTCTCTGATAGGCAGGAGGGAGGGATGGGGGTTCTGGAAAAAAAAAATTCAGACTGAGTTTCCTCAGTAAGACTTGCCAAAATAAACACTAGCCTTTTGCTCTTCCTCAAACGCCCCAAAATATCTTCCTAAGCATACTGATAAAGAGCACTGAAATAGCAAAAAACAATCTACTCAAATTCTACATCTGCATGACCTTCCTGCAAAACAACAAAAAAGGTTAACTTTCAGTTTTTACAAACGAGGCATTCTCTTCCAAGTTGCTCTCGCCAGGGACTTGAGCTATTAAGCCATTTATGCTGGCTCTGATTTCAGCTCAGAATGGGATGCCAAGAGACAGCGTCAGTTCGTTTGCTTCCGTGGTTGCCCAAATGTGGACTGCTACAAGAGCACGGCATGGGAATGCTAACAGGGAAGTTAGTGGGAGCATTACTTGAGTCCATCACAGTGGTTTCTCTAAACAGTAAGAGCAGAAGTACAAAAGGGAATGTCAGGAAGTGTTCAAATTCATACTTGTTTTGGATATCAAGAAATAAATTATCACAAGGAATCAAACTTCTACCAGCAGACTGGTACAGTATAGTAAATTCTCAATCTTGGAATAAACCTCAAGTTCAAAGATGGTCCTGGAGCTATTCTGATTTCAGCCTTCTTTCTTTTAAGTATTCAAAGTTCACGTCACCTTTCCTTCTTGCTCAGTCATCTCTGAAGAACCAGTTTACTGTTATTAGACGTGCAAGGCTGACCCTCAGCAAATATAATCCTTTGAATCCAAAGAGCTATGTGGACTTGACCCAGCTGCTTGCTGGTCCCACAGGAGCCCCCCAGCTGCAGACAGAGAAGAAGTCATCAGAGGTGCCCTGACCAAGCATGCAAGGAAGCACCACAGTCATGATGAGTTGGCAAGTTTACAGTGAGTTTGGGAAAAGGAAGCACTTCATCAGAGCTCTGAAAGAGCTCCCTGAATAAAGGGTTTCTGATGAGAACTGATAAAGCCAGGTGCTCAACTGGAGGCAAGACAGGCCTGAAGAAGCTCTAGTGTGGTGAGACCTCAGGTAAGTAACATGTATTCAAAGTATAGGTAACCATATTTTATGAGTCAGTGAATTTATGTATATGCTTGAAGATAAATACCTGATTTAAATGTGCCAAAGCAGTCTGAACCTTCCAAAACGAAACACTGAAATTAAATACAGCCTTTCATTTTCTATAACCAAGTCACCTCATATAGTTCCTTTGAAGAAGATGCAAATTTTTCCCTGAACACTATTTGAATTATTATATATTATATGCATATGTATACACACAAAACGTACATACATAAAAGGGCTAACAAATGTTTACAAGTTTCTCTAGTAAAATGACTTGATGTATATCCACAATGAACAGACATAGGCCCAGCAGTATTCCCATATTAACAGTACCTGCAGAATCGGACATTACACTGTCACCACCACTGACATTTTGATATCCTCAGATTTATGGCAAAAGCTAGTTTTCCTCTCCTCCCCCACCTTCCCACTGCCAAGGAAAACATTGATTTTCTGATATTAACAAAAGGTATTCCTGGAAACAACAAAAGCACATAAATAAGTTAACCCATAATAACTTATTGTTCATACAGTCCTTCAACCTAATTGCTATTACACATGAATAAGCAGCTATTAGAATTAGAGCATTTACTGGACTTTGAACTGCACTTTCCAGAGGTAAAACCCAAAAGAAACCCATTATTTTTTTCAACTGAAACTTACACTACCCATCTACATCAACATTAATTGTAGAAGTACAGTCAATAAATGCAGACTGTATACTGCCAAAAATATGCAAAAGCATCTTGACCAGTCCCGCCTCCGTACCCTCCCCAACAGTCAGGAGACAATCTTAAAAAACTTTTCTGCTTCTGAAGGTCAATAGGTAATGAAGTGTTGCTGATATGCATGAACTGAGGTCCCTGTTTAGACAGGTATATTAAGGTTTTGGGTTTTTTTTTAAATTACAAGTTTCTTAACTTGGCAAGGGCAATCCAAAGATAAAGCTGTTTGACTAGCTCAAGTTGTTTGACTAGCTAGGACATATGGACAGCAAACGGAGTAATTTCATCAACAGAATGAAAAGAAGACACTTTGTTTATTTGTTGAGGAACATTTTCAAGAAAATAAAACCATGTCTTATTTTAAGGTAGTTTTCTCACAGATAGGTAAGCTCAGTTACACTCTACAGCACAGATAGATATTCTAAAGCACCTTTCAGCTCATCTGTTTGTGCCCACTCACTGGAAGCAATCTATCTTTGGCATGCTAGAATCCACAAAAAGATCAATTCTGTGGACAAACCTTTAGTTTGCACCTGTTCAGAATTTCTGAAGCGAAATATTTAACACAGCTTTGGAGGATAAGGTAACATACTATTTGCTTCATAGAATTCAGTGTTCAAAAGCATCAAATTAAGCTCTAACTTGTAGTTACCTAGGTTACTAGAGGCTGCAGGCTCTACCAGCTGAAAATCCCAGTGTCCTAAAGGATGCCAAACCCACTTTTCTTGGGCAAACATGGATAGCAGCAGGTTTCAGACACTGTATTGGGTTTGTGTGACAATGTTCTGATAGTGGAGGGGCTTATAGGCATGGCTTCTGTGAGAAAATCCCAGAAGTTTCCCTCGTGTTTGACAGTCAATGCCAGTCAGCTTCAAGACACATCTGCCACTGGCTAAGGTCGATCCCAGCAGCAACCACTGGAAGTGCCTCTCTTAAGAAGGGCGGGGTGAAGAAAGTTGTGCAGCAGCAATTGTGGGTGGAGAGAGGACTAAGAAAGAATATATGAAAGGAACAGCTCTGTCAGACACCAAGGTCAGTAGAGAAGGAGGGGCAGGAGGTGCTCCAGGCACCGGAGCTGAGATTCCCCTGCAGCCTGTGGTGCAGCCCATGGGAGTCCACAGGGATGCAGAGATCCACCTGCAGCCTGTGGAGGACACCACACTGTAGCGAGTGGATGACTGAAGGAGGCTGTATCCCTGTGGAAAGCCCTCACTGGAAAAAGCTCCTGGCAGTGGCCTGTGGAGCCTTGGAAAGAGGGGCCCATGCAAGAGCAAGTTTGCAAGTAGGCCTTGTGATGCCATGGGGGGCTCACTCTGGAGCAGGCTGTGCCTGAAGGACTGCACACCATCAGAAGGGACTCTTGCTGGTGCAGTACAAGGATCCACACTGGTGCAGTTTGTGAAGAACTGTAGCTCATGGGAAGCCCCCATGCTGGAGGACTTCACAGAGGGCTGTGTTCCATGGCAGGGACCCCACACTGGAGCAGGGGAAGAGTGTGGGGAGTCCTTCCCCTGAGGAGGAAAGATCAGCAGATGCAATGAACTGACCATGACCCACATTACCCATCCACCAGAACTGCTCTGGAGAGGAGTTAGAGAACTTGGGAGTAAAGTTAAGCTTGAGAAAAAGGGAGGGCGGGGGGAAGGTGTTTTAAAATTTAGGGGGGTTTTCTCATTATCTTATTGACTGGTAATAAATTAAGCTAATTTATCCAAGTCTAGTCTGTTTTGCCTGTGATGGTAATGGCTGAGTGATCTGTCCCTGACCTCCTGACCCACAAATCTTTTGCTATGTTTTCTCTCTCCTACCCAGCTGAGGAGAGAAGGGACAGAGACACGTGTTGGTAACCTGGTATCCAGCCAGGGTCATCCCATCACAGGCATGCAAAAAACCATTTTTTATGGGAACCTCAAAATTGCTTTAACTGCTAAGTCTCTCTTCTCATTGCTGTTAATTAACAACATTACAACAGCACTGACAAGCTCTTATACATTGCATGTAGGCGCTATCAAAAACCCAGTGCTGGTTAACAGTTACCACACTGAGCAAGTCAACGTCTCAGCAAGTCAAACTCCCAGTATCTCAACTTGCTCTAACCATGCTGTCAGCAGTAAGAACTGCCAGACAATAAAATGAGCTAGCTAGGAATTTCCCAATCAAATGGGTTTTACTGGGGTTTGGTGAAGCTACTTCAGCATAACCAAAACATTTCTCAAACACCAGCTAAGCAAGGGCTCCTCAAAAGCTAACTGAATTCCCTGTTAGCCAGTTATCCTTCCAAAAAAGCCCAAATCACAGCAAAACTTGGGATAAGCAAACTTCAGCTTAACAAAGCAGGAAGTTACTATGGCTTGTGCAGACATAGAAGAGCTGACCACAGCATTTATTATCAAGTAAAGCACTGTATCAGTCACGTCTTTCCTTGATTATTCTACAGCCTCACCAAGCAAAGGCAGAGGCGACTCCTGAACAAAGTGTTTGACTGTATTTTTATGAAGCCATGCACCAAGTTATCATCTTCATTCATAATGAGTAGTTCTGGCAGTCACCCATACAGATTTCTTACTGCAGACAAAAGCACAGTAAGAGCTGCCACAAATTCACATTTCCAATTTAGCCACACACTAAAACAAGCAGGGCTGGCTCTGCAGGCAGCAGACGTGAGCTGTGACTGGATTCTGTGGTTAACAGAGCTCTGTCACTGGCATCCACAGAAGCAAAGACTTGACCTAAAGAGAGCTGGACTTATAGTTGCTCAATATCTGGACCCTCCAATAATGAAGAAAAAAAAAAAAGACCCACGTATGAGACTATGAATTTACACGTATGAATTTACACAGGATGAGATTCAGCTCCATTGGCTGCCTTCCTTAAACATGCAATTTACTTCCCAATAATAGACACAGGAAGAGTTTTTCCAAGACCTGAACTTTATCACTATTTTTCCAGGGGTTCTGCTCCTTAACTGAGATCAGACACCTTGCTCACAATCAGAGCACAGCAAACAGGGAATGCTTTGGCTCTTTCTAAACTGCCTGAACTGTGCAGTTGGAGGAAAAATACAGGAACTCTTTCACCACTTTATCCCCACATACACCCGGCTTTTGGACAGGGCACAGATTTCTGCCTTGATCTTCCCTTCTAGAAGAATACACACTTCATCCTAGTGGCCTCAGAGAACATTTGTTCCTTTGCTGCTGAAAATAAAGATTTCCATAATTCTTCCAACCTGTTCCAACTGCCTGCTCCACAGTGGGAACGAAAAATGGAAATTATCACTGGCAAAGAAAAACTACCTGCACTACTGATGAACCTTTACAGCTGAACCATTTCAAAACATACTGGAGGGGGCAATTCTGTTTTGCCTTCACTGTGGGCTGCCTTTTATGAATATGTTCACTCTTCCCTGCCATACAAGGGAAGTTTCATTCAAGTCAGTGCTTTCATGTTAAAAAGGCATGAGAAATTGCATAGACCTTTTCACGAAGACATTGGGGTTTCAGTTCCACTGTTTTACTGCATGATCAACCAAATCCCATATTGTCATCTCTCTCCTGGAATGACAGCACTGACTGACCCAGTAAGAGGTTTGGAGGTGGCTGCCTGGCACTCTTACATTTAGACCAGTCACACTGCTACACATTTTTGTATGTTTTGTAATGCTTTTCACTACCAGGAACAAATCTTCCCTCTCTTCATATTAAAAAGTGGAATAAAGAAGGGCCACCAATAACAGAGCAGGCCAAATACCCTAAAAATAAAGAATCAATTCAAGAACTCGAGAGTTCTCCTTTAATCTTGATTATTTTCTCTAAAATTCTGTGAAAGCTCAACTTGCTTTCAGTTTCAGACTTTGATATTGATCAAAGTAATCACTGAGCTCTAATCTGAATTACCAAACTCTTTGCATCACACAGCTGCCAGTTATATTTCACTGACAGCAACATACATAACCAAAACTAAGGTGTTACAGGGAAGAACAGGGCCATTCACTGATTTTTGTTCAGAAGTGAACTAAGATTTCATTCCTACTTCAAATCTTTTATTTTTAGTTTTTCCATTTCTTAGGATAACTCCATAGATCTAATTCTTAATGAAGCAATTCTGAAAGCATTTTATCTGTCTAGTCTCATGATAAACAAGACTCACAGAGTTGATTATTTTAAGGCACAAAATCACATACTTATACAGACAGTAACAAGATGCACCTATGAGCAATTAGAGAATTACTCATTTCTGACGGGGGTCTGATGTTCATGCTAGGTAAAATTTCTCCAGAATTGTTCTTGCAGGACAGAGTCAGCTTGAATATGCAGACCCTACTAAGACAAGCATTTAAATGCTACTGAATTCCCCGAAACAAATTTTTGAGACACTTTTCAGCGAAAAATGAACTTCAGCAAATTCTTATGAGTCTTTCTGAACTGTTTCAGAAGTGTGCATGATTCTAATGAAAATTTCACATGTGCACATACAAGAAAACATTTTTAATCAAGAATACTGTTTTTAAGATCTGACAATAGGATTTTGTTCTTCTGATAATTTCTTTTTCAGTACTACATCAAAAGGAAAAAAAGTGGTATGATTTGGGGTTGTGGTGGGTCTGACTGGGATGGAGTTAATTTCTCACAGCAGCCCACATGGTGCTGTGTTTTGGCTCTGTGGCTACAACAGTGCTGACAACACACCAGTGTTTTGGCTGTTGCTGAGCTGTGCTTGCACAGTGTCAAGGCCACCTCTGCTTCCCACTACACCCCCACAGCCAGGCTGAGGGTGGGCAAGAGGCTGGGACCAGACACAGCTGGGACTCAGAGTGACCCAAGGGACATTCCACATGATGTATCCTCAAGTTCACAAATAAAAACTGGGATAAAGAAAGAAAAGGGTTTTTTTTTTTGATTTCAAGCAAGTTTTATGGCTGTTGTTTAGAGACTGGCTGGGCATCAGTCTGCCATCACCTGGTATGCCATCTCCCCTGCTCTGCTTGTTTTTTCACCCCCTGAGCCCAGCTTTTCTTTAACTATTAAATTGTTTTTCAACTCGACTCAAGAGTTGTCTTTTGTTCTCCCTATTTTCTCCTCTATCCCCCTGTGGAGAGCTGCTGCAGGGAGTGAGTTAGGAGCTGTGTGGGTGCTTGGCTGCTGGCCAGGGTGAACCCACCACAGCGAATCAAAATGAAAACCCACCCCAGACTGGTGTACTCTCTTCTCAGACCCTGATCTAGAACTTGCCCCAGTATTCAATGTCTATAAAAACTCTGTTTCTTGAGATACTTGTAGGGCACTTTACTCTGAATATCTAAGCTGAGTACAATCCTCATCCCAACTCTACAGTCTGAGGAAGTATTTGTTATTCTCATTCTGCTGAGGGGTTAATAAGTGGAAGGACTACAGGAAAAAATTTTCAGAGTTGATAAAAAAATTTGGCTTTATTTGCAGAAAGAACATTTACACACAGCCATCTTTTAGCAGCAACCTGAAGGTTTCTCAGAGCTGAAAAACAATCCCTTTGCAAGTTTAACAACTTTACTGAGTTCCCTACTACTGCCCCTCCAAGTACAGGATTCACAAATACGGATCTTTACTACCAAGCCAGCAAGTTTCCTTATTCTCAGGGCCACAAGGTATCATTCTGGTGTGGAAGACCAAAGTGCAGCTGAAAAACCAGCATCTTTCACAGAAATGACTGGCTCTGAGAAATCTGTGTGTTGTGTAACACTGCTGATAAGGGTGGAGATGCTTCCAAGATACCGTGCTGTCTAGGCAGCCCATCTGTTTCTGACAGCTCAATTTCTGGTCAGCAACTGACCCGGTGAGTCACTCTGCTTGTACTATACAGAGCTCAGGGCCAGACAAGCAATATTTCATCATGTACTTGGCCACACTTGCGATCAGCAGATGTCTAAGAACTACTCTGGGCACGTATCTTTTTCTTCTTTCCTTTGAGGAAGTCACACAGCTCACCACCACCGAGTTCAGCATGCTGAATTATTAACTACCAGATTGATTCTATTCAGCCACTCCCCTGTGAGCTTTCCACTACCAAAAGCTTTGAAAGTTTGCCATATGGCAATTCTGTGCAAAAAGTCTGAAGCAAAAAGGAAATCCTTAAGAAACAGCATAACTGCGTCCACCAAAGAAACAGTGCATGAAGTGAATAACGTGCAAATGAAATGAGTTCTCTTTCAATTTATTTATTACAATGCCTGAGCATTTCAGAAACTTCAATACATAATCGTATTTATCATTCTGACACCCATGCTTAAGTGCAGGAGTACTGTTATCTCACTTTATGGATTTAAAATTGAGGAATCAAGTGATTCACTGAATATTTCTCAGGAAGCCATTTATACAGGACACAATCCAGGTTTCCTAAGCTGCAAGGAAACTGGAGAACCTTACAGACATTTGAAAAAAAAAAAGGTCATCTCCATTAGAATGACACAGAAGGATGAGGTCATTAGCCCACTTGTTAGATTCAGGCTTGGAACAGACTTAGCTTATGATTTTTAATTTGCTGGACATAGAGAAACTTCCTCCTTCGGACAAAACGGCAAAAGGAATTACTTGATGTGTTCAAACAAATATTTTCTTCATAACAAGTGACAAAAAGCATGGGGTTTAGATCACCTCTAAAAATAGGCAATTGCAGAGACCCCATTTCTCAGTTTTGTAGACTATATGTGTATCTAGTTTTTTCTAAATTACTACAAAGCTATCCTTTCCCACTACCCTCTGAACATCATTTTGGACTATACTTAGTGTGATATGACTTCAGAATACCACTTCAGAACAACTTTCAGTTGCAAAACATGCTACATCTTATCTTCACAATGGTTCAGACAATTACAAAAGATGAGGAGATGGTGAGGAGCAGCAGTAGGACCATACAGCATAAAAGCTGGTAACTTAGTGACATAGAGAAAGAAGACAAAGAAGAGAAATTTATATGGAATGGTGAATGATAGACTCCGGAGGCAAAACTGCCCCTTCCCTAGGAGTGTTCAGGGCCAGGCTGGATGGGGCTCTCAGCAACCTGGTCTAATGTAAGGTGTCCCTGGCCATGGCTGGAGGCTTGGAACAAGATGATCTTCCCTTCCAACCCAAGCTACTCTATGACTTCCATATGATTCAGCTTTCAAGATGTTCAAATAGACTGCCCTACTCTGGTGAAAGCAGCCCCAAAGTTCCTGGCTTCTTGTTACTGCATGGATAGACCTGTAAGTAAAGAACCTTCCTATCTGAATGATCAGCAAAGAGAGATAAAAAGTATCTTACCACTGCAAATGACTCCAGTTTCTGTTCCTATTTTTCTGTCTTCTCCAATAGACTCCTGTATCTCCTGCAAAAATAGCTGGAAGTTAAAAAAAAAAGCCAAATAAGTACTTAATTTTTTTTCTTGATTTGCTTTACTGTCTTCTCACATGAGACTTTCGTGAAAAAACCATCCCTCATTCTTTTACTGCTGTGGTCAACACACAGGGGTGCCCTTACCTGTTTTGCAGGGTTTATCTTTTCTAAGAGCCCATCTTTACTGCCATGAAAGCTCAGGCAATCCCCTGAGCCTCGCTGTTACTCCATTCCTGACCACACATACAATTCTCCCCTGAAACAAACCCTTTTTTAAAGCATGTATTTTAAGCTTAAACTAGCCAGCACATGGGATGTGCAGAAATATAAACTTAAGCAATGAAAACTATTTTATCATTAATGCAAGAGAGCCATAGGTGCAAGTTAGAGTAACGTAGCAGTTACTAATCAAACCTCTCTGAGCAGCACTAGTGCAGTTTCACTGTGGTCATTCTCCAGAAACAACAGTATCATCTCAAGAATACTAACTCAGATGAAACAAAGGGAAACCCAAAGAGTGACACCAGCACTTGTTCGTAATACAAGGCCTTTGCTGATTTGCATATAAATTTCAGAAGAACTGTCCCCAAAGTTAAAGACACACAACCACATGGAAAACTGAGTGCCTGTTTACCTCCATACACGAATGAATGGAAACTGATCTCCCAATTTCATTAGTGTGGGGAAGTAGTTAAGTTTTGTATTCTCTTGTGCAGTAAGGACAAGGCAGTCACGGTCTATGGTTTACCATGCATGCCAGACAGAAATTATTCCTCTTTGGCAGCTATTAAGTGAGTTGCACACTGGTTCTTGTTTGCTTTGGAATAAAATCTGTTTAGGAGTCCTTCAACTAATCCTAAAAGAATATTGCAACATTTCTGAACATCCTGACTGCTGAAATCAGCCTCTGCTAAGCCATTATGACTAGATTGTCTTTAAAAATTTCTGCTTCTGTACTACCAAAGTACTTGCCCTATATACAGACTAGAAGTGTGTGACTGCTGTCATATTTCATTCATTTTATCCTTATTGAAACTACATATTTTGCCAAGGCCAAAATGAATTTTAGACTGTGTAAGTCCTGCAAGCATCACAGATTTTAGTTTAAAGCAAGGCAGAAAGCTCTTAATTGCTTCTGCATCCGAAACAGCCAGATGTTCCCTGAAGCACTTCACCTGGCAAAGGCTCCCACAACAAAGACTCTCACAGCTTATGTCCCAAAGTCCATTACAATCTAAACACACATTTCTGCATGGCTTGCTGAGTCACAGTTATGTTCAAAATCAAAGGAATGAATAGAGCAATTTAAAATGTGATGCTTCGATGAAGAAATACAAGTACTCACACATGTCAGTGTTAAAGAGCATTTCTGGGTGTTGGAATCTATACAACAAGCACAGATCCATGAGACGAATAGAGGGGCTGGAAACTTGGTGAGGGAAGCATACCCAATTCCTTGCCTTTGGGCAGAATAACCCTACCAAGCACTGGGGAGGAGGCCTATGTGATGGCCCTACCAGGAGTTTTTTCTTTGGGGCAAGTAAGGGCAAGATTTGGCTTTTTCCCTCAAAGTGACACAAGGAAGGGCTGAAAACTCATCCCTTTTGTCCACTGAGCACCTGAATCAAAACAGAGAAGACAACAACATTCATAATAGCTACTGCATTTCTTACACCAACATACAGACATTTAGCTCCTTCCAGTACTGTCTGCAGTCTGCAGGAATTATTTTTAGGATTTAAACACAGCAAATCAGATCACAGACATTAATGCACTCAGGCACTCTAGTGAATCTTTTTTTTTCCTGCATCATATCACCTACAAAACCCCAGTTTTGATATTTTTCAACCCAGGCTACGGAGGAGAATCCTCTCCAACTTCACTGGAAAACTAAAACCTGAAAAAGTCAAATGGGAAGAGCTTTATAGCTTAAAATTTATTTTTTCCTTCTGCTCAATGAGGTCTTTTGACAATTTTTGTCTTTTAGAACTTCACAAGATTTAAAGAAGTAGGTGACAGATAATGTCAGAATCCCATTTATTGATATGGTCAAAAAATATGGTCACTGGTATGAAATTATTCCAGCTAGGATTATAATTATTGCCCCTTAAGAGCTATTATTAGAAACTATTTTAAAAGACAAAGGAACATAAACAAAATTTGAAGTCCAAAGTTCTTGTTTTGCATCACCATAAAGTAATAAAGCAGACAGCCAACTGTACACTATATGTGAAATTATAAACCCTCCCCATTTTACTGCGTGCAGTAAAGATTTGTTCCTTCCAAGCAATACCACATCTATCAAATTTGACCAAATGAGATGTATTACCATGAAAAAAATTGATTCATTCTACAAGACATCTTTTCACAGTTTGATGGCCTTCCTAAATCACCACTTTGTCTTTACTCAATGGTCCATGACATGTTATCAAACAGTACGCAGGAAAAAATGACTCAAGGGAGGAGAAAGGAAATGGAGAGTAAAGGTACAACAGTTAAAAGGAAACTTATTTCACTTATGTATCATCACAGAAAATACTGTTGCTTAACATGCAAGTGTGCAAGGTAATTTACCATTATAATGAAAGGTCAATTCTTGAAGTGATTTTTATTCTCAAACAACAAAAAGACCCTGAAATAGGAAGGCACGCTGTCACTCTGCAGGCCTTAGAAAATGGACTGAAAAACAGTGGCCCATATTCCTCTGTGGCAGATCCCTGGCTGATGAAGGCTATATGCATGGAGATGACATGATACCCCCACAAAAAACCTTAAACACATTGTCCTCCACTGCAGAGTATGAAGAAGGAAAACGCAGAGCTTCAGATATCACATCACCAAACCACACATCCACCAGAGCTCGGTGACAAACAACTGCACCAAAACCAACCTAGGCCCAAACACCTGCCAGGAATCAGTGCTCACTGCAGTGCTACAGCCCTGCAGAACACACAAATAAACCAAACATTTTAATCCCTCCCCATCTTGAGCTGTGACTTCTTCAGCAGTTCCCTAATCCTAGTATTAGCATCATATGTGGCAATATAAGACCCAGACTCAAAGTTTAAATCTAGATCAGAACAGCTATTCATTGTGACATGGTCCTTAATGAACCCAGAGAGCAGAATAAAAGCATGACATGAGCTATATAACACTATACATTGGAGTCCTCATCCTACAGAAGTCTTTATTCTTCAGAAGAGTAAAACAAGGCCTTTGACCCTTTTTCTTCTGATGCCTAACCCTGACCCCAGCCTTAACCTAGGATTTCACAACACACCCATCACGAAGAAGAGCTCAAAAACTCTAACACTGCACTCTTCTAATTCCACTGCAAACCCTTGAGCCTTCTAGACTCTGACAGCAAACATAACCTGCAATTCCTCCATTCCCAAGTAAATATCCTATATAAATAGGACTGGCACACCTGTGCAAAACACTGTGCTAAATATATCCCATATTGCATATAGTTACTGCAATTAACTGGAAATTGCCAGAGTCTGTTAAGAATAGTTTGTTTGGCTTCTGTTTTGGGTTGGTTTTTTGCTTATTTTTAAAAAATATTAAAAGCTAAGTTTATAGTGGAATCGGAGGCATACTGAGCTGGGATGAATGCTGATAACACAAGGAAGCACTGGACTACAGACAGCTAGCCTCCATTCCAGGCTATTTCTTTGGTGAGGCCACTGATGGAACACCTAGGTGAGAAGAAAGTCAGCACAAGGCAAGGGATCTTCTGAATGTTGATATGAATGACTGCAAAGGCTATTTACAGTCTGCGGGTCCACAAAAAAGTGAGATTTTGTTGATGATTATGGCACAAAAAAGAGGTTTTTTGGCCCTTTTCTGGGTTTTGATTTTGGCCTAACTAATGAGTCACATTTCCCTAACTGCCAGTGCAGCTGTTTAGCACATGGAAAGCAAACCTCACTTCCTTTGACAGTCAGACCTTAACACATCTACTCTCAGCATTATGCCCAACACAGATTGTAAATTCTGATGTAGCCAAAGTAAATCCGGGTTTCTCCTTGCCTGTCACTGCTACACTTCAACACAATGGCAAGATCCTGTCAGTATCAATTAGTAACAACAACTTCCAAAGCTGATCTCTGCCTGTGCTTAACCCAAGATGCTCCATTTTGTGCACTGCAGTTTCAAGCCCTAGCCAGGGCGTACAGTGCAAAGCACACTCAGCAGGATCCAGCCTTCGGAGGACAATCCATATCGACATTTACAATGTGCACTTCTTACTGCAACAAAAGATGTATATGATTGTAAGGCAGCATAAGGCTTTTTGTCTAAAACCATCCTCATCTGGTATTTACCAGACACTGTATAGCAAAACAATCTGTTGACATTAGGATTGGGAAACAACCAAATAAAAGCTTCAGGACCAGACCACCTCTCATCCTATACCAGATTTCTGTACAGTGACACAAGTCAGACAATGATATCACAGTTCGGCAAATGACAGGATTCATGTTCAACTATCTGTAAGCACCTTTATTCTCCTACCAGTGATCTCTCATTATTTCAGTCTCTTAGTCACCCTATGTAACGTCAGTCGACAATTTACTCAAAGCATTACAGGCCTAAGCCAATTCCTCCTGACAGTGCTGGAGCCAGAACAGATCAGTAACACACACGTAGATGAGCCAGATGACATTGGAAATTCAACATCACACCACTGAACACCTAGTATCTCACCAGATGAGAAATCTCTCCACTCTCAGAACTGGAAGCCCAAAATAGCTAGAGGACTGAGTTGTGGGCCTCACTGATGCACAAGTTCTCAGACAATGAACGTAGGGCAGCACAAATTCTACTTCCTACAAGAATTGCTCTCTGCTTCATATACATACCATACTTCTGATAGATGGACTAGGATAGTTTTTTCCACAGCTGGGAATGTTTTACTTGGATGTCTTTATCTTTCCTTAATCTCTGTCTGACTCACAGATATCTCCATTTATTTTAGTTTTCACCACTCTCAGAAACTAAGAGGGTTTCTCTAGCCAACTGTACCATAACCAGGTACCCTGTCTGTAACTCTAGCAGATTTATGGAAAGCTCTCTTCACTACAAAACTCATCCACAATTTCCCCAAAATGCCTTATTTTGGGAGTTTACTTCATGAAAAGCAACTTAAACTCATTCATTACACAGCAATAAAGTGACTGTCTTAAGAGTTGTTATCTATCTCAGCCTGGAAGTGATAAAAAGGACACCTTTCATTTTGCAGAACTCTTTGGTGGAGCAGGGATAGCAACAGAATAGCTACTCAGACATATATGCTATAATCAAGTTCTCACAGTGTCTGTGTACTTTGTCAAGTTCAGCTAATTCAAATTAAGATGAGAATTTTCCCTGAAACATGAGCCCACATGCCAAAATTATTCCCCTTAAGGGCAGGTGAGGACTTCTGAAGCTACATTTGGAAATATAAAAAAATGACATGACATCCTTGGCCAAATGGTTATGATAGTTCATTATCATCATTACTAAAGAAAATACTCCCTAACATATTCCAAGCCAAGATTTGCCCGCTCTCCCCTGCCCTAAGGATGGCCATAAAGTCTACCTGAAAAGGTATCCCAGCTGGAGCTACCAAGACTGGCTGATTGCACCAGCCATAATTTGTCAAGATTCCAGCTTCTGAACTTGATGAGTTTGTGCTGAATCCTAGAAGTTGTTCAATATAAAATATATTGAAAACAGAAAGCCTCTGGGAGTAGTCAAGTGGAATACCTGAGGAAAAAAAGTGCATTAAAGAACCTGTAGAAGATTTACAATTCCGTTTTGTTTGGATCTGTACAGTAGCCTAGCCCATAAACAGAAACCAGGTGGATTTTTTTTACATTTGCTTTACTTTCTTTATTTGAGCGCTGTAGGAATTATGTAACCAAGCAACACCACAAACCTGGAAAGCCCTAGCTAAGACAACTGCTGATACCCTGATGAGCCAGGATGTGTTTAGTGCCTAGAGAAGCTGTGGCATCTGCACACTCCAGGGGCCACAATACCCTAAAAAGAGTGAGGAAAATATTCTGTACAATCTGTGGACTCTCCATGCCTCAGTGTGAAAACTGCCTTCCTCTGACATAAATTCTGCTGCCACTTGGGAGTCCACTGGAGTTTTACTGGCCACTTTTGCAAGGTCAGTCTGTCAGAAGAGCTTCCCCTTATCAGGACTTCAAAACTCAAAAATACTGGGTCTCAGCATAACTGTTAAGAAGTCTAAAATAACATCCACGGATTTATTAGAAATATTACCGGGGATCCAAGTAAATTTGAGTATGTTTATATACGCAGAACACAACCGTGTAACTGTTGATGATAAAAAGTGTAACTAAATCGAAAAAAAAAACTGCAATGTTATTTTCTGGTCAGAAAAGCACATCAGAACAATCACGCATTTTACAGTTTCTGCAATGAACAACAGCTGAAAGAGCTCATTTGCCATGCAAGTGCAATCAGCACTATCTTCAAACTGGCACATCCTCCATGTAATCAGTCTTCAGCCTCCCAACAGGAGGAGAGAAGCTTCTGAAGGAAGCAGTATTTCTTACTTTGCACACTTAAGCAAAATCAGTTGTGTCCTCACGCTGTCAAATGGTTTCTGTTCAGCATTTTATAAAGCAATTTTTTTAAATTGCTCCAAAACAAAAGTAGACATTGTCTTATAGCAAACTCAATCTATATATTTTTGTACAAACTTTTCAAGACATAATCATATTCTGAGAAAGAAAAGCATGTAAATGATGCTTTTTAAAAAAGTTAAAATTATTTGCTTATTCAAATAAGCAGAGGCAGAGAAAATATGTCTGAGGGCATACATTTTAAAGTGAATGAGGGGTTATTTTAGCAGACAAAGAGTGACTACTGCACACAACCAATGTGTGGTGGATCCATCAAAGCTGTGGATACTCAGTTTATGCTGCCATTCAGCAGAGAGCATCTTAGTCTCACAGGTAACACAGTAAGATCCGTGCCAAATGCAAGACAGCCCAGTTACAGCAGACGTGTGCTGAAGACACAGTGTGCAGGCACCGGGACTCACCGAGTGCATTAAAAAACCCTGCAGAACGGGTTTCAACTTTTCCTCCTACTGACATCCAGCTGAGATTGGGTTTTATTGCACAGTACCCAAGATCAAAGGTTACGGTAAATAAGTATTAAAATCACCAAGCTGCCCCAAGTAGAGACTACATCTGAAGAAGCCCCCTGCAAGTTACACTATGACACAGACATAAAGGGGCTTCAGGGAACTTAGGCTGCTGCCACCGCTGCTGGGCTTCTGAAAAAGCATCACGCCACAGCTGTGAAAAGTGGAACTGTTTGTCAACACAATATCACGTGCTGAGTGTGCCTTTGTAACAGTGTCAGTGCGTGAGGTTCAAAAACAGAGTACCTCCTGGGAACCTTTACTGGAAGTAGCCCAGCAGAGGGATCGACACTCTGCATCACCCATTGGAGGAGGGACTGCATCCTGCTCCAAATGAAAGCACTATGCCAGGGCCCAGCAGGGCAGCAGTAATGGATCCTCAAGTCCAGTTCTACTTCACTCCATCGTTTTTGCCTTGGTGTGGACAGGAGGAGGATTAAGAACTCCCAGACTGCCATCACCTAAGCAGTTTCACACTTCTTCCTGACAGTCCTACAAGAGCTGAACACAACCACAAAGAATACTTGTACAGCACAGAGATTAGACATATCCTTCTTACATATAACTCCAACCCTTCTCCACCTAGAATACAGAAATATTCTTGTCTTGTGCATTCAGATTCTAAGAGTGGGATCATAATGAACAAAAATGAAGGATGAAATCAATTTACAAATGTAAATATAACTCTAGCCTCTTTTGAAGCTTTAATAGGAAGGAGGAGCAAAATTACCCAGGGGATCTTGGTCAGACTCAGCCATGAGTGTTAATGAGATCCCATTCTCGTGCGGTATTTCACATCACAAAGGAAAACACAGCTCTCACAGACCTGAGACAGAAGGTTCCATGAAACAGGAATTTGTTTGTCAAAGCAGCCTTTTCATGGGAATGACATACAAATAACAAAATAACACCCAAAGTTTTAAAGCTAATTTCTCACCCTGGAACTTAGGACTGTTTCAGTGATGATTTAAATTATTTCAGTCTGGGCTTCAGCTGAAATGCTTGTGTCAGTATTACAGTTATGAAGGAAACTGGGTAAAATAAAGCAAAAATGCAGTGTGGTTTTCTATTCTGCTTATAAGTTTGGATAGAAACGAGTAGGTGCTGATGCAAATCTGGAACGCCTTCAGGGGACTCAGATAAACCCTTTGTTAGAGCAAACTGGAGTTTGCCTCAGTTTACTGGCATAGCATCTTCTATAAGGATCATTTATTCTGAATTCATGTCTGCATTTACTTTCCTAGGAACAAACATGCATTTACTGCTGACACTGAGCCTCAGCAACTGATCTATGACTTGGCACCTCTGCTCCAAGTGCCTTTGAGATATCAAAAGTAAAGTTTATTTCAGTAATAACCACTCACCCACAAGATATGGTCTGAATGTTTTACAGTCCACTAAAAAACGTAACATCCCATTTAATGACAGATAGTTGCATGGAAGACATGACATGCACACCATGTGGCCAAGCTACCATGTCTAGCCCAACCTCTGCTATGCGAATTATCAGCCTTCTGTTTGTTTTAGCTTTGCAAAGTTATAGCACAGTGATGCTATTTATTTTTCCATTTTATTGCCTAAGATATTTGCTGCTTCAGTAGAAGAAGGGAGTGGCAGACAGTAACTACAACCTACCTATCTTGTTTACAAGGTCTCCTGGCTTTAACATGATGGGGGCTCTGCTTGACATCACCCATAACTTGGGTCCTTGGTATGAGCTTCCACAGATAAGCAAAACCCTCAACACCCACAGCTGCAGATTTCCAACATGCACACTGCCTGACCACCTCATGTTCACCTTGATCACCAATATATTAAATACTAAAATTGTCTCAGCCACCTTAGGACATAAGTACACTTCTTCTAGTGAACTACCAAAGTCAATGAACTTGAGAAGCCAGAGAAGCAACTCCTGGTGTACGTTCAGTAATACAGCACACTGTAAAAGCTAAGGATTAAAAGCAGAATTATCAAATTTCAAAGTAAGAGTGAGATGATTATATCTTTCCACAGAGTCACAGGTCAGGTAGGGTTGGGTGAGAAGGCAGTAGGTCATCTGGACCAACCTCCCTGCTCAGGCAGGGTCATCCCAGAGCACAGTGCACAGGATTGCATCCAGACAGTTACTGAGTATCTCCAGGTATATTGAATACTTCTCTGGGAAACCTGTTCCAGCGCACCATCACTCTCACAATTAAGAAGTTCTTCCTTATATTAAGGTGGAACTTCCTGTGGTTGTGTTCCTCATTGTTTTTTGGAGGTAGGAGGTGTTAAACTGTAATCCATGAACAGATACCTTTCTAACTTTGTATTAACACAGACAGTTAATGATTTATGGCCTGTCTCTTAAGGAGTCCATCTGCTGTATTTTCCATTTCAATTAACAGCAGATTCCTTCCCAAAGCTCTGTGATTAGTACTGGAAACCAAAAATGTCCAAAAATGTAACACATAAGAGTCCCTCAGGTCCCTTCCAGAAACAATCCCAAACGAGCAAAAGGCAAAGCCTTTTATGGAGTCTGGTACCAAATCTGTCTAAAGACAAAATCCAAGAAAACCAGCACACTCAGCACCAGCCCTTGCAAAGCAGCCCAGCTGCCAGCCGCTCCAGTGGTCCAGAGGCCTGGAGTGGGAATGGAGCTCTGCAGGAGCCTCGCTCCCACACACGTGGGGAAGCGCCCTCACCACACGGACCTTACAGATCTTCAGAATGAGTTGTCCTTGCGCAGGTCTTCTAGCACTGCAGAAAAACAGCCCTTGCTATCACATGTTTGACCATTTCCCTCTATTGAACTGCTTCTGCAGAGCTGGGCTCTGACTTCACAGCCAGCTCAGCGAGGACGCACAGCCTGGTAGGTCAAGTTCAGCCCAGAAGAAGTACCATACCATTGTACAAAATGTCTGGTTTTCGTCACCAGTAACACCAATCCTGAGGGTTTTTTTAAAAAATTCACAGAAATCTCTAATACAAGGCCAAGCAGTTCTCTAGATGGAAGAAGGTATTATTCACTTAAAATAGTGAAACACACTTTTAAACAGTAGTTTAAAAGTGTGCTGTTCAGTTTAATTAATGAGTTTATATTGCTGCATTCTTTTCATATGAGGCAACAATGCTAATGACTAACCCTTCTGCAGTTTAATAGACCTTGCAACTACAAGATGATCCCTCTTTCATTTAAAAAGTCCCTTGTTAAAGATTAAGAAATCATGTTTTGCTTTTTAGCAATTCTCACTAAAATGCTTTGGAAGGCACCACCATTCACTTACAGGCTGATGTTTAGAAGACCTGACTGTACACAATTGCAATAGTAATTTCCTGCACTTAGCATCACTGGAAATCCAACACTGGGACAGCAATTAAAAATTTCTAACATTTCCTCATCTGTAAGGTAATGCACAAAATAATCATGGTTGTATACAGGCTAACTTCAGAGCGGGGAATCAGGTGTTAAAATGCCAACATCAACCTCATCCCAGAAGCAAAGAAAACAGAAAGCCATCACTCTTTGTCAAGACATTACAGAATGGGTTGTGTTGGAAGGGACCACAGCAGGTCATCTGCTCCAACCTCCCTGCTCCAGCAGGGACATCCTAGAGCACAGTGCACAGGATTAGATCTGGATGGTTGTTGAATATCTCCAGTGAGAGAGACTCCACACCCTCCCTGGGGAATCTGTTCCAGTGCTCAGTCACCGCACAGTAAAGAAGTTCTTCTCATGTTCAGGTAGAACTTCCCGTGCATCAGTTTCTGCCGATTGCCTCCTGCCCTATTGCTCAGCACCACCAAGAAGAACCTGTTCCACCCTCTTGGGACTCTCCCTTTAGATATTTATACACACAGACAAGGTCCCCTTTCTGTCATCTCTTCACTGCAATCCTCATTGTACTCATGGCAATGCAATTAATGAATTTACATACAGGACCATCCCTTGCCAGATGATGCAACAGCAGAGTGACTTCCCAGACTGCCAAATCATGGAATCACAGAATGGTTTGAGTTGGAAGGAACCTTAAAAATCCCAGAGTTCCAACCCCCAAGCCACAGGCAGGAATGTAAATCACTAGATGAGGTTGCCCAGAGCCTCACCCAAACTGGCCTTGAACACCTCCAGGGATGGTATTCACATCCAAACAGCTTTCCTTGTTCAGAATACCCTTAGTTTTGTAGGCTTACTCTCTTTACTACAAATAAAGTACAACACTTCCCATTACAGAGTACCCTTCATCCTGAAAGATCCTGTGGACTGTGAACCCTCTCACAGAACAGTCAGAAGCTTCAGGACTGAGCACCCAGTGGAACAAACGGCAGCACACAGCACACTGCTGCAGCCTGCTCCACAGCTGCCTCTCATGTCATATTCTTGGCTAAGGACATAGAACCAAACTTCTATTCGCATCAAAGTGCTGCAAAACTGCCAGGACACGGAGAGGTCTGACAGGACCTTAGTTTCAAACATCTCTTCCCCAGAAACTCCGCTATAGAGGATGTAGACTGCACTTGTTTCAGGGCTCATGCCTTTCACAACAGGAAAAATTTGTGAGGCTACCAGCCATGCTGTGATGCAGACCCAAGAGCTCACAATTTGGATCATCTTGTATCAAAAAGCATAATCTTCCTCCCTACCAGGGCTTCTTCCAACCACCACCTTCTGCTCTCTTCACAAGCCTACATGCACTTTTCTCACTCAGCAGCTGCTCTACTTCATCTGCATTTGCCTCAAACTTGAGATCTCTTCAGGGCACCTCCTGCCTCACCTGCACTAGAGCTCTGTGCACCTGACAGCACACATCGGATCTTTTGACTCCTTTCTCCTGCTCTTTCCTTACATTTCAGACCTGGCTGCTTTTCTGCTGGCCAGATGAATTATCCAGTCCTTTCTGGCTTCCACTGTGTTTGTATATAACATAATTTGGTTATTGCAGAGGAAGAAACACTCAAGAATTTTAACAAGAAGTAGGTTTCCTTCTTTCATTCTAGTAACAAAGTGCATGCAGCACGTGGGAGACCTCAGTAGCTGTGGGAACAGATGATGAAGTTTCTCCACACCTTAGAGCTGTGCAGTCTATCTCCACACCACCTCTCACTCCAACATACCCAGCACAAGGACCACAAGCCCCAATTCTAACACCAAAGTACGCCATGACAGCACCTTAACAAATCAGCCAATTCAAAACAATTTCTAGCCAAAAATAAGCTATTAATAGAAAACAGAAACACAGAAAAGGCAACATTTCATTCAGACCTTGTCCTAAAGATCACTAAATGAAATTCTACACAGTCTAGTACCACTGTATAAGATAGTTATTCCCTCAGCAACACAGAAAGGAGAAGTTCTCTAGTGATGACATTTTGGGACTTGCAGGTTTTCCACTGCTACCATAAACCACAGCTTCTGAACACATTCCAGCTGAGAA
Source organism: Cyanoderma ruficeps (assembly GCA_008694505.1). Taxonomy (NCBI): domain Eukaryota; kingdom Metazoa; phylum Chordata; class Aves; order Passeriformes; family Timaliidae; genus Cyanoderma; species Cyanoderma ruficeps. The sequence continues at coordinate 25,216,531 of VZDJ01000594.1, forward strand.
GTGCCACCACACCCAAACTGTATGTGCAATGGTTTTATTGCATTTAATTTTATACAGAGAATGATACACAGCACTGTAATTTAGATACTAAAAGGGAACAACTTAAGTGTAGTGCAGAAGAGGAAGCCACAAACTGGATGTGTGTAGGACGTTACATACTCAAAGCTGGTTTTATGTATTACTAAATAACTTAAGACTGAAAAATCATTTGAGTACATGATTGAGTTTGTCATCCAGAGCCCAAATACTCTTTGTGGGCAGCTGTACCTAACCAATGAGAAAGTCTCCAGTCTTGATCTGCCACTATGAACCACTCTTCTGCAGCAATGAAAGCCAGGTGCAACAGTCAGCATTCAGGCAGACACTCCAGGGTTGAACCTTCAGGGCAAGTACTGCACACATTTCTAACAAAATTAGCCAGGATCCTGAAGAGCTATCGTCATTCGGAAATGTCTCGCAGCACCAACAATATCTTTTGGTGGTGTTCCAGATAAGACTCAGTCAGGCATCATAAATTCTTGCACGGATTTTACACAAGGTTGGGCCACAAACACCAGTCTACCTACCCCAAATGGAAGGTGTTTATTTTGAAATGCTGCCAGGCAGGTTGGCCTTACCAGCAAAGAAAGATAACTGCCTGAGAATGAGCTGTCAACACAACAGTGGCAGCAGCTTCTTGAATGTCAACTCGAAACACACCCACAACCTTCAAGGAGAGCCACCTTCCAAGAAATCATACTCACAGTTCACTTGACTATGCATAGCGCAAACAGATAACATTGCTCAGCTCCACCCAGGACATAAAACAGCATCAACCCTCTCAGAAACACAGCTCACGGTAACACCAGGCTTAAGTTACTACTTAAAAAAAAGAAACAGAACAGACCTTCAGTCAAAAAAAATAATCAAATAAAACTGTACCAGTTCACACAGGCCAAAATCAGTCCCCAACTCTGGGTAGCAGCACACTGGTATTCACAAACAGGTGAGGCTTCTTTGCCATTTGAACTCTTACCTTTCCCACACATGGGAGATTAGATTCATCAGTAATTTAAATACCGGACACAGTACACTGGCATAGGCATTTTTTTCAGCCAGCAAACCACTCGACAGAGTACTGAAAGGCCTATTATGAAGGCCAATCGCTATCCTTTTCTTGAATGACCACATGAAAATCAGTGACTGTTCCACAATGGTTTGAAAGGGCCTTTTGTCTGAAGGAAAGGACAAGGAGTCACAAAGTATTGCAGTTTCATTTGTAACTCATGGCTTTTGAAGAAACTGCAGAGCTTCAGTTAAAAGCAAACCAGGAAAAGAACAACCTTTGAAAATGTTATGCCACAATCCTTTCCTACTATGTACATGCAGAGCATATTTTTAGTCTCTTTTGTATTCTAAAAAGATGGGCTGGCATTCTATATTACTGTTGTTTTACAAGAGAAGCTTAAAAGGCTTGCAGAGTTTTGACTTTATTCCCAAACCCTAATTAGGGTCTGCAGTACTATTGTATAAACAGAAAATCATCAGGAGCTTTTTCTGGTACAACATTTAGTAAAAGTGTAATTGTACTGGGATAATAAGTGAAACCATTGTCACTGTTGCTTAACAATCACTTCAGTAATTGAGCAAATTTGGCATCGCCTATAAAGTATAAGATGGCCAATTCAAGAAAAAGACTTCTTTTATACTGAGAAACCAGTATTAGACTCTAATTTTGGAGTCTGTTTCTGAAGTTCCTCACCAAAAAAAAAAAAAGTTGCAATAATTACATCTGCCAACAACTTCCCAGAAGGAAAAAACGTTTTACTTCTCTGCCTACCCCAACGTCACTTCAGTTCCCAGATTTTACATGCAAAGGCACACACACATTCAAAATGGGATTTGCACACAGAATTTCATTACAGTTTCTAAACAAGCTTCACATGAACAAACTTTCAGCAGGAATGACAGTGGAAGCTAATAACCTAAAATAGATTTCTTCTAACCCATATCCAGAACTAGGGAATTACTGCACTTCCATTCAGAAACAAGAGCTACAGCTGACAGGCCTCCCCTCTTCCACGTATGTTCCACCCACATACCATGAAACTAAACTGTCAAAAAGTGGCAGTTTTCACTCCCCAGCTCCTTGCCACGTCCCAAAATTTATATTCCTTGTGCTCCCACAATGGCACTGAAACCAAACAATGTATTTTGCACACACCACTGGTCAAGGTGCAGGTTACATTTAGCTCCTCTGACCACCTTATCAAATTACATCAGGCAAGGAGCTGGTCCTTGGCATGTTACAAGACTGCACAAGGGCCAACATTTTTGCTGTAGGAGGCAGCCACAATGCCACTCCCACATATACATCGGAAGTAAAAGTCCTGCCATGACAAATACACCCCCAAGGTAACTACACACCCCCTCATCTCATGCTCTCCAAAACAAGAGCTTTCCGTTCTGAGGACTGTAAAGAGACTCTTGCCAAAGCAGAGTAAAAGCTAAACAATGCTGCACATCTTGAAGCTCAAGGTGCTCAGAAACCCACAGAGCATAGAGGTGTGACATGCAAAGCCCCTTGTTAATATCAGTGAAGTTCAGGAACCAAATTCTTTGATTTAATAATGATATGGAGCACTGCTTTTAAACAACTTTTAATAGGAGAAGGTATCCAGTCTAAAATAAAGGTATTTCATTACTGTTACTTTTTATACTAGAAGAAAACTGTGAGAAAACTGGTGAATCATCTGAGGAAGGAAGGCAGGAGGAACAGAAAAACTGAAGCATTAGAACAGTGCAGAAAAACAGAGGAGAGAGTAGCAGCAGACAGGAGCCATATTTCTCAAGAGCAACATGGGCAATAAAATCCTTGATATTAGCTACAAATCAACTACAATTAACAGTTAACTGTTATTTTTCTTCTCTGGATCTTCATGCAAAGTCTCACTGCCCTTTGGTGTTCTGCTCCAAGTCATTACACAGCTTTACTTTCATCCACCAGTGCACAGTGAAAAGTGGAGTTTGACCTTTCCTTTAGATTTGTAAAGCACCACAGCAGATTGTTTTGAGAACATGTCTGAGGTGGGCTTTTTTTGTATTCTACATGACTAACATTACTAACAGTGTCTAAAGATGTCTAAGAGGTGGCCTCTGAAAATACACCAAGAAACACAGCCCCTTAGAATGACAACAGAGACCGTGTGTGGGTGAAAAGATAGGCAAACATAACAGTTCACAGGAATTAATACCAAACACAGGCTATCTACAACTTCTGACAGCCACAGGTTTGGTACTTCCATGATTGCTAGAGAAAAAACTTGAAGAAAATATAAAACACATTGTAGGCCACTGGCAACTTTGTACTTTCTCTTAAAAACAGGCCTGAATCAATTTCAGTTCCAGACAAGCATTTCCTTAAAATTTGGAAAGCAGCAGGAAGGTGTCCTGACATAGCCTTGTTTCCATTTCTTTAAGCAAAAAGGACTAGATAAGAACCAAACCTCTCTTAACACAGCAAGATGCTTGTGTTCAATTTTCAGGCTCATTACTGTATGTCAGACAAAATAATCATTTTCAAGCACATTTCTTCTCAGGCATTTGCCTGGGCATAAGGACTGTGGAAACAGACCCTTCACGTAAGGATAACCCTGAGGACATTTTGAAGGGTACTTAGTTTAATTCATCTTAATCATAGCATTTTTTTTAATGCAGTAAATTTCCCAGAATTGTGACCTTACCTCCTTACACAGTTCTACAGCACCTGACACAGTATAAGCCTTATCTTGATTAGTGTCTCATTACATTTAACAGATCCTGCTGTTCTCAAAGGGCCAAACTCCTTCCACTTCCCTAGCACAATTAGTGGCAGAACACTCACAGCCGAGCAGCAGTGTTCAGCTCCAGCAGCTTGTGATGGTGCCTCACTAAATTCATCAACCTGTTCTGACCTGGAAATCATTCTGCATTTGCACGGTTTGACTGCATTCACAGAAACAATTGTGGCAAGGGCACAGTGTCCTGCTCACAGCAGCTTGAAGACTCTAGTTAGTGGCACTCAACAGGTTGCCATCCAGGATTTCTTTCATGGACAGTGCAAATATATTCCTAGTTAACCTGACATTCTACATGCAGCAGTGTTTTCCACTTTCTGTATAGGAAGTTTTTAGTTTACTTTCTTTAATCACCATGTTTTGGAAAACACTTTATAACTGCATCAAAAGCTCAAAGAAACAAAAGAAAAATGCCTCTTACATACACTGGTAATTAAAATTTAAAAGTTCACAAAAAAAAAAAAATCCCACAGAAGACCATTAGTTGCCTTGAAGCACATTTTCAAGCTGAAATCAACCAAATCAATCCAGTGGAACGTAACCTGGAATGAAACAGATGGATTTTCTGTGGTGCCTGTTAGTTCTCCTAAAGAAAACAAATCTGGTAGTACAAGCGAATCACATCCCCAAGTGATGAGGCTGAGGGTGGGGAAGGAGCTTACACTATTAATTTACAGCTCAACAAAAGAGGCATTGCATTCTGATAGAGTAAGAGAGTACTGCCAGCTGCCACTGCTTATCAACGAATTCCATCCCTACTAATATTTTTTTATGCACACTAAAAAAGACAATAAAGACTTTAAAAAGCCAACAAACCCCAAACCAAACACAAAATCAGTAACAAAAAAAACCCTCTATCATCCTGGCGGTCTTTTACCCTGGCAGAGATAAAAAAGAACGCCAAATGGGTGGATTTATGCCGAAACAGCAGCGGAGGCACAGCAAGCTCAGTGCCTACCTTGCGGTGTGGCAGCGCTGGCAGCAGCGTTCACAGCCGTGCCAGAGCCCCCGGCGGCGGTTCGGGACCGAACGCTCCGCTGCCTCAGCGCACGGGCGGCTCCGCTCGGCGACACCCGGCTCCCCGGGCGCGCAGTTAATCATTTATGGCCGAGGCTGTTACCGAATAGCCTTGAACCGCCCAGCCCAGCCCCGCTTCGGCTCCGGAGGCGCCGAGGGCTGGCGGAGCGGCGGCCGAGGGGGAGCGGCGGCGAGCGGCTCCCGGGCGCCAGCGGAGCGGGTCCCGACGCACGCCACGCGGGGTTCAGAGAACGGGGCCGGCCTGGCTGCGGTTCCCGTGCCGCCAGGAGGGGCCCACCCGCAGCCGGGGCTCAGCGCCGGGACCCGAGGCGACAGAGCAGCGGGTGGGGCACCGCGGCAGCCGCACCCCTCCCTCCCCGGCACCCCTCGGCAGGAAACTCCCGGCGGCCCCCCGCCGCCCCGCGCAGGTGCCGCCGTGGGGAGGCGACGGCGGCGCCTTACCTGGTGCGGCCGCGGCGGAGGCCGAGCAGGGGCTGGGGCCGGTGGCGGCCGTGGCACCGCCGCCCTCCCGCGGGCACGCCTCGCGCCCCGCCCCGCGCGCCAGCACCGCCCCCGGGCCGGGCTCGGGGCCGGGGGCGCCGCCGGGCGGGAGCGGCGGGACGGGCCCCGGGCGAGGCCGCTCGGGGCGTCGCTTCCGCAGCGCTGCGCGGGTCCCGGGCTCTCTGCGTACCCGGCCGGGGGAGTTGTGAGGGACGGAGAGCGGCCCCTCGGCCCCAGGGGTTGGCTTCAGCCGCGGGCACATGATTTACGTGTACCCCGCTTGCCACGCACAAACAAAACACCCACGACGCGTAAGGATAACGCTGGGCCTCATGGAAGGAACTATTCACGAACTTCTCCGTAAGTGAAAGTAAACAGGCGACATCGGTCACGGCCAGCAGATCAATTTCAGCCTCGAGAAGAGATGACCGAGAGAGGACTTCATTAATGCCTATAAATATTTAAAGGGGGTGGGGAGGGTGTGCTAAGAGGATGGATCAGAGTCTTCTCGGTGGTGCTGAGCAATAGGACAAGAGGCACCGAGCAGAAACCGATGCACAGGAAGTTCCTCCTGAGAAAGAACAACTTTACCGTGCAGTAACCATGCATGGGAACCAGTTGCCCAGAGGCTGTACAGTTTCTCTCTCTGGAGATACTCAACAATCATCTGGACACAATGCTGTGCCTTGTGCTCTGGAATAACCCTGCTTGAGCACTGTGCCCCACTGTGATCCCTTCCAACCTTATCCATCCTGTGATGCTGTAAATCTCTATGAATACTCATGGCACACAGTGAGAATATAAAAATTTACCACAAGGTTTTCAGTAATAAATGTTTTAAAATACAGTCAGGATTGTTAACACAAAGATTAAGAAGCAATAAATAACTGTCCACTTAAATTTAAACACTAGGATGAAGAGGTACAACTGTACACTTTGGTTGTACACAACCAAACAACAACAAAACAAAACCCCACAAACAAAAAACTCCCACAAAAACCGCACACCCAAAACAAACAAATGAAACCCCAACCCCCCCAATTCCATAAACAAATACAAACTGGATTTACTATCAGCATTGGTGTCTTACACTGTCTTAAGCATTTCCCTTAACCCAAACACATATCGGTTCTCATTTTTGTTAGCAACGATTGCCACAAGTACTGGAAAATCATGGTGTTCCCTCTCAAAATGGTTACATACCTCTTTTCCAGCTAGCACAAATGGGACTTTCTTGGTCATACCACACCTCCACTTGACTCCTTCCCCCCAGCTGGGAAACGAACTTTCACCCTCACACTTTGGAGGCAACACTTGAGCCTTACTGTTTTCAATCAAGGATTCTGAAACCGCTGGACTGAAAATCATTCAAGGTGCAATTTATGATGAGAACACATCTGCCCCACCCTGCAGACCAGGCAGAGCTGGCAGCATTTCCTCCTGGCTGGGAAGCACCGCCGTGGGACAGTGCAAGGTTCGCTGTGACAGCGGTGCCCCAGGAAACCTCACTGGGCACTTTCTACTCTATCCAGGCACGGTGGCTTTGTTCAGTGAGTCTCTGTCAAATGGACTTGTCCACCTGCTGCAGAAGCCGGGCAAGAATTACATCGTCAATGTTACAGTGAGGCCACACATTGAGAATTATGTCTGCATTGGAATCATGTCTTCAAAACTATTCAGATCTTCAGTAAATGCTGGTTTATTTTAAACAACGTAACTTGGAATGTCCAGGCTTGTATTTGTGTAGGGAGAGTGCTCTTTATAATAGTGCTAACATTTGTCTGTACCCTGAGCTATATGAATTTTGCCCGGGAGTTTTGGAAACTATTCTGAAGTTGAGGAGAACAGTGGATTATATTCATAAAACAAGGATGCCACTGACCTTTCAGCACAAGAGAATAGATGTGAATCAGAGACCTGAGATTCATCTAAAGAAACACAGTGGAAACACACAGGATGAAAGGCTCTAAAGGCTTTACAAATTATATTTGGATGGGGGAAAGCAGGGAGAAAGAGGATGTGGGAAAAAGAAGAATGAAAAAGGATCCTGCTGTTTAGCTCATGCATAAACTGTATGTGCCTAGCCAAAGGTCACTCCTTTTATTTTCTCATTAATTTCAATGACGGTAAATGGTATATGAAGAACAATCTAAAAATAAGAACAGCCAGAAATAGCTTAGGTTTTTTGTGTGACAGCATGGCAGGAAGAAAAACCTGAACTGAAACTTCATTCCAGATCTTTACTTCTGGCTTTTGAAAAAGTTGTGACTTAAAGTTAAATAATTAAGATGAGCTGTAAATCTTTTTAGAGAAGTTAAACAAAAATTAAGTGGTCTACTTTTTAATGTATTTTCCAATAAAGTTTTTATACTCTGTGTACACTGAAATTAATTCCTGAGGGTTTTTTTTTTTTTTTTCCATCTACCACTCTTGTAAGAAAGGGACAGTTTTGAGGGGGAGTTTTCTGGGTTCTAAACACAAGTGAAAAAGAATCCCCACTAAGTACTAGGCAGCTGTAAACAAATGGAGGAGGAATAACAGCTTTGAAGCCTTCAGGTGCATGCAAAAGCTGGCACAAGGAAATTGCCATCCACAGCAACTGAAAGTAAAGGCTGAAATGGGAACATAAAAGGGATAATGTTTGTTTTGCTGTGGGGCTCATGGATGGCTGCCTCAAACAAATCTTCAGGCAACAGGAGCTCTTCGTAGAGAGGCTGATGCAACATTTGCTAACCTTTTTTTTTCTAGGGAATAATGGGTCAATATCTAGAAGGTGATCTCCAGACACGGTGACACAGATTCTACAGCAGCATTGAAAGAATTTTAGGATTAATCTACCAGCTTTTTCAGCAGCAAATGTGCAAATCTGCATTGATTTGCAGCATATTTGACTGTATGCTGAGCTTACATTTGCAAAAAGAGAACACCAGCTGCCCAGAGTTTAGCTCTCACCTTCTGTTTATGCCAAATAGCAGTATGAACCTTATGGTTAACACACGTTGCAGTGGTTCATTTTCTGCGTAGAGGTTAGTAATTGATAAAGGTAAAATGATCAGCAACAGTTAAGCATCCCAACTGGAACATTTAGGCTATATTAAAAGTGAGATGACCTGCTCAAATCACCAACTTGGATTTTGCATTAAATCCTTAGGTCACTGTATTTCCTGCACGACCATGGTCATATTTCTGATGTGATCCCAGAGAACTAATTTGATTTCTCTCGGCCTCCATTTGCCATTTGCAGAAGAAGAAAGGAATTTCCAGACCTCAGTGTATGTGACAAAGATTAAGAGATACTCCAGGTGTAACTGTAGAATGTAGTAACTTTGGCAGGAAAGGTGTCTGAATGATTTCTTGCTCACTGGCAGCCTCCCTGACTCCATCCTGGCACTGTAATCTGTTATTCTATTCAGTTTTTTAAACCTACTCACAGTCCAGACCACTGAAATGACCTGGGTTAAAAATACTACACCACACCCCCCCATTCTTTAAAGATTTTTTAACTGAGATCCAGTTGTTATTGAAGCTCCAGCAGCTGGTGACCTGTCATGACAAGGACCTTGAAAAGCAACGTGTCATACTCTAACATCATATAATAATTTGCAGTAATCAGAGGAATGTCACAACACAGCCTTTGTAAAGTCACTGTTTTTGAAGGGGAAAAGCACCCCTCACATATTTTATGGGTTCAATATCTGGTCCTACTTGATTAGTCTTGAGGCTAGGGATGGAACAGGAGCCAACTGAAAGCAAAGGGAATAGAACAATTACACTGGGATATATTTTATCTCCTTTAAACACCTACTGCTCCCACAAGACTGACAGACGCCAACGCTTCCGTTGCATCAGTAACACCACATCCTCTTGGACTGCTGCTTGGCAATCAGTTTTCAAGTGCTGCCTGAAGCAGGTCACTGCCATTTTTTCCTGACTCCAGATAAGAGACAGCAGCTAAGAAAGAAATGCTGCAGAGAACTTCCCAACTGCAGAAACAAAGCACAGGTTTTCTGAGTCCTGCCCAGTACACTGACTACAAAGCCTCATCTCCTGCCATTTGGTGAGGTCTGCTGCCTCCCCAATGGGGCTGTGTGCCATGTGCAGCAGGAATAGGAGATCATGGAGAAGGGAGGAGAGGTGTCTGGAAGAGAGCTGAGGTGTGTCTCTCTAAATATGTATTAGTTCGTTGGTTTCAATACCAGAATCAGTGATTAAGAGTTTGTTAATTGGCAACAAATTAAATCAATTGAAATTCCCCGGGCTCAGAACTGTTTCTGGCTCACAACAAGGGAAAATTGATTCAACACAAAAATTTGGAAATAAAGTAGAATAATCACAGTGGTCTGGCAACAGATCTAAGGGTGAAGATATGGAAAACAGCAAATTACATGTTGTGCAGCAGTTGCTAATCTAGGGCATAAATATAACAAAGGTCTTTTAAGCCAGGAAAAGGACTGATAATAACATTTTATCCTGGCTTTTGTTAACAGCAGTTGAAAACTGGAATGTTAGAGGAAATAAGTTCAAAGAGAGGCACCAGAAGTGATTAACAGGAATATATCTTCAGGAGAAAGATGCTTACATGTTTGGCTTATGAGAAAGAAGCCAAGCAAAGAAAGACAGAGGGACCTTTCAAGGGACCTGGGTGGAATCCCAAAGAGCATTCTATAGAGTGTAAGGATGGAAAGAAGAAAAAGAAAATTCATGATAACTATAAAAAATTCTGACAGCCACAGTAGACCAAAACCCTAGAGAGGTTGGCTTCCTACATGTTATCAGCAGAAAGTTGCATTCAACATTCAGAAAAAAATTAGAAATAGAAAAGCCTCTCCATTCACCTGTGTGATCCCAAGGGAAAAAAAAATAAATTCACAAGCCACACATAAGTCAATGGCCATTATGTTTGCTCAGACAAGACCTGAATTTGATTAAATGCCTATGAGCATTAATATATAAAATAATATAAAAGCATTTATAAAATGGTTATGAGCATTAATATACACTATGTAAACAAAAATCTGTTTTGCAATGAGATTATTTATATCAAAAATCATTTCAATTGCTTCTCTGAGATTTCACATCTGGTTAAAAATGCCAAGTCCCCAAAGGACTGTGACAGTGAGAGTGCAATATTCCAAGAAATATATATATATATATATATATATTTTAAGATTGGCAAAGAGGCTGATTAAAACCTTTATGGAAACATGCAGCTGGGGGGAAAAAAAATATCTGAGCATTTTCTGATTCCAGAGGCAACACAGCCGTATCTTGTAGTGTCTGATGTTTCAGAGTGAGTGGACTTGAGCAGGGTGGTAAACACTTAAGAATGACTGAAGTTCAAAAACAAACAAAAAGAAGCCTTGAGCTCACTCTTGAAGTAAATGGGAAAAAAGTGAGGGAAAGCTTGGCAAAAATCAGCATAATAGTGGGCTTATTGTTGAATCTGAAAGCTTCATTTTCCAATGGTGTCCCTTTTCTGGGAAGCTGCACAACCACTCTGAAAGCGCTTTCTATAGAGATGATAAATCTCTGGTGGAGATTTATGCACATTCAGATTAAGTCAGGAAATCAGTAATGAAAAGGATAATTAAATAGAGAGACAAAAACCTAGAAGAAAAATTACTGAAAGCTCCCAAAACAAACACAGCTAACAATACACCACATATATATCAGGTCCTGGGATTCTGACTCTGGCACCCATTCTTGCTTGAGCAACACACAGGGTGAGCAACCTCATCCTCTTCCTCACTGGTTTCCCAGGACTCTAGAGAAGGGCAGTCTGCAAAGCAGCAGATTCTGTGTGAGATGAGGCTTGGTATCTTTGGTCCTCTCTCTGTTTCTTTTTGCACAAGCTCTTAATTCATCAGTAGGTGGAAAAGCATAGGAAGAAAAAAAATATTCTATACTTATTTATGGAAGTGTTTGAGGCCACAGCACTCCTGGTCCTCAGGGAGCATCCAAAAAGGAGGGGAAAGATACAGGGACAACTCTCAGTGACAGCAGTCATTCTCAAAAAACCCACAAACCAACAAATGAAAACAACAAAAAAGTGGTTGGTTGGAAGAGTTCCTGATAATGGCTTGCAGTTCCAGGATATTGAAGCTGGGTTAATGCTCATCTTTTTGAGGAGTCCCAGCATGCATTCAGAGTGCTGGTATGTGCTCAGCACTAAAGAGACAGCCAAAGAGGTATCTCTGTTAGCAGCTGTGGACCCCTGCTCTGTGGTTGAACTAGACCCTGGGCTAAAGAGGCTGCTCTCACTGTTCAGCTTCAGGCATCCAACTTGCGTGCCTAAGCCAGCAGCCTCAGGGCCTGGGCTGTCAGGGGAGCCACAGGTGACCCACTGACACTGGCGGAGCCTTCAGCCCCATGCCCACAGACTCAGGAACCTGTAGTTAAACTGTGAAAATCTGCATTGCTGTGACGACTTTGTCACAGTGTTACTTGCTTTACTTTCCTGCAGCACCTGCCTGTAAAGCAGTCTACCCTCAGTAACCCAGAGACACTGTGTCACTGTCTGATCTAGCAGCTTTATATTCCAAAAGGGCTTGGGCCACCCCAAAACTTCAGCCACAGAAGAACAGGGAACTTCCACTCTAGGGAACTGGTAGCACAAGCAGATTGCTGTCCTCTATCTGGATTTGATACTGTGAGGAGAAAATTAAGAGTTCATAAGCTAAATGAGAGCTTTTGAACATTGCAGTCTCCATTTTATAACCGACAGCCCTGTCTTTCTAGGCACAAGTAAGCGAGGGTCTGTGAGAATGGCTTTTGCCAGAGAGGTCACTTCTTCCCTTCTGACTTTTGAAGATATACAGCCAACTCAGAGTGTTGATGGTAAAGCAAATACACTGACTGAACAAAACTGATCAACAAAATCCCTTCTTTTTTTAATGACTGTAACTTTAAAACATGAAAACTCAGTAATGTGTCATAGTCCAGTGTGCAAACTTTTCCAGTTTTAAAGATACGGTGTACAAATGTTGCAACTCTGTGACAATCTTTAGTTTGTGCACCATGAATTTTAAAGTAATTAATTTATTTACTTTCTAAATGTTGTCCCACTTCTCTAAAGTGAATTCAGTCCTAGTGTCTGATTAATCTCATGTGGGAACTAAAGACAGATGAAAAAATTGACATCTAAAAGATGTGGATCTGCTTCCAAGTTCTGCAGTGCAAGATGATCTGTAGTAGAAACTATTTACAATCCTTTCTCTCACATTACTGCACAAAATAATAATAATAATAAAAAAAGCTCCACAAAAAGGGTAGCAATTCCAATTTCTGTTTAAGAGTTCTGTTCTAGGCAGTGTGCAAAATTCTACTTCAGCCCCTGCCCTACTCTCCTTTCTGCTATCAAGAATAATTTACAACAGTTTGAACTTTTTTCCGTGGGGCTGGGTGAGTTTATAGATGCCAATTTGCTTTCTGCTATTAATATGCCAGGCTCAATTCAAACAAAAATTTCCATGCAAAAAAATGCCATGTCATTTACTAATCATACAAATCAAGACAATCTCCTGTAAACACCAAATCTGATAACAAAGTATTCCACTGCCATTTGGAGATGTATGGGAGTTTAACTGACACTTACATTGGTGTAGAGAAAAAATGCATATGACAGGCAGCCATGCAAAGTAGGGACCACATTCAAGGACTGGCTTTGCCTGTGGACTGTACTCTGGTCTCCTTCACATCAAAAAGTCATCTGCACAAGATAATCCTCGCCGGAAGGAAAGAGAGAGCAGAAGTATTAAGTGCTTTGAAGTGTGGTTTGAAGATCAACGTTAAACTCATCTGGGAAGTAATGTAAATAACAAAAGTGGCACATTTAAATTATGATTTAACTACTAACTCAGGAGTTTGGCAGTTGAGATTATGGTTGACAGTGACATGTCTGACGTATTTGAAAGAAGGGGTTGATCAACAGGCAGAAACATATAATCAAGTTGGAGAAAACAATAAATGCCAGTACTATAGCTTTAGTGTTGTTACAAAGCATACAGGGTATTAAAAGAAAATACTAAAACATAGTAATTACAGAAGAAACTAAAAGGTATCAAACCCCCAAGATTTGATCAACCAGCAGGGTGCTTTAGAAGTCCAGTGATCATAACAGAAAATATGTGAGCCATGTGATACAGAAATTACCAAGGTAACTTAAGGTTTAATATGAAATAATGCCAAGCATAGATTTGGTTTGTTTCAGAAAAGACTGAAGGGAAGCAGAACAATGTAGAACCCAAGTTCCTCAAAAGCAAAAGGCAAGTGTCCCCAGGGCTCTGCACTAGGAAAACAGCACTTCTGTTTAACGAGAGAGTTCCAGCTCAGAAAGTGCCTCACCCATGGCTGCATGGGAAAGCTGTGTGAGGACAGAATACAGCCCTCCACCAGAAAATTTACCTTAGTGGCTGTTGAAAGTTATCCTAAAATTAAAAAAAAAAACCCCAAAATAAACTGCTTTAAACCACACTCTGAATAAAACAAGAACAAAATCCATCTAGGTGCAGTGACTTGGTTTAATGCACAAATACAGCCTGCTACTCTAAAAGACCAGAAAGGACTGCTCATGGACTAAGAGAAAAGAGAGATAACATTAAAAAAACCTAGAATACAAAACTGAAAAAAGGAGATCTATAGGCACAGATGCAGTATAAAAACCCACCAACTTTGGGGTCATCCTTTATGCAAGGGCCTTACTGCACATCACAGAATTCAGACAATACTTCTGTAGTCATGGTCCCCGAATCTTCTAGAATGTAATGAACAAGTACCATTTGTGACCCAATTTATTATACAAGAATATAATCCCTTATTAATTATAATCCTTAGGATGGCTTCAAATTTTTATGAGAAAGATGATATTATTCTATGCCAGAGTACTTCTCCCTGAAGAATACCTAAGGAGTTAACTCACACATAGATGGATATTGTTACTTATCAGCACTTCACTGCCATTACCATGGCAGCAAGGCAAAGACCATTTTGTTCTGCCCCATTCTTTCCTCAGAACTGACAGTTCACTTCCAAATACAGAATCTTAACAGAAACTAATGTCTGAGGCCAGATCTTGCATTGTGTTCTAAAAGCTCAATCTGATACGAAGTTTAATGAAAAGGTGGAACAAAAGGCTGTCGTTTCATAAGGCTAACTGAACATTAGGAGGCTGATTATGCTGTTTGCAGTACAACGTGCATAAAAAGAATCAAAGAAAACTCAGATCAAGCATTTTCTGGGTAAAACGTGCCCAAAAATCTATCTGCATCTTCTTTTGCTGCTTACAGACAAGTGCAGGGATCAGCATGTTGCTGCTGTCTACAGGAAACCTGTGATTGCCAAGAAGGAACACATAGAGTGAAATTACAATAGGTTCATCAGGAACATGTGGAAAACAGTGAGTGGAGTGCACCAAAGGAGTAGTCAAGAACATGTAACATGCCATCCATGATTACACTTCACATCTGCACATCCAATAGGTTATCAATATTAATAGGACAACTGGTGCAGGAGGAGGCTGCTGAGGCATCAGAGTTGCATTTTCTGATTTAGTCTGACACTTTAGAGCTTGTCTAAAGAATAAAAAACAAAGGGAAAGAATGCCAAAGACATAGAAATAACCTAAGGAATATGATCACTTCCTACACTTCCTAGCTGCTTTAGGCTCTTTCTCTGGCTCCACACAGATCAAATAATTAAGGAGTCACTGTGACATTAAAAAATTCGTCCACCAATCCCATCCACCAAAGCTTCATGGATAAACAACTCATAGGAGTTCTTCCACCATTCCTGAGTAGAAACAATTGGGAAGAGATATAGAAGGCAGGAGGGCAAGGCTTAGTGAAACAGAACTCTAGCACAAACAAGCTGGAAAACAACTGGAAGGGAAGGGTGAGAAAACAGAGAGATGCAGGGGAAGCAGAAGGCAGCAAGTCTTACTCTTCTGGACAGGAGGTTCAGAATGTGTGTGTGTGAATATCATGAAAGATCCAGATGAGTCTTCTCCACCCAACAGTGTAGTTTGCTCATGTAGGTCCTGGGAGACAGTTACCTGAACAACCTGTTCCCTCTTGTAAAACCTGTCATGTAATCCAAGTTTATCCTGCTGAGCTGACCACAAAATAACCAAGTACTTGGCTGCTCCCCCCTTATGTTGCAAACACTGTATAAGCCATGTTTTGTCTACAGCAAAGGAAGAGTTAATATCCACACAGGAATACAGGCAGACGAAAAGAAATCAAGAAAGGGGATAGAGTGAAGCTGCAGGCTGCAACAGTTATGGCATTTGATTCCCAGCTTTAAATAAACCCTTTGAAGTAGAACAGGTTTTTTATGTTAAAAAAGCGGCTTTTCAGTCTGCATCACTGTTCATGGCTGCAAAAATTACTCCACTTGAACTCCAAACTGGATATTCAATGTTGAAAAAAATAGTGGAAAATTTATGTCATTCCACAGCTCCCATGCCACATCCAACGTTTACTAGCTGCAGCAGTATTAAGTCTTACGGTTAAAGATGACTTCCTTTTGCGGGCACAGTTCAAAAATTTTACCTTCATCCCTACAAACCACAAGCTGAATGGTATAGCTTCAGAACTGAAAAGTCTGAATTAACGACAGAAAAATAGTATGTATCATTTCTAGGAACTTCACTTATTGAAAAGATCTTCAAGAGCCACAAAAGAGAATATCCCATGTGGAGAAATAAATGCTGAAGCTGCTGAGCTGGGTTTCATAGCACTCTCCTCTCTCCTACACCTCATTAAATTAGACTATAAATACCAAGCAGAAGTGCAAATAACTTCCTGAATGAAGACTAAGTTTGCACCTACCTGAGGAAGCTTGGCAATTTTGCCAATCAAATCCACATAATTTATCCTTTTGTTAAATTAAAACCAGAAAGCTGAAGGACAGGAGGCATGTCTAACAGAACTTTCAAAATGATGGGTAATGCCCACACACGACAGTGGGAGAATGTAATTGTTATTTTTTACTATACAGAAGTTGCTTCAGTATTTAAAGAATTCACCCTGGCTACCTGTGAGATTGCCAGGACTTTGGAGATTTGATAGCACTTATATGAGTGTCAAAATTCCCAAAGTTTTATATTCTCCATGAGAACTAATGAAGAGGGCCTCAACAAATAATTGCTGTGCATTTGTATTTCTGTAACAGCTGTAAATTAAGAATTGCAAACCTGACTATGTGCAATATCAAACCTTAAGTCCCAGAAGTACTGAGCTATAATAAAACAGGCTAGGAAGCAGTTATTAATTTAAACTAAATTACATAAAGGAACAGTTGCATTTCCAAGAATAAAGCCCCCAATCAACAAAAAGCAATGAAGAACAGACAAGCCTACACGTATTTCTTCTAAAGTGGCTCTCCAATGGGAGAAACCTTCAGATTTACAATAAAATCTAACGTGGGACTTTAAGGTACAGTAAAATGCAGTTCTAATACTTGTTCCAGAGATACCAACAAATGGGTACAAAGCCCTTAGCAAAGTGTTATGATTAAAAAGGATGAAAGCTACACAGTGGTCAGGTGAGATTAAATGCTGGCATTTAGCCAAATATGGGTTCAGGATGATATAATTTGTCATGCTCAGCTATTGATTGCTATTGCAAAGCTGCTCTGGGATCAAAATCCTGATTGTAATCCATCAAACCAGTAACTACCATGAGTTGAATGGCTGAGCAATTGTGATGAAACAGCTGGCTGCAGGGATGGTGCTAGAAATTAATAAGTGCAGCTGCTATTAGCATGTACAAAGCTTTAGAGAAAGGGAAAGGCAGCATCGTAATTGGTAATACCCACAACACAAGGATGATATCAAAAGTTTTATTAAAAACAAACCAAATCACGTCATGCTGATTTTTGAAGGAGAAATACTTATGCCTGCTGCTCACAAGCTCACAGTTTAAACAAGAGGTGTGTCTATACATCTCTTCACCTGGTATAAGCAGAAGAACTTTGTTCTCTCCCCAGTCAGCTACAGTCACAGCCTATGTTCAGGGAGCACCAGGAGAAAGAATCAGAACAGTGGACGATTCACACCAACTGGAAATGGCTCTCCCAGGCTGGCAATAAGAATACCCCTGTCACACACAACTGATTTTGCTTGGGCCACTTTTAGCACTCTGCCTCTATCTTGCCTACTGGACAGGGTGTGAGAGACCTACACGGGCTGTCCATGCAAAAACCAGCTGGGCACTTCTGCCTCCATGAAAGCAGAATTCAAGGACACTCAGCAATTCTGACTAAATACCACTTAGCTTGCCCTGGTAAGTCACCCCAGAGAAGCCTTCAATGTGACTGAAATCCGGCTACAGGATTCCCCACTTTGCTTTGTGGTTCCTATTGCCTTTGTCGCTTTGACCCTTCATCTCCCATCTGTGGGATTCTTGTCTTTAGTGTATTTTTTTCATCTAAATATAGCAGCTCTTCAGTCTTTTTGTCTCTCTGCTACAACCTTGGCTGCCTTTAAGGGATCCTGCATGAAATTAGACCTAGTTTGCATTCTAATCAACTTTGGTGACTTATGCTTTTAATTAATCCTTAATATTCCTCCAGTCTCCATGGATGGTGCATTATAAAAACCCGTTTATATGTGTCATTGTGGTTTCAACTTCAGGGGAAAAAATGTCTCACAAATGGTGTATATATACAAGAAATATATGCAATTTATCATAAAGCATTATGATTTTATTCTCTCCAGCTGGAGTAGCAGACAAGTCAATATGTTTTTCCAGTTGAAAAAGTTCCATGTGATTTATTATTCCACAAGGAGCAGGGGTCCAACAAGGCCCCTGCTTGGATACAACCTCTATGGGATTCTCAACATATTGTAACTTGCTGGATCTGAGTAACCCCTCTCCAAAACCACAGCAGGCCTCTGACTGCCTTGCACGAAAAGATTTAACAGGTTAATTGACCAAATCATGCTCACTTCAATAGCCGCTTTGTGTTCCAAATTTGACCCACAGAAGAGCTCTCAAAGTTTAGAGCACAACATAAGTGGTAGGTATTACTGGGTCACATTTTGAGTTTCAGAATCAGTTGTTACTTAATGTTTATTCAGCTTCTGTTAAAGTAGAGCACTGAATCAAAAACCAAGGGAGGACCTCCAAATTTCACCCGTTATTAATAATTTGATGCCATTGATTCAATTTAATGTTCTCTGACATCTTTTGCTCTTGCCTGAGTATCACTCCAAATAAAAGATACTCAGCTGTCACTTATAAAGTGTGATTTATTGCTAGCCAACCTGCTCATCCGATAGTTGAATGAACCAAGAAGTTTCTGTGAGGATTCTTGAAACAATCTTTCCCTTCAGTTATATTTATTGCCAGTTTCTGACTGTATTTAACAATAACTAGAATAATCACTCCAGAAATGATATCGGGCAAAATGCATGTCCTAAGAATATTCATAAACCAGCAACTTCTTTTAAGACATCAAGATCTTTTCCCATCATATCAAACATATAGGACTGGCATTAAGTATAACCTGCAAGGTGTTCAAAGCAGTGAGAGTTTTCTTCATACCCACAAGACTAGTTCTTTCAGCATTTCACATCTCCTACTAAGTATGTTTTATTAAAATATTTATTCCCATTATTTATTTGGAATAGAAGAGTTAAAAGATAAGCTGGGCAATAAAATTCTGAGCCAATCATCTAAAACACTTGGTCCCAGGAAAATAATACAAGAATAATCAGGGGCCCACTGCCATTACTGCCACTAAGATTTCACCTTCTATTCCCTGCCAGCTCAGCAGTTTGCAACACCAGGACTAAAAGCATATTTATCAGTCTTGTGGTTTTTCAGATATTATTTGTTTGCTAAAGTAAAGCAATGCTCATTTCTACATGTTAAAGATTAGGAGACACACCTTCTGTCAGCTGAGGGAGTTACATTTCAGCCAGGAAAGAAAACTTGAATTTGTTAACACCAGTGGCACAGGGGCATATCATAAATTTGACCTCATGTCTCATTTCTCTGTCACAGTCAGTAATTGATGGTGAAGAAAGTGTGACAAGAATGAAAGTGGGCAGTGTGGCTTCTCCACTAAAGTCTCCTGGTTTCCAGGACTGTCAGCTTGGGCACCTTCCTTCTGGCATGGTGGAAATTACCAGGATGAAGATCTTAATCTTTCAGGGTTTGAACAAGGGAAAAGGTGAACAGCACCCAAGTGCGTCACTTTATATGGGTGACAACTCCTAAAATCCAAACAGTTGCCTGGATCAAGGCCAGGCTCCTCAGCCCCTTGCAGAACTGAAACATTAAAGTGTAAGAGACCATGGAAGATGGAGGATAATTTCTTAATCCTGGCTGATTTTACTTTGAGGCTGCCAGAGTCTGAAAGAAGGCAAGCCTAAACTGTGTTATGATCTCAGTGGTTACTCAGAGGTATCATCTGGAGAAACACTGGGCCAGACTAGAGATCTTTTTCGTTCCACTTCTGCAAACTTCAAAAGAACTTTAACAAGTTATGCGAGCATTATAATATTTCAGCCTAAGGTAAATGAAGCTGAGAAAGAAAACTTACTTGCAGTTCAATCCTAGGAAAGGAAACAACCCAGCTTCAGGAGTTAAACCTCTTGAAGGCAGCTGACTTTATTGAGGGAGAATTTTATCCCCAATTCCTGAACACATTAAATATATAATAATTACTGAATCATTATTTCTTGCATTTTTTTCTTAGTCAAGAGACCAGAAGAGGTCTGGAATTCAGAAATTCTTGCAAATGAGAAGATACATGTTTTCAAAACCATCAGTAAAATAAATCAGAAAAATATTGTCAGAAGTGCAAGATAAATTGAGGTGAGAAACAATTTCCTGTATCAACCTAAAATTTGTACTTACAAAATTAAACAAAAATCATTATGACTATTAGATATAGTCACACGTAACAGTCAAATGTAGAAAACTTGGGGTTTGCTCATATGCAGGGCAGAAATATTTCATAATAATTTGCAATATATACAAAAATATACAAATTAAAAAGCTAAACTATGTGAATCTAATACAGAGCTGCTCTCAGCAGCAAGTTACCCAAAGATTTCAATGAAAGCAACTTACATCAGTATAAAGTTCTCTCCATTTCCAAAATTCTTGTTCTGAAAGTCTTTTCACTTGCTTTAACAAAATCCAGCACTTTTGCTATTTGCACAAAAACATTTCCTGTTTGCTATGTAGGAACTGAAGCAAGGAGTCATGTAAGTGCCAGTCAGCTCTCCTCTCTGAAACACTGGGGAAATATATTAAAATAACTCAGCACAGTCTAGACGGGCTCTGCACTATCTGCCTTAAAATTGTGGTTCAGGCATACCCAAAAGCATGAGTTTGTTTTCAAACAGTAATACCTTTCAGATGTAATTTGCTTACCTTTGATTTTCTTGAGTGTTTGCTGTTTAGTCAAACATTCCCATGATGAATAATTTTTTACTAGTTTTGAAAAACCAGAAGCAACATTTCACCTGGTCATAGCTGCCAAGGACCTAGAAAAACAATATAACATAGTGCAAAAATCATAATAAAATTGAGATAGTGAACAAAACCGAACTGAATGGGGGAAGGTGTGATATGTTCCTAAGTTAAACATTTAAAAAAATAGAAAAAGATATAAAAAAGAAAAATTAGAAAACCAGGAGATTTATAGTCTTGTTATTGCTTGCACATTAGTAATATTAAGAATCAGATTTCTGTGAGAACAAAAGTGGGAAAAATCTTGCCTTTACTGTAGTATTAAAAATCAAGTTAATATATGAAAAGATATGGGATACAGAAGAGAATGCCAGAACAAACTTAACCCATCCTGGCAGGTGTGTGTCCAACATTGCTGAGGAAAGTTCCTCAGCCTTCTTCAAAACTCCAGCATTTCAAAGCCTGTATAATCAAAAAATCTTTCTTCTTATCAAACTTCTGTTTTCCTTGTTGTGTATTAAATTAATTTCCCATGGCCAGTGGAAGAACAACTTATCACAGTTCTTCTTAGATCAATTTCTATATTTTCATTTTTATCTCCATTTTGCTTTTCCTTGTTTTTGGGACTAACTCACTTTATCTCATTAGCTGTATTTTCTTGGCTTTCACACTATCCCTACCTCCCTAGGCTCGGGTTCTTTGTGTAGTTCTCACAGAAACTTGTGACCTACTTTATATATACACCCAAAAAAGTATATAGGTAAACAACAACAATTAAATCAATCAAAACTGACCCCCACTACATTTTAACATATTTATATTAACTTGTCAGTCAACAGTGTCACCACTGCCAAAAGATTCACAACCCCTCCACAACGACCTTTCTCTTTCCCTGCATGACTTTTTTCAATTACATTTGGTTGAAGAACTTCACTGATGTCTATTCTGTAGTGCACCTTACATTTAATACAATATACAAAACCCTTGGATAATATCACTACTAGTTCTGAATTTTAAACATTTTTTAAAATTACTGGAATGCTACATTTCTTCTAAAGGTGATGACATTTGGAAAGTTTTTAGTGTTTCCTTCTCAGAAAGAAGTCTTGGGAGAAGCTCAAAAGTCTGGAGCCAGAGATGCCAAGGAAAAGAAAAGAGATAAAAAGACTTCCTTTCCCCAGATACAGCATTTGTAGTATCTTTGCAGGTGAAGGGGGGAAATGGTATGACTAATTTTCCTCCACATGAGAACAGAACATAGTAATTTTTTTTTTTAACCTAAAAATGTGAAAAGAGAGACAGAAAAGCTGTAGGGGGAGATTATAAACTGACCTGAGAAGATGGAATCAGCCACGAGGAACTTCTGAAGCTGGGCAAGGACACTGCAGCAGAGTAAGTGTTCCAAGTGGGTCAGTGCAAGGTTGGGGTTGTTCCTGCAGGCAAGTAAGGGTTACAAAGGCTCCTTAGCACTGTGAATTAGGGAATGAAATTGGCATCCAGCTGCTCCAAACCAGTAACCTGAAAGAACTGTTGTGCAAAGATGAGGATGGATGTGGGATGTCAGTTTTAATAAAGACATTGAGAAACTGAAGGAATTAAGTGGGTTCCAGTCATAGGGAAATATGATAGTGAAAGCAAAAGTAAATTGCTCACAATTGCCCCAAGAAAAATACAGAGTATATGCTAATATGCAGTGACACAAAGTCTAGAGCTAGGCATTATACCCAGCAATTTGATTAAAAACTAGACACACCTTGTCTGGTAGTAAACTGTAATGGGCATGCAGCATTGGCCCAGAATCTTAAAATGATTTTGACAACTGGAATGAAGTGAGAATGTTCTATGTGCCTGCAAAGGCCATGATCTGCAAAGACAGAGGCAGATGTGTGTCATAACAGAGATGATTTGGAAGTGGAGGGTAGAAAAGCAATCATAAAAAAGAGAAATTTGAAAGACATTTGGTGACTGAACAAAGAGGGCTAATAACTTTTTCTACTGGTCCTAAATGAGTAGTTTTTGAAGAACCTGTGAAGACCTACCAGGAGTACCAAGAAGAATGCCAGGCTAAGCAAAACAGATTTTACTTGCAACATAAGCAAATATAGGCCTCAGAGTGCTAGTGAAAAACATGACAGAGATCATAACATAGCTGAATAGGCCAAAAAGTCTCAGCAGCAATGAAATGTGGCAGCCACCTCAGGAAAACTGAATATTAGACGTCTCTACAGTGAGAAAATTATTTCAAAGAAAATGGAAAATCTGAATTTTAAACTAAGATATACAAAGATAAAATAATAATAACAATAATGATAAAAGTAGTGTGATTTGGGGTTGTGGTGGGTCTGACTGGGATGGAGTTAATTTCTCACAGCAGCCCACATGGTGCTGTGTTTTGGCTCTGTGGCTACAACAGTGCTGACAACACACCAGTGTTTTGGCTGTTGCTGAGCTGTGCTTGCACAGTGTCAAGGCCACCTCTGCTTCCCACTACACCCCCACAGCCAGGCTGAGGGTGGGCAAGAGGCTGGGACCAGACACAGCTGGGACTCAGAGTGACCCAAGGGACATTTCACATGATGTATCCTCAAGTTCACAAATAAAAAACTGGAAGAAAAAGATGGGGATGTGTTTTGGCTTCCAAAGTGGATGTTTAGAGACTGGCTGGGCACTGCTCTGCCTGTGGGAGCTCCTGCCATCTCCTTTGCCTCACTTGTTTCCCCCTACCCCATTCTTTTCTTCACCTATTAAATTGGTTTTTATCTCCACTGTAGAGTTTTCTCAGTTTCGCTTTTCCTATTTTCTCCCCACTGTGCAGAGCTGCTGGAGGGAGTGTCAGCACTGCTGGCTGGGGTCAGGTGCTGGTTAGAAGAGGCCCTTTATTTATTACAGTGCTTTCACAGGGCTTACTTTGCATCAAAAGGGAAAAAAATAAATCCAACTTCAGTGTTTGCATTTACTGCAACTACCCAGAGCTGCAACCACTATGACAGGCGGAACAGCGTCTGCCTGGAATTTCTTACCCAGTTCAAGAATCCTTCAATGTCCAATACTACACAGTTTCAGGAGCACTTTACCTACATATGTGGTGCCTGTTATAAAACCCTAAGACATAAATGTAGCCACTGATGTCAATCACTTACATTTGGCACCACAAAATGAATGCAGCAAGTGGAGGCTGGTGTTAGTTCTGTGGCACTTAGAGAGCCCATTTCACATTCAGGTTGCACATCACACACTCCTGGAGAACAAACCAAGCTCTCCCATTTCTAGTCCGGTCAACTGAGCAGTTAGTTTCACTGGAGACCTGATAAATGGAGGATTTCATAACCTAATCTTAAAAAGCATACATAACAGTTGATTTTGCCATCTACATTTTAATGATATTTAAATCCTGCTAGTCTCTGGGACTTAAACTAATGCAACTCATTACAAAGGACACTATAGATTAAACATATGCATATTTATTTTAACTGGTTTAAAATACCTGTATTTCAATCTCATCAGATAACTGCAGTTCTGTTAGTTTAAAGAATAGGTAAATTCTAAAAATAATAAGATTTAAAAATCCAATGTCATGCAGAATTTCTTGGCACATGAAAAAATCCTGAGTATTACACTAGACTCAGTCCAGTGAAATAGAAAAGTTTTTCCATTTACAGCCCTGAACTCTCATATGGATCTCAATTTAATTTCCAAGAAAGTGAAACTGCAGTTGACAGATTGTGTGTGTCTGGGTCTTATCCTGATTTACCCTTTTTATGCCCTCTGCAAAATTTCTGCAAAATGGCAAAGGCAAATATTCAAGTGAAATCTAATCCATCTACTCCTCAAACACCAGTTCTAATGCCACACAAGTTCTAATTGAATTAGTAACTGACTTCTAAGCAGCCTTATGGGCCCAAGTTAGAAATAACTCCTGCCAGTGCTGAATAAGATGAAGCTTCTGGTTTGATATTGATTTATTTTCCAGGAAAAGAAGGTGTACTTGGTTTGTGATTTCTGACACAGAGACAATTATTATTGGTATGTTTATCAGGATTCAAGAATACAATGAAGAATGGGACCTGGGAATCCTCACTCCCTATCAAAATTATGCATTTTTAGAGAAACAGTTTGTCCTTCCACACTTGAATATACAGGTAACATAGAGAACTAGGACATACATATTTAATAGTGAGATTGTCTAAGAAAGATTTTTTTTTTCACATGTGAAAGTGATAACAGATTAGCTGAGGAGAAGATGCTGGAGAGAACAGGTTCTTGGCTGCTGGCTGGGTCAACGTATATGTGCTTATTTTTCTACCACACCCAATGTAAAGGTCACAGGCAAGAGATTTAACCACATCTTCTCCCAAAGACCCTCTATTAATCATGATTATCAATTCATGAGTTCATGATAAGCCTCTTTTTGTTCAATCTGATTTTTTCTTCTCCTTGTTTAGAAGTTGAATTAAAGCATAATTACTTGCATTATGCCACTTGTGACAGTATGAGCTGATTAGCTTGTAAAGCCCTGATTAGTTTGGGGCTACCTTAGGAGAAAGCTATGAATTATAATGAAATTCACAGATAAGCCTGGAGAGGTACTTACGATATGAACCAAATGAATTTTATATATAATTCAAAATGAGAGTATTTCATAATTGCAACCTATTATAAATGGATGAAATGACACCATATGACAGATTATGCTAATCTCATACCCAAACAAGTAGCATAATTTCACAACCAATAAATCCTTCTGTTTTCTGGTGCAGCAGCTTTGTGTCCCAAAGTGTCCCTCCCTCTCCAGCACACCCCAGCTCCCAGCGATGGGTTCACTCCATACCTGGCTGACGGGAGAACTCCCACTGGTTCCACCATAAACATTTTGGTGGAACCAGTGGGTTACTTTGTGGCATGTCAACACAGATCAAGCTCAAACTAGAGCATTTTGCATTTCATAGCCGACTGCTCGGCTCACTGAACCACTGGTGCTCTCAGGCCAGGGCACAATGGGTGGGCTCACCACAGCCCAGTGGGGTATCTTCTGCATGTCCTACTGGGTAATGAGATTTTGGAGCAGAAAACAGACTCATAGCTTTTAGTGCTTTTTCAGCACATATGAGTAGGAGAATTCAATTCTCTGCACTTTTCAGAACTGCCCAAATATGAATACCATAATCTATTGCTAAGAGTCCATTCTAGAAAACAATAATCTATTTATTCCAGTTAAGCTGAAGTTAATTTTACA
This sequence comes from Cyanoderma ruficeps, assembly GCA_008694505.1. Classification (NCBI taxonomy): domain Eukaryota; kingdom Metazoa; phylum Chordata; class Aves; order Passeriformes; family Timaliidae; genus Cyanoderma; species Cyanoderma ruficeps. The sequence continues at coordinate 25,242,522 of VZDJ01000594.1, forward strand.
GGATGTGATCCAACAGGTTTTTCATGAGTCTACTCCCCTTAATAAATGTAATGAATTGATTTACATGCTTTTGCTGTTAGCATCAGGGTAAGATAATGCAGTATCTTCTGAGAGGGAGTATCAGCTTGTGTGAAAGAATGCAGATGCACTGATGGTTTTGGAATGTGGTAGATTTACAGCAGCTGAATAACTGACTGTCCTCCAGCAAAACTGTTGCAAAGGTCACAGATGCACGCATCCAGAAGAGCATCCAGCAGTGCTCACACTTTATTTCAAGCTGGATTCCTGAGAGTTGCTAAACTCAGGGTGATCCACATCGTATCACACAGCATAGACCACTGAGAATCGACTGACTGCACACACAGGGTGTAACCTGGGTTAGATTACTACAAATCAGTCTTTTCACTTGGGCCTAGGATTTGATTACAAACTGCAGTTGAAAAATGTGTCATGAGGTGCTTGGTTTACATTTACAGAAATCAGATTTGTTTTAACAGCTTTTTCCAACTATAGCTTACAGTGTGGAATAAGAATGGTATACTTATGAAGTGTTTTTCATCCACTATTTATTTTTCACTAAAAGCATTTCTTGAAATTTCTTTCAATTTGACAGCAGATCAATTTTCTTTAAAATTGCTTTACTTTCTAAGCATTTGTATAGCATTCAGTGATTTCAAATGTTTATGTAGCATTGTATATTCAGAAATCAATGTGTAATCTGAGGTTCTTCCCCTTTCTAAAATGATGATGTCAGTTTTCAATTTTGTTGGAAAAATCTACTACTCCATTAGAAAGTTAGCAAGAAAATGGACATATTGATAAGCAGAAAATGAACATGTTGATAATCTATAAATTTAATTTAATTATTTCCAGGCTGATACAAATCACACAAGTGAATTCAGTGGACTTTGGCTGACACCATAAGCTGCATTTGGTTTTCTACTTTAAATTATTCTCCATTTCTCCACACAGAATCTTTTGCATTTTTAAATGTCATTAAGCACATAACATAGAGGAACTAAAGGTTTAATTTTTCAGTATGATATTGCATACAGTTGTGAAGGAGATTTTATAGAATAATAAAATCACATGAGAACTAGTTGGGTATAATAAGTCAGTCTCCCTCTGTCAGCACAATTACTCCTGTTTCAAATCAGAAATTCTTTCTGTATTCTTATGAGCTCAAATAGATTCCTGCTAGATGCCTGGCCTTTTTATTTCCCTAAATGGACACATATTTTTCTTGTTACACTCTCTGTCATAATAGTCACAGCAGAGTAAGGAAAGTGTTTTGCTTGTGTGTGGTTTTTTTTTTTACTAAGAATTTGTCCTCTTAAAAATCCTTCAAAGAACATCAAAAGAAAACATCTACCAAGAACAGCAACCAGAGGAGAAGAGCCATGGGCTCAGAAAAAGAATGGTTCATGCTCAATGGGCCTAATTTGCCAGTGAATTTTCTTATGGCCAGAGAGATAACCAAGAGCTCTGAAGGAGCCTCAAACTGTATTGTTTAGCCATAAGGAATTCTGTGTGGTGGACAACTTAAAGTAAACACACCAGAGGAAAGCACAGTGCATAAATCAGAAGGACAAAACAGTCAAGAGTCCAACTTCAGAGATCATCAGCAGCAGCTATAGTAGGAACTATTCTTGAAATTCAATATTTTGTGCCTTGGTATGTAGAAGAGCCCTTTATCCTTCAGTGAGTTTTAAGGGTTATCTGAAGGACACATTCTTCTCTGCTGTTTTTAAGAATCCGATGCTAGTTACACATCCTGTTCTCAGGTCTTCAGAAGAAACAAAGATAGTCTCAGTTCAGTAAGTTTACAGCTACCCCACAAAGACAGTGCACATCACTATGCAACCTTCTTTGCATAATTCCCAGCTCAACAACAGACTCTCTGTGTTTACCATTAAATTACATTGTCAATCAAAGCAAAAATTCTTAAGCCTTATCAGTTACTCCAACTGGATTTTAACTGATCATCCTCTATCCTTGCGCATCATTTCATGACCAACAGCACAACCCTTCAGTCCAGAGGAAGAGGAGTACTCAGGGGATATAAATGTGTTAAATTCCCTTCAGCATATTTCATTAACGAGCTCCTTTGCTTGTCTGCCACGTAATCCTTGGTCCGGGAAACAAGCACAAATGCAGCTCCATAGCTTCAAAGCACACATTAAGCCATCTAAGTAAACACAGATACAATAAGATAAACATTTAGCAGGAAATGCACATTATTGCCAGGGCACATGGTCCTAGTGAAGATAATTTTTTGCATACTTCTATGGTCACTGATATGCTGCATATAGACTTGCAACAACACCCATGTACTTAGCATAGCTCAACACACATGTATAACTCTTGGGAAAACAGAAATAGAAAATTAATTACTGACCTGTACTACATCTCCTATTCGGTCCTGTAACTTTCCTTCCTCTTCTGTAACATGAAATAATGTACTATTACTAGCAAACCGAGAAGAGTTCACACAGCAATACTCTGATGTAAGCAGCAAGGTCAGCATGTGCAGAACACTTGTGAATTACCAGAAGAGCAATCAGACATGTCAGAACCTTTCACAAGAACCACATGGATCCTGGGGTTGCATGGTTTATGTCCCCTGAGTGTTACATAATGCATGGAATAAACCATGTTTATAACCACCACTGGGGTACAGGTCAGGCTCTGATAAATCAACATCAAATTTTGCTGAATGTATCCAAACACCACAGTGAGCTATCTTCCTCCCTGTTACTTGCCACATTTAGCCCATGTTACTCCTTTACAGTATTTCGTGGCTTACTCCCCTGCATGTCTCTGCTCAGTGTTTTATTCATAACCCAATGTTTTTCTGCACAGTCCCTCTTATGTTCTGTAATTTAAACTAAAAGCTGTAGCAATCACTCCAGCAAATTTTCACAGGGAAAAAAAAAACTTCTGTCAAGTCCCTGGAACCACAGTAGCCAAATTACTTGACAGTCCTGGAGTGAGAGCAGGATAGCTGGAAATGTCATGTCCTCCTTCAGCCTTTGGAACAAGGGTGTCATAACCGGGCCTCAGAAATCATTTACTGGTGTGATTTGCTCTAATTTGAAAGCCATGCCTCGTTTGGCAGGAAGATACAAAGCCCATTCAGCTAGGTATTGAGGTTATCTTGAGGGCTATAGACTTCTTAGCAAGAAGTCTGTGACCTATTTTCTTCAGAAATCACCAGCCAAGCAGGATTTTACAAAGCCATTCCCGCCCTGTTCGGAAACACCAGTGCTAGATATGCTTCGGTTACACTGTACCAGGGGATCTCACATCAGTATCACTGTCTTTCCAAATGTTTACAACAGGGTTTCAGTTTTATCAGTTAGTTATGTCCTGACTGGGCAGAAACTTCAAACAAGTTACCCATTTATTTGCTGTACAGTACTCACAATACTTTGTAAAAAAGTTGGAACAAGAATCTCAGCTTTTTTCCCTCCTTTTCCCGTGTATACTCAGCTTTTGAAGCTGTGTGCTGGTCTGTTTTCACTTATTTTTAAAAAAGCATTGTACACAGTACAATATCAGACCAGTTATGGTTTATATATGTGAACATATGTGGCTACATTCTTTCTCTTAAAGTAAACAGTGAGCAGCAGAGTAGTCCGTAACCTTTTGGAAAAAAAGTCACCATTGGAAAAAATTACTTCGTAGATGGCTTCATGCAATTGTGGCTAGATTATTCATTATGCCAAAGATGGGAAATAAAGAAAAGAGCACAGCAGTCCATCAGACCCTGCTGAGGCAAACACATGAAAATCATTACACATACACATACACTCCTAAAATAACCTCAGAGCCTAGCTTCTGGGTGGGGAGGTGGTAAATTCAAATTAAGGCTGAATGCCTGGACAAAGTCCATCTCTGATGTAACTCACTGGGGGCCCCTGAAACCATCAGAGCCAACTAGGCAGAGCAGTCTGACAGCACAGATGGAAGATGCTGCTCTGCAGGCAGGTGCAGACAGTGCGAAGCAATGTCACCCCTGTCTGTGGCTGAAACGATGCCAACACTGAAATGAAGACAGGATTTTGAGTACCTGTACCTTGAAAAAATTTTCACTATCTTCCATCTCTGCAACATATTAGAACTCTGAATAAGCAATAGCTGCAGACAGTAGCTTGCAGCCTCAAATCCAAATTGATTTTTTGCATAAGGCAAATGGGTTTTTTTTTCAGTTTAGGCTTTAACAGACTTTCTGCTCTTGCCTGGAGTTACAATTTCACTCATCAAGATGAAAGAAGGTATTAATCAAATGTTAATTCCACCATTTTGTCTCAATGCCCACCAAGGAAAAGACCATTATAATGTGCCTTCTTTTGTTGTAGCTTTGTTATGAAGAAGCTTCAGGAAGATTTCATACCTTTTAGCATAACCCTTGTTCTCTGTATACTCCACAGCAATATCAAACACATGGGAGCACTTGTAATGGCAAAGTTATTTGGGCATACATTCAGTAACAATTCTGAATCTACAAGATCTTTGGAACACTTTGCATCCAGGAGAGAACTAAGATGTCAATAAAAAGTGTCATGGACACATTAAGCCTGAGGAGAGTTTAACTTGAACAGGAAGGCTCAACAGAGTTATATGAATCCCGGATATGATGCCCAAAGGATTTCCTATTGTAGAACTTTCCAGATCACTGAAATGTACATTTTTGATGAGACAATACTTGTAAGTAAACCAATATGTTGCTGCCAAATAGGAACCAGTAAAGACTGGAAGATGTGACACAGCTGAAACACTGCAGAGACGCTGCCATCATGACTGCAAATAATAGCAGCCTCACCCAAACCTCTACTTTTTATTGTGTTAGGTGCAGCACTTTCACATGCAAGCAGAAAAAACCATGAGAAGAAAATATAAGAGAGACCTAAAATGATTTGCCTGTAGTTTGGCATCAGATGATAGCTATGAGAATAGGACCTGGGTGTCTGGCCCCTCAGAATTTTGTCCTCTTCAGCCCACCTTTTGGTTTTCTTGAAGTAGGCTGTTGAAATTTTTTTCCTCTCTTCCATATATTACTAAAATGGAATGAAACCAGAGAGTCAACACGTAAGGTTCCCAAAACATTATTCCTGAAGTGAAGTACACTAAGTCCTTGCCAATGGTCTAGCTACTTACACAAGGAAGTTGGAAGTAAATTGACAATAATTTTTCAAATTCTCGCCAAACTGCAGAGAAAAAAAACAACTTATGTCCTATCCCATTCCATCTCTACCCTCCTCAACATATAAAATATATGCCCTTCTGGTGAAGAAGCCAACTGAAAAATCCACCCTTCAGCTTGCATTATTCATTTTCCTACACAGAAAAATTAGGAGATTTAAATTAAGCTGACAGTAATAAAAAAAGCTGTTGGGAATGTTACCAGGATGTGTAAGTCAGACGGGCAATGCCACATCCAAAGGTTCTCATATTTTATTGGTGATAAAAGTAACACCACCAAGCTCACTGTGGAAAGTCAGATGGTTGGAGACAGTTTTCAGCCAGCTGACACTCTCATCCAAGGCAAACGCTTTGATTGGGAAAACGGCTGCTAACATTGATTTTTGCAGTGTCTGTTATACCAAGAGCAATGTCAGCAAGGAGTGAAAGAACTACTGTGGAAGCAAAATTCTACATCTCTTCCTTTTCCCTTCATGCTTTCCTTGTGCGTGTGGAGAGTCCCAGGAGACACCCACAGCTGTGGCAATTCCTCTCCAGAGGCCAATTCCTGGGATTGCTCCAGAGTGTTGAGCTGCTGCAGTAAGTTGTGGCACGGTAAGTTGTGGCAAGCCCTTGCTCTTCTCTTCCAGGGAAAGGAAACTATCTTGCCATTGCCTTGCCAGGGCCCAGAGTCCTTGTCTGACAGCTTCTTAGTGTTTGGAGGGATGTTAATTTTATCAGCAGGCTCTGCAGAGAAGCTCGGTGGGTGATAATGGCCAACAAAAGGCCAGTGAGGGTAGGTTGGTTATTCTGCCTATCTACTGAGTTGTTTAATAAGGTTTCACTCTGTAAACAAACAAGATCTACAGCAACAATAAACATAAAGAGAAATTTCCTTATCCTATACAATCTCACCCTGATGCCTCAATGATGCCATTTCAAAGAGCAGGTACACAAATCCTCTGCACCTCGCATGAGAAAATTTGTAAGACTAACATATAAAAGAGATTAAAATGAAACCTATAAACATTCCACAAAACAAGTAAATAAATAGAAACTTGACATCTGCTAACTATTGTCACTCACAGTCGCTAATTTTGAATTTGGCAGAAATTCCATTTCTAGCAGTATTTTTCTTTATTTTTACAGTCTTACTCTGAACCCAAAGAACTCATTCCAGTCAGAAATGCTGCACAGTGTGGGGCCCATTGCCTCCATTTGCAGTGTTTGTACCTTTCTGTTTCCTACTGAAGGTTTGCTGTCTCAAAGCAGTTCTGGGTCTGGAGCTGCAGCAAGTAAACTTTATCCAGAGGGCTCAAACCCATCTGAGCTCTTTCACTGAGCAGCCAGTGTCAGCTGCAGTTGTTGGTCCTGGCTTGGCTGCCTATCCTTGCAGACTATCACTGCAGCAAGACAAACAGCCATGGCTACTGCTTCTTGCCAGCACTCAAAGAACAAATGACTGAAACTTTCATCTATTACTCAAGTCCAACTTAGTTTTTGCTGGATGACTTTCATGATCTGTCAGTTTCTTCACTACCAACACGTCATAAGGTGAAATTCACTCTGTGTTTCAAGTTATTTACTTGGCTGTTAAAAATAGACGCTTTTTGCAAGTAGCTGATACTCTTTCCAAAAATCACTAATCTCTCAGACTAGGCAGATATCTGATATCCCCATTCACAGAGATTTTCTATGAACAGTGAATAAGGGGCAAGGCATTTGACTGCATCTTTTCCTTTTCAGCTGTGATTGGAATTGCTTTTGGCAGAATCCCTTAAGTAATGTGAATGTGTCAGATATTAAAACCTAAAATAAAAATCAGTGAAGCCTTCCAATAAATTACAAGCACATTAAATGCAGTGCTGGCAACTCTAAAGGTCAGAAACACTGTTTTCTGTTGAATGTTTTTAACTTCCAGGCAGAGAAATCCTTTCTGACCCATACAGCCCAACACCTTAAAACACAGCAGAAGAAATATCACAAATGTAAATTAAATAACAAATTATTTAATTGGCATTTACCAGAAGGCAATCTTCCTGCTAAAGACAAGTTTCACCCTTTGGACAGGACCATGTTAGCAGTCACTAAAATCTCAAGACAGGAAAACAAAACAACTCTCCACTTTGGTAGTCATCAGACAATACTTTCAAAACTGTCAACAGTCAGAATTTTGAGTAGATAAAGATTCATATAAGTACTCAAGGGATTTTCCAAAACCACAAACAAACCCAATTCCCATGGAAGTTAACTGGCAGTAAGCACTAAATGAGATTTTCTAATGCAACGAGGGATTTACCCACCATTTCTAAGTGCTTAGATATCTTTCAAACCTAAATAAAGTTCCTTGTAGAACAGTTTTCCAGAAGTGACTCTGGGTGAGTGTGAACTCCAGTTCAGTTACAGTGCACTGTGCAAACTGAAGTTAGTCCCCACAGGAGAGGAACTGATGAGAACTCTTCACAGTGGGATTTGTGCCTGTTTGGGGTAATGACGCAGCCCCTGGATCAGATCCTCAGCATGTAAATCAGTGCCCATCAGACCTTTCCAAGATCTGTCTTTATATGGTTAAATCTAAAAGTTCAGAACCCAAAAGGCACAAAATTTGGAACCCATATACTAATGTTTTTATTTAATGTCAGGCTTGAGGGATCCATGCTCCTATTAGTAGCCACTGAAGGAGAAACTGGAAACTAATGTTCCTTTCAGTGTTCACCTAGCAGCAACTTCAGCTGCAAATTCATCTTCCAGCTTGACATTACCTAAGCACTTAGTTTTGAATTGATTTGTAAGCTTGTGTGTATTGTCCACACATTAAAAAATAGCTCAAGCTTACATATTCCTGCACATAAAGAACATGTATACGTGTTTCTTTAAAAAAAAACAAGGAGAAAATCGCAGCCTTTATTTTGTGACTGATTTTTCAGTTCCTGGCTTATGCATATTGCTATGCATTATGTAGCAGAAAGCATCTTAGTGGGGGGTGGGTTGCTCATATATAAGCATAAATGCAAGTATTCCCTATACAGGACATGCCAGCCACTGGTCATCTAGACAATATCTTTATAGAAGTGTTGAGGGATTTTTTCCATAGATACATTTCTTCCTCTCCACCCTAAACTGAACTCCTTTAAGTTCTCATTTTAGAGCTACAATATGCAACATATATCAAATATTCCAGGTGCCTGAATTAAATATAGACTTTAAAGCTCATCCTGAAACTTTCTCACATGAAGAAACACCAGGGAGGCATACACAATGCCCAGCCCTGCTTCATGCTGCAGACACTTAATGTTCCTCTGAGGGACACGAGTACGAGGCCAGTGTACCCTCCAATCACCCAGTGAAGCCTTTTCCCTGGTTTTACCAAGGCCCAGTTCCTGCTCACATGAATGGAAATGCTTTTTAACTATTAATAGGCATGAGCTCTGTATTACAATAGCACCTCTGAGGACATACTGTACCAGGTGCTACACACATAACGAGTAGCAAGGAGACAGCTCTGCCTGGAAGAATATATATGATCCTTACAGAATAACCAAACCAACAAATCAAGGTAAATGACAAGCCTTTCGAACAGATGTACTTGAGGCACAAAAAGATCAAGTAAAAGGAGACCAAAATCACACAGAAAGGCTCATCAAGTCCAGAACTGGCTATTCCTTGCCAAGAATACTCACATCACCACTGCACAAGCTGAACAATTACTTCTTGACTGCATAGAAAATGCTCTACATTCACCTCAGGTGACGTCCCAAAAGGTGCTGCTCTGTTTGCTCAGACAGTAGTCTTCACTAATTAAAATCAACATCTCAGTACCAGTCTAGAAATTAATTATAGAAATAAGTAAATAAATTAGATCACAATCATTTTATCATCCTCAAAAAATATTTTTAAAAAATAATTAATTACCAAACACAATAACTGAACACAAAAATCCTCTCTCCAGTGCAAATATATACCAATTGCTCCAAATCCTCTTTAGTTATTAGGCAACAGGGGTCTCCTCCTTTAATCACAGACATCCCAGATCCCAGTCTTTAACTGAGCCACAGGGAATTGGATGTGCTGGACAAGCTGAAATGACCACGTTAGTCTGAATCCATGATGTTTTCAGCCAAGTTTTTATTCTTAAGATCACAAAACAACTAAAACTTTTTTCTTCCCAAGCATACAGCTATTACAAGGGTTTGAGTCAGCAGGAACATATGCATATTTTTCAGAGAGTAATTTTTCCAGTGACTTAATGTCTGAATGAATTTATCATGAGACATGGAAGTGTCATTAACATTCGCCCCAAGCAAGAGAGTAGCTTTGAGTGTGTCCACACACATTTGCGTCATTCCAGCCACGGTTCACTACCTTGAATACTCATTCCACCAGACTGTTTGGTCCTGGTAAACACAGAACAAGTTTTCCTGGCTCCTGTACTTATTAAACCAAAGGATCATTTTGTTGAGAAGTGTGTAGCTGGTGTATTTCAGAACCCCAGAAAGCAATCATAGGGTATGTCTGAAAAAGTCTCTTTCATACAAGATCACAAACCAGGTTGGCACAGTAAGGAACAGAACTCTGTACTATATAGAGCCTTTCAATAAATCAGAAAAATATTTTGAAGATGGAAAGAATGAATCTACAAGAACTTCCCAAAGATGAAAGGAAGCTATGAAGAAGGTGATTTGAAATGAAATTCTGCTTCCTACGAATACCTAACATCTATGCCTTACTTACAAGGCACTGCTGCATTTTTTCCAAATGCACACGACTGAGACATTTTTGTGAAGCCAAGTTTGTCAACTTTTCCCACAGGCCAGGATAATTTTATTCCCATCCAACTGCAGTCAGAGATCTGTTCTGCATCAAGTGCAGATCCTCCCAGAACCTTCCCAGCGCTTTCCCCCCAAATGTCAATAGCATGCAAATGAATTCCACATGCAAATGAGCAGCTCAGTGAATATGACAGAACTGTCCTGCTATTCTAGTTCTGTGACTCGAGAAAAACAAGGCAGCTACACTACCTGTTACCCTTTATCCAAAACCTCTGATAAGGACATAGTGGCCAGATTCAGAACAACACACAACTTGACTGTGTCCTAGTCCAGGAGCTCACTTACTGCCAGATTAGGATCTATTATTCTGTTTGGTGGAAGGTAAAGGTGGCAAAATCCAGTTTCCAAAAACAATAAAATGTTGTATGGGTACTGATGATCCAGTTTCTTCACCCCGTGTAAAAGGCTGAATAGGCTTTGTATGAGTTTACATCAGGGTATTGGAATAGAGAATTCTCCTCTTCCCTACTTGCTAGGCAATCAAGTACTGATGGTTCCAAAAATCTCCACAGCCTTCCCCTATAGACCCACAGTCACAGGCTGGGAAAGTTCTACTTTGTTGCCCCCACACCTTTCCATACCAGAGACGTGCACCATGGAAGCTCTGTCACAGTCCATATCCAAAGCAAATAATGACAAAGCTTTAAATACTTTGTGATGTATCACATTATGAACTAATACTTTATTGTTTAGTTGGACCAAAACTTATGGTACATTAGAAGCCAGAAGAACAATCTCAGATCCCTCTCTTGCTCCACACTTTTAACTTCCATTGGATAAATGTGAATAAAGAGGCTGTGGATGTATCAAGAGAGGCTAGACCATACTTTTTAAAGGAAACCATTGTCAACACCAAATGATGAAAATTTCGAAAACCATTTGTTTAGGAACCACTTTTGAAAGAGTTTTAAAAACTACTGGTAATTTATAGCTAGATTCTATTCCAGAAACTTTACGGCTCCTCCTTTACAATAAGTACATGTTGTACTTTAACATAGTGGGTTTATAGCTCTTAATAGTTTAATTACATAGATTCTCAGAACTCATTTCACAGAACACAGAGTTGTTCCACTGTACACTGCAAAAATTCAGATACCTTGTGTAAGCTCATGCAACAAAAAATTTTTTGCTGTCATCAAGTCCTTCCAGGAAACTTATTGGGTGACCCATAAAGCACATCCTATACACTAAAAGTGCCCTACTGATTTCAGTAGGGTGTCAGATACATCAAACATACTGACAGTTCTCACAGTAAGAACATTAATAACACTTAAAACTGAATCACTCTGGCCATTATAAAAATCCTTCAATGCTAGTGTTACCAGTACCAGCACTTCTTTTAACTAATCTATTGAGTCCCTGCCATTAGTTATATAATTCATTTCAAAGAACAATTTACAAGGGCAGCATTTTGCTTTCCATCTGAATCCTCAACAATTATTAAAACTTTAAGAATTCTTTGATGCTAATATCACCTGTTTAAAACAAACATCATCTGCTAGGTAACAGAGACAACAGAGTTAATTGTGTTGCTGCAGCACTGGGGCACAAATTTTACTAAATTATGGAATCTCAAACAGCATCACTCTGATTTAATTTTCACATTACTAAGAAAGATGTCATTGTCCCAGGATGTATCTATGTAATACTATTCCAGAAAATACAAATATTAAGGCTTTATTTGATTCAGTTTGAAGAAATCCTCACACATCATGGCCCAGGAGTTCCAGGAAAATAAAGGTATTGATTTCAGAATAACTCAGCTTATGGATCAAAAGCTTTTACTTACTTCACCTTTTTTTTGTTGTTGTTGTTTGTTTGTTTTTTGTTTGTTTGTTTGTTTTTTTGTAAAGGTTAAAGGTTAATTTCTACTCAGGTATAAATCCACTGCTGCCACAGTATCTAGGTGGAGTCTCCTATTAGAGGCTGACTTAAAAGAGAAGATTTGAGAAGGCTGTCCCTCCCCCCTCAGCTCCTGTCATATGGGGCTCATGCTCCTAGGACTTCTGGTGGACATACTAGAGTGACATTACACAGCTCTCCTGTGCCTGCATCCACCCCAACCAACACAGTGATACTGGGAAAGCCACCTGCCCCACAGACCCCTGTGGGAGTGGCCCTCCACAGCTACACAGGAGAAAATACCCAGTTCTGTTTGTCCTGACAGAGGGTGTTTGTATCCACAATCAACAGCCCCCTGTCTCATCAGGAGCCAAAGACTCTCCTCTTCAAAAGAACAGCTCAGCTGGTAATAAAAGCTGTTTGATCATCAAGTTCAAGAGTGAGGCATCAATCCTAATGGTCTCACAGACAAGTCTGAAGCACTCTGACTGCCAGGCTATATTAAAGCATTCAGCTCCATATGGCACAGTACAGGAGCAAAGCCTCTCCCTCAGGAATATTTGGAGCCTGCTGTGGACAGAGCGCTGACGCTGCACATCAGTGAGGAAAACACACTGCAGAGCAGGACTGAAAGCACTGTGTGACCTTGGAAGAGCCTCGTGTCCCTGGGGAGATGTACAGCAGGAGCACATCTCCCACAGAGACCACAGCAGGATATATTTGGAACTATAAATACAACCTAATGTGAAGACATTATAAGCCATTTTTTTATCTACAGCTGTTAGGAACTTGCTTGTATCTCTGAAATCTCTTGGGTCTGTTCTTCCACCAGCCTTGCAAAATGGCCAGGACCACTCTCCTCAGTTACTAGAAAAACAGTAGGAGCAAGCCAGATTAAAGGGGGCTCTTGATACAGACTGCTGGTTAATCATTTGCCTGCTAAATTAAACATGTAAACAAAGCTTCATAGCAGAGATGCTTCTTAGGGAGTATTTATTAGCTCTTTCATGTTTCCCTTCTTAAAAGTTCTTTTATTCTTCATCATTGTATCTTGATGCTAATTTTATTACATTCAGCTCCAGCAATATAATCTTGTAGTATAAAGCTTCATCAGTGGTTATGCAAGAATTAAGAGAGAGGTCAAAGGCAGATATATGTCTGTTACAAGGTTTGTCAAAAACATGTGTCCTGACAGATGCTGTGAGTTGAGTGGTAATTACACAGAGCTGAGATAATCACTGGGTAAGCCTGTGTAAAGCAATCTGGTGAGCCCACCTGCACAGGGTCCTATTTCTATCACCACCTTAAGGAGCAGAACTGATGATGGACTTTGGCACCCTGTGGTTACTGTACTTGGATGTAACTTTACTATCCAGTGCCTGGCTTTCAGTGACCACTTTGCTTTTTCTGTCACTTAATAAGACCCACGCTCGGTAACTCTAGAAATACTGCAGTTAAGAAGATATAAATGTTTTGACATAATGGTCATGACTAGAGATGAATTTATTTTTTTTTATTTCAGCAGCTGAACTGCAAATGTGCACAAGTGAGGAAAACATTTAATGGTGGTCTGTCAAGAGGATAGTGTAAAAAATCCCACCAAATGGTCAGGATCAAATAAGTAAATTCTAGTTCATCAAAGTTGAGAACAAAATAACACGTAGTTGACATTGATACAGAAAGTTGGAATATGTTCTCTAAAATGTTAACTACATACAGTTCAACCTAAAATTCTTCAGCCCACCCTAGCAAAGTCTGCAAGGTAAGGTCCTTTTCAGTTATAATGCTGACTATGCCAGTATGACAGATGTTTCCTGTCCCACTGGCTCCATTAGTGCTTCACTCAGTTTCTGTGTTTCCAGCAAATGTTGGCTAACTGAAAGGTTTTAATCTTTCTCATTCATGCTACATATTGCCTCTGTATCAGGCCAGTACAGATGCCTCCAAATTAGCTCAGAACATTAACATTCCAGATTCTTCATTTTTTGCACAGGACCCATGCATCATATTTTCTTCTGTGAGTTCTCAGAGATGATTTGAAGATGTTTTTCTGTTTGACATATGCTTGTATCAAGAGCTCCACACTTTCAGATCTCCAGTACTTGCTTCAATTTTTCCTATTTTCCACTTCTATTTTCCAAATAAGCTTTTGGAATTGTCACCAGGAGGGAGGATCAAGGAAAAAGCCCCATAACTAAGTGCTGAGCTCATTTCACCATATGTGAAGTTGCAACTAGAAGCCAAGGAGTTTTTGTATCATCTAATCTATTGCAGAAAACGCCAGAAAATGGAGAAGCCAAGGACTTACCAGGGACTGGGCCAACACGAGAGCACAGAAGGCCTATCCCAGCTGTCAGCAAAAGCATTGGAGAGACTGGATCTGCGCCTAAGGTTTTTAAAGCTGAAGCTGGAAGGGTCTTGCCACAAGAAGAAAAATCTGGTTCATGCTACAACATAATCAACTCTATTTCAAAACTAACAGTAACCTTTTTAAATTGCTCCCAGTGTAAACAGTCTCTTGAGACAATAATGTTTGGTGCCCATGGAAAAAAGCTGTGGTAAAATGAGAATATTAAATAGCAAGAAATACATAGCTCTGTGTGTGTGTGTTGATCCATCAGATCACATAACAGGCTTAACGATGACCTTGGGCATTTTTGTAGATGACTTGGATGAGTCCTCTAATTCTACAGGAAATTGAGCCTGGATACCCCCTACAACACAGATTTTTACAGCCCTTTATTCAGCAGTCCTTTCTGTAATCTTTTTCTGTTTAAATAAGGGGACAGACAAGCACAGAGCAATGGCACCAATCAGGAAGTAAAATTATCCCTCTGTACACGTTCACAGGACCCAGGCCTTGTGGTACAGCTGGAAAAATTTATAATAGCTTCCCATACAAAAGGTTAGACTCTCACACAGCAAAAACTGGTGCAGCTCTTTATTAGGAGATCTCATGAGGGCTTCCTTTATGCTGTCAAGTCTCTCTAACTAATATTATGGACATTTAAGGTGACTGATGAGGATGTCAAAAAGAGTTAATCCACTCTGATTTTATGGCATTTTTATGGAATTTTTTTTGGCAGTTGAGGGGAATATGAAAAAGTTGCAGCCTTCTGCAATAAATAACTAAACTGAGTAAAGTGGAGCACTGTTGTTATGAATACATGAACTGTCTATTAGAGCTATACCCACCTACTGAAATGAGGGATTATTTTTGGTCAGTTGAAGAGGGGAACTGAAAGGCAACAAGCAGAAAGGCAGATAACAGCCTAAGAAGTAACCATCCAATTAGCCAACAACAGGAGTCAGGCCCACACAGAACAGACAATAAGATGCACCCAATGAAGACACACAGAGCGGAGAACAGTCTACGTGACACACAGGATAAACACTGTACCTCTCATACTGAGAAAGAAAGCCTCATCTGGGATTTCCTGTTTGTTTGGGTCTTCTTTTTTAAATCTTTTATTGCTCTACTTTCTAGTACTTTCCTCCATCTATATACCTTTCACATGAGCTAGAATAGGCATTTAGGAAATTTAGTTTGGGATTCCATATACGTCTCACCTAACGATCATCACATGCAAAATACATTGGTCTTTCACAGCTAAAGTCTTCTGATATAGTCCTCACTGAAATTGTCTAGCTTTAGCTTCCAAATATTAGATGCTATTTATCATCCTCTACTAAACTAAGAGCTACTAGAATTACCTTCCCCAGTTATATATTTGTTAGTAGAAAACAAGTTTTTTCTAAACCAAGATTGAAATGCAGTAAGCCTTAAATCCCTTACCTTCAAGTCCTTCCTCATTCTCCATTTTTTTTTTTTTTTACTTTCTACATGTATTCCAAGTGTCCAAGAGACTTTTGAATGCATGGACACCAAAGAGCCAGGCAAGTTACATGTGGAATGATTTTGCTAAAACTGTTTATAACTTAAATGTCTTCTCTACAACCACATGACACTCCTTGCTTACATGTCCCATAAGCACTCCACCGAGCTGCAGAATCTCACTGGGAATGTACATGCAACTGCTCATTCAGCTGCCCCCCAGTCCCACCATATGCAGTGCTCTGGTAATATTGACCAATATACAGACCCTGCATTTCCCTGTATAATCTCTTCCTCCCCCATTATGTGACAGACTAACACCTGTACAAGTACCATCTTGATCCTTGCCAATTCACACAAGAATTGGAGATCTAACACAACTCTTACTTATTCTCAGCATTCAGTCACTTCCATCCCTTTATCTCTTCTTGTGAGCATGGTGAACTCAAGGTTTACACGAGGAGCCAGAAGCAGGCAGGAAATCAGGACCCTTCACCCCTTTCCAGGGGCTGCAGGGCCTGAACTAGTCCAGAACCAATCACACCACCTAGATATTACAGACATATAACAGATATTACCTATCCGTTGTTGTCCAAAACCAATCAAAAGACAGAAGCTCTCCACATGGAAAAACGGGACCTGGGATTTACTTAACAGAAAGATCTAAGCACAAAGCACTAGGAGAAACCCCCGTGCTGGCTGCTGCTAACACCTGTCAGCACCACTGAGATAACATTTGTTTCACACATGTCCTGGCTTGGCAGGCACCTGATTTACATTTTCACACTTTGTATCAGCTTTCTACACACTTGCTCTCTAGCATAGTGTTCATACATCAGCCACCACTGTCATCTCATTTTTCAGTGCTTCATAGCGAGATTATTGCAGAGGACGAAACTCTGGCTCTGAAGTACACCTGCATCAACACACAGTAACCCTGAGGTAACATATGAATTAATGACACACAAATTTTAAGGTAAATAGCCATTAACCTGTTAATAACCAAGCCTGTGTAATTTCCAGACTTCTCCTTACTGCACTCTCATAATGAACTCTGACTGTTAAAATTGAAAACAATAACCAGTAACTATGACTTGACTTGTCTTAACAGAATTGCACTGATTTCTAGCAGTCCTAAATTTGGCCCAGAGGCCATTGAACTCACCAGTCCCATTTTCTCAGGTGCCAAGGTAGGACAGACTTGCACTAAAACCTTCTCTTTTTAACAGCTTATAGTGAGCTGGCCTCCAATTACAAGTGCCAAAACTATAATATATGTGTTTACTTGCCTTGAAGGATGCAGGTGGTAAGAATGCTTTGTGTCATTTGCAGCTCCATGGGCAAGAACAATGGACGGAACAAGCAGGCAAAGATACTTCTGGAAATCTCTTAACTGAAGTTAACATTGCTTTTCTGTGAGCACCAGAGATGTATCACTGAAGGAATGACATGAAACACTTATGAACTGTGGATTATTTGCAGCCACTCAAAAGTATTTATTAACTGCATTATGGCAGAGGTATAAGTCAGAGAACATGTGTAATACAGGACCACATTCCTCAGAAATTATGACCTAAACTGACACAAGGGCAAAGCGAAACAGAGAACCCAAGAGGCAAAATGATCTATCCATGGTAAGTCTGTTGCAATGTTTGTAACAGTACCAAGGCTTTTTGCCTTTTCGATCCTGTTCTACTCTTTTTCTCCAGAACTCTCAAGTCCTACACTACAGACAGGTAGGGATGTTAGGATTTTCCAGAGGCATCTGTCTAGTGTTAACAAAAGAGCACTTCTGAGTAATATTTAAACCATACATGCGCAACTTAGTTGTTACTATGGTTGATAATGCAAGATAGAAAACATTAGCAACTGTTTCTTAAAAAAAGAGGCTCCACATCTGCATATGGGGCGGTCAGCAGAGCAGTGCAGACACAGCAGATTGCAAGAACAGCAGCTGGATATTCTGAGTGCAAGAATGCTGACAGTCCACTACAGAGATGTGGAAAAAATTACTGATTAACATCCAGACAGATTCCCAGAGAATTACACACAGAGGCAACTTGTAAAGATCTCCCATTGCATGAGTTCCCACAGAACAGAGTTTTACTGGGCAGCAGCAGGCAGCAAACTTCTTGGCCCTCCAGAGTAGCCTGATCTGGGCTTTAGAGAGGATTACAAACTCTGGGAGAGGTTATCACTGACCAAAGAAAACAGTGTCCCTCCACCAGCAGGATGGATGTTGCTGTCAGGGGTAGTAGGGAAATTTCTCATGCCCTTGTGAATCAGGTTATCCTTATAAGAAACGGATCTGGAAATGCAGAGAGCTGCACCCCTATGAACTCACATGTCTAATACAGGGATCAGCCCAGAAGGCTTAGACATTTGTGTGGAGTTTGCAGTGGATGTTTATAAGAGATCTTGTTACTCTTTCAGCTTTTCTGTCGGATGTCATAGCCGAGGTGTTTTTTGTAGAGCAAGCAGAATAACCTATGAGAGAAACCAGTGAGATCTTTCATGTGCCATTTTCACATTTTCACTGTGCTCACATTAAGGTATCCTTAAAGCAGCGTGCAATTATGCCTCAATCATTAGCCCACTTGCTTTGTTAAAGTAACAGAGCTCTAGTAGTGAAAGTGTTGGTAAGGCCAAGAAAAAGAAAAAGGATGAGTGGGAAAAATGAGAGGAAAAAGAATAATCTCCTCCACAGGCAGAAAAGCTTGGGTTCAGAGTCTTTCCCTTCAGAGGCACAGAATCAGGAGTACAGAACAGGAATTCAATGACAATCCACAGGCCTCGCTACAGGGAAGAAATCGATATTTACCCTGCTAGAATGGTGTATATTAGTAGATTAAACACAGTTAATAAATGAATACTTTACATCTTCCTCTACGATGCTGGGGCCAACAGACTCTCACTTGGATATAACTGATAGTAGAGCTTACAACTTTCAAAAGTTTCTTAATTCTCTGCACAGTCTCATGATAGCAGTAAGAAAGTTCTGAAAATATCTTACCTGGAGAGATAATGTAATTTTACTTTGAGAATAAGAAAGGTAAATGACTACAAACTAGGATATAACCATGTATCAGCCCACTATGTGGTGGGAAGGATGGCCTGTCAGACTCCAAACTTCTCTTGGAGCCATGTTTTTCAGTGAGTCTGGGCTACAGGATATGGACCTATTTCAACAAACACAGAGGTTTCTGTATACCACCACACATCTTGCAACCCAGACTTTAGACAAACAAAAAAATTTCACCTGACTCTGTTGCTGACTGGTAATGGGAGCCCAAGTTTGCCAAGCTGTGTGACAAAGTCTAGCCCTTGGCTACAAAGCACCTCCTGGCAGCTCAAGTAGTTCTGTTTTTGGGTTAATCAGCTGGTTTCCAAGGCAAATGGGACTGTGACAGTCACAATGGAGGAATAATTTTTTGTGCACGTAGGCTCATGTCCTATGTGACTTGTAAATTTATTAGCAGATTTCAAACAAAGTTGACAGAGGAATGGGCAATTCAGAGTTAAGAGGAAACAGGCAGCTAAATAGAGGACACTATCTTCAGCATCTGGCTGAGGGAACAGCTTTTGACATCAGAGAACACAGTTGGAATGCTGCTCTTTTAAATTTTGCAACTATAAAAAAGTCAAAGTTTGCATAAATCATGAAGCAGAAATCTATAGAAACCAGATTTGTTACTTTAGTTGTTCTTTTTGTTCTGAAGGAAAAGTTCAAAGCTTTTCTGGATGGGATACTATTCCCACATTGATTTGTCAGTGGTACACAAATCCTATTACAACATCACAGCACATATAAAATGGGAGACTAAATCCTTCCCCTAAGTGATTGAATGATAGACAACAAATACAGTATTTTGCTTAAGAAGTTAAGAGGTTACTTTGATACAAACACTGGAGCAGAAAAAGGTTTTTAAAGCATTCTTGGCACCAGCTTCCTTTCTCTCTTGAATTCTTGTTTGAACTCAGTTCTCACTTTAACCTTGCCCTTCACCTTTATGGAATTTCATTGAATACAGAAGAAAGTGTTTTCTTTGCTGCCTGTGGTAACGAAACCTGTTGGTTTTGCTCACTCTGAGATGTAGGTGTGTCACCAACAGAGGATTTTCCTGCCAGCATGACAGCAGATATTGCTGTCAGTACAGCTGGACTCACGTGCCAGAAGTGTGTGACCCTGGGCTCATATAAAGGCATGTAATTGTAACAGAGGGCTGCATGTTTTATAGAAATAATGAAGTTCCTACAAGCAAGACGAAAACAGGAACATTTCAAAAAGGGCTGAGAAAATGTTACTTTGCTGATTCCCACTGGATACCATGCATTCCCATTGCTGAAAGTGCCATGTACCCTTCAGACTGGGAAGATGCATCTCAAGCTTGGCTGAAAACATGTCAGAGCCCTGATGGCTTTCCCCTGACAGCAGTGCTCAGGGTGCTGCAGTGGAACAAGAAATCTGGAAGTATAAGGGAGAGATTGTCATTCTGCAGTCTTGATAATATAATATTTTTTATTTAATTTCAGGGTTATAAGACAACCTTGAGAAAAGGCTTTCAGGTCTCAAACTAGAGTTTATGGAGCTGACATGTGCTTTATTGTCATTCCCCTAGTGCCAGGGGTAGAGTTTAAAGACGACGCTGAAAACCAAAAATATTGTCCTTTCTCCTGGTACTGACTGATCTCTATTCTCCTCTTTGTTAGAAGATGTCAGTCACAACCTCAGGCCTACGAAGTCACTCTGGAGAATTTCCTGTGAGGAAAAGGTGCCTATCTTGGTGGGTCCTGACTGAGTGCAAAGACCCTTGCAGAATCTGTGTTCTGTACATAATAAGCAAGACAAAAGTGGACACGGAGCGAAGCAAGTCACTAAAGAGGACAAATAGACTTTTTTCACCCAAGTTTCTCCCCCCCAGCACAAGAAATAATGCGAGCTGTGTTTTCATTGGATAGATTTTCATCGAACACCCACCACCTCTTCTTCTCCAAACACCTGATGAATCCAACACAGCCACATATGGCACACTCCTTTCCTAATTTAACTCCTGTCTCATGAATCAGATGCTTTGTCAAAAAGATTGTGCTTTGATGCAGATAGAAAGGACTGAGAATGGATACAGAGCTGTTCAGACACTTGCTCAGCTGAGAATTTAAAAGAAAACCAAAACTCTAATGACACACGGGCTTTAATTTGCCATCCAGCATTAGACACATGAGCCACTTTCTCCAGTTCTCCACTAGAGTCAGGGACAAATGGCAAACAGAATCAATCCAAAGAAAAATGCAGTCTTTATTTTGCTTTAACCAGCAATTTCAGAAAATGTCTAAACTTTGTGCAGTTTGCACAGAATGGATGTTTATTTAAGCAACACTATCAAAGCTGACTGGGAAAACAAAGCCTAATATTTTAAAAGATGAAAAAAAATAGCAATTACAGCAGTTACAGTTCAATGTCCCAAAAGCAGAACAACATATAAAGCTCCTGTCAAATGATTTCTGTCCAGCATGAGTTTTTGAACTGATATCACTAATCATATTTTAGCCTCAGTGTAAGATAGTTTTTGCAGAACTAATATCTTGCTACTAAAGATTTTTTCAAAGTAAAAAGATACCTCAACCTAATTATCTTAATGCCATACAAACTCTAGTATCAGTATTGACCTTTTTACTTCCTTTAGAAATCACAATCAACATCCATCCTGCAGATTAATCTCCTAAATTGTTTCCTTGTCAAAGTGTCATGCTTTTTCATTAGTGATTGTAGCTAATTGCAATTCTTCCCAATATGCTAAGCAGCTAATTATCTAAAACAGACTTCACTGCCAGAGTATGCATGTTGTCTCTTATACAGTAAAATGTACCATCATTATTTGTATCACCACAGTACTTAGATGTCCCAAATGATGCTCTGCTTTTCATCTGCTAGGTGCTGTACAAACACAGAATTACCTCTAGCACTTCAGCATCAGTAAAGCCAGTTCACATTTGAGTGCTGTGGTGCTTGGGTCTGAGCACACGCGTGCAGAAAGCATTGGAGGAAAAGCAGACCAGTCAGTCCTTAGTGTCTGGAGGCAGGAGAGGCATACAAATGAAACCATTTCATCCAGGATCACGAAAAATTACAGAAGGGGCAGCAACTGAACTCGGGATCTTCTGATCCAGGTTTACAGCTTCACAAATAGGTCACTTTGAAGCATTTATAGTCCATACATGCCACAATCCAGACTAAGAAAACCTTGAACTGAGTTGTGATAACACGGATGGCATTTCTTAATTACACTGTCAGAAATGCAGTCCTGGTTTCCAGAATATACTTGGAGTACTTTCTCTCTAAACAGAGAGGAAAAGATGAGAAAGATAGACAACCTGCTAGCAGCAGCACGGAAAGAAGCTGCCATATTTTTACATATCTTTTTCATGTACATGATTACAGCCAAGAGAAAGGCAGGGAACTGGCAGCATTATCCCAAAGCAGGACAAAAGCAGCAAGACTTGTGGGATTCTGGTGGGAAGGGAAATTTAAAGAAGGAATTATTAAACTGTTGTTCTGGGGGAGTTTAAATTGGTATAAATTGGAGATGGAAAGCGATTGGGACTGAAATAGATGCTGATGAGATTTTGAAGGGAAGCAGATTCGATGATATGTGCTAAGCCAGGCCATGTCTTTATGAAGCAGTCCGCATCAACTAGCGTGTAATTCATCAACATTTCTGGCTTCTTCAGTCAGCTTAGGGAATTTTTGTCAACATTTATCTGCATTTCCTACTATTTTCCCATAACATTACAGCCTCAAGAGATGGGCTTACTAAGGGCCCCAAATCTCTGCTTGTTCATACCTCCATCATCACTGCAACTTGCAAACACACCCTTTCATGCCAGAGGGGGCTTTCATCATCACCATCTGCCTTCTCCCCATCCTCTTTCCTGGCTTCTGTACCACCACCAGTCTGCAACTTACGTGACACCAGTGCACAGAAATTTACAGATTGTGGTGATTTATAACGAAAGGAAATTCTGAAAATTATTTGTTGATTGGCACAGCAGGTAAGAACTTCTTGACAAAAAATACTCAGGTAATTGCACTGTTGTAATCAAACCATGTCCTCACTTACTTGTGTAAGTTTATCTGTCAATAAATGATCAATAACAAAGTTATGCCCCATTTGCCCAAAGTTAAATTGGTCACAGCTATTTAAAATACTTCATGTTCAAATATTGCCCTATTATGAAACAATGCTATAAAACAGAAGTTACTGATATATACTTCTAATTACAGCAAACCTAAAGACCTTTTTGAGTGGAGATTTATATAATTACTACCAGATTGCTCTTATATTTTTATTTCAGTAAGTCACAGTGCTGTTGCCAATTCATAAAGCAGCTTCAAGATGTTTGTGCTGAAAGACATTAAGATATCAGGGCAAGAAAATATTCACTAAAGTTTAAGGTCAATGATATGCCATGTGAAATATATACTGAAATGAATTAACTGCAAATATACCACATCAAATATTCCAGGAGCTTTATTGTTTATGCCTGTTTAACTTTTATAGATATACATACACATATATATACACAAACACACTCATAAACATATATTTCCCAAAAAATAAACTTCAGATCCCTGGCAGCATTATCAACATATTGCCATTTAGATATTGCACGTACCTCATTCTTTGGCCTGATAGCTATCACATGAACTTTGAAAGAAACAGACTCCTGTTTCTAATTAATAAGAACATAAAAGTGTTTATGCAGAAGGAGAACCTAGAGAGCTTATTACACTGAGGCCTGTTCAGAGCCAGTGTGGTTTAGTCATGTGTATGTTAAAACTGACACAGCCAAGTTTGGTTACAGCCCAGTATAGCATCTGCAAGTCATTTACATACTTTCAAGTGCTGCAGTGATAAACTCACACAGCTCTGTGACCATCTGATGGTTACATCTGAAAGTGAATGAAGAGAAAGCATTCAAAAAAAAGGAGAGGATAAATTGCTCAGACTGAATTTGGGGAAGGGTGGGAATGAAGAGGAAGAAACCCAAAAGATATTTCTAAGGACCTGAGCAGAACTTATTTTGCACTCCTTATACTATAGAAAGTTACTCCTGCCACATTTATATTGTGGAGGCATAGCCCAGGGAAAAATGGCTATTCAGACAGATAGGAAGTGAGTTTGCTTATCACAGAGCTGCCTTACTGACCTCATCATAAATTCTCAAGGGAAAGCACATTTTGGGCAGAGACTGATCCCAGCACAGATCTTGTCTACTCATGACCAAACTTCTCACTCCAGCCTGAGCTAAGAGCCCATTTCCTCTAACACACTGGACAAGGCTCCTTCTGACAAGAATTAGCCTTACTAGCAGTCCCAAATCAATCACTTCAATGTAAATATTATTTAGACATATCCAAGGGAGTCCTTTTTTAGTGTTTTGCTTTGAAGTTAAGAATCTCTCACTCTTATTTCAGATGTCTAAGGAATGAGAAAAATATCTGAAGTTGGATCTGCATTCATACTCTCACTATAGCCAACTCCAGTGAATAGTCCTGGTGGTAGAATTGTAGTTTAAGGTCTTTTTGAAATAGCTTAGGGTGTTGATGACCCTCTAATCTGCTTTATCCATTCATACAAGATCTATTAAAGGACTAAAAGGATGTGGTGTAAGTTAGAAGGAATGTGTTTGGACAAGCACTTTGCACTATGTACTTCTTGGCTATGGCTGTCAGCTTCTTTATAATTTTTTTTTTTTTACAAGCAGAAAAATTACTCTAAATTTTCAGTGCATATAAAAGCCCAGTAATAGTCTCTTTTGAAACACAGAAAAATGCGTATACTTGAAAGAAAAATTTAAATTTGGCAGTTCTACAAATTTTATTAGTATTCCTGTCATTCACATCAACAGAGATCACCAGCTGACTCCTCACTGGTGACACCTCTTCAGAAAAGGCGGGTGATCTCTGTACAGTTTTTACTAGTCAAAAATTATCAACATATTTTTAGATCTGGATTTACTACTCTCTTTAGCTCAAAACACTTCCCATCAAATCCAGAGGACAAGTGTTTCAGTCAACCACAGCCATACATGTAGGAAATGAACCTTCAACCAGCCTCAAGACTGCTCTAATTTACAGCAGGGATGAGGAAAAGCCAGTTAAAAAATGTGACTGGCATGGGCATTATGTGAGCAAAAATAGCTGTGACTTCTTGCCACAAAATCAGCAATTACAGCCTGGAGGCCTGGCTATAATGTCCCAGGATGATGATGATAGATGGACTGTACTGCCTTCATGCTTTTATCAAGGGACTGAAGAAAAGAAGACATCATTTCTCTTTTGTCTGCTCTCTCATATGTCATTAATGGCCACATTTTCCTATAATTTGACTGCCACAGTAAGTGTGAGTATATGTTCAGCTGTGGATATTTTTCTCATTTCTTAGAAAAGATCTAACTCTTATGGCTGAAAGACAAAGAGCAAAATTGATTGCAATCAAGAAGGTTGAATCTGTGCAGATGAGCAAGGATACATGACTCAAGTTAATGTCTTCCTCACTGTTCTGTAAATTAAAAAACCTAATCAAATATAAACAGCAAACAGTTACAGAAACAATAAAAGTATGATTCCATAATGGTAACAGAATGACAGCCCATATATTGGGTATTACTACTGTCTGCTCATGGTGGATTAACCTGAGCCATTTGACTTTGTGTTGGTCATGGATTAGGCACACAGGAGTTTAGTTTACATTTCTGATATGCAGATTCACATTCACAGAACCTCACTTCACAGGATCAGAGTGAAAGATACAAAGAGAAATCAATGCCCCTACAGGTTACTTTGGCAAGAAGATGACACATTGCAGGGCAGACCTTACTCCCATTCTTCCTAACAACTTCCTAACATTCTTCTCCTCATTCTCAAATGACATCATTGCTTCCTATGGCACTCCTTGCGATTTCTGCATGTATAAACAGGAGTAGAAAAAGGGGCAAACTATCTGGAAACAGCCTTGAGAGTAAAAAAAAAAGGGGCTTTTTTTTTTCAAGTTTTACAGCAAGCAATTTGTTCTAAAGACAGCAAAAGTCACATCAAACAATTATTCTTTTACTTAAAGTTGGGATCACTACTGGGAGGAGCTACAACCCATGCAGACGAACAGGTGGCCCTGAGTGGAAGTGACATATCAGTGGGACACTGCCCTTCAAACAGGACACGTAACACAAAGAAGTTTGCCAACAGCTGGCTTTTTACATACTTGTAGGCACATGTGGGCAGAACAAGCCTACACCATGTTGGACCAGTATTGCCAAACCACTTCTTGTGCAAAAAAATAGTTTTGGGCATATGGCCACGTGACTGAATACAGGGACAAGTCAATCCTAAAACAAGAGATGCTCAATAAACTAAACAATCAAAGGGTTTACATGCTAGTGAACTCAGATAAACACAGCTATAACTATTTTAACTTTGTAGGACTTAAGATCCAACACCTCTATAAAAAATACTTCTTGCTCTGTTTACTCCTGTATAATTGCAGGTTTGATAGGAATCCTAAACACCTTTGGGAAAGGGAAAAGGTACAGCAAGTGAAATTGCAAAAACTGACCACCATTATCAGCTACACCTGGTACAGAGAACATTGCAGCAAAACACAGACTTCGGTTGCTCAACAAGCAAATTACTTCCTGCTTTTGAAAGTGTATTTCTGGGCTCAAAAATACATAGACTAATGATAAGCATTCAAAAATCTTAGAAAGATACATAAAAGCTTAAAAAAAAGGTCTATAATCCATAGACGTTTTGTCCAGTATAAAAAAACTATGCCTGAGGCAAGGGGGGGAGTCACCCATGTTTAACCACATGAAAGTCAGGATACTGGCTTTGTCCAAAATGGGCTGGTTAGTATGAATCTACGATTTCCACTATTATATCTACTCATCTTGTCTATTTTTATGTGCTGTGCAGTCTGTCAAGATTCAGCTAAGTATTTTCTTTTATCTGGCGACTCCAATGAGGATAGGATTGGAAGACAAAGATAGGGACTTGATTTTTTTAATTACTCTCTGGTGCACATCAAACAAGTGTCCCAATTACACCAAACCTATCGTACCATCTGTGACCCACAAACAGCTGTGTTTCCACAAAGGTGCACAAGTATATCTCAAGTAGACAGACTCATTTTTGCACTGTGGGGTCCAAGGTGCAGTAAGGCAGTGAAAAAAGGTGATGTCACAAAAGTATCAGCAAAGCAATATTTATGCTTGAGATAGACAACTGCTGAAGACCTGAAACAACCTCCTGTTAGGATTATTGAAAAGAAAAGAAAAAAAAGCCAAACATAACCCACTTCCCCCTCTCAACTAGTTTAATAAGAGAGTCCCGTAAGGTTACAAGACATACCCTTAGTTGGTCCCAGAGACTAAGTGATTATTCAGGGGACAACTTCCAGCTCCAGGTCAATAGTCTAAGCCATCCCCTCAGTGTCCTGAATGTCTCTGGGAGGAAGAGGATTAATTCTTGGAGCACATTTGGCAGCTGACTTAGCACAGGTTGTGCCACAGCTGCTCTCTGCACAGCTTTGCCACTGTAACTGGCAGATGCCCACACTGAACTCTCCAGTGCCCTCCTGCACAAGGCAGCCACGCTCCCCAGAGCTGCCACAGCCAGGGCAGTCAGCCGGGCCAACCTGCACCCGTGCTGCGAGAACAGGCACTGCAAACAGCACTGCCAACAGCACGGCCACAATCACATCCTGGACATCTGTGCTTCCCCCTTGCTAGCCCATCTCCATCGTGTGCTCTACCATCAGTCTTGAGCTCCCACTACTAACCCCTGTTTTATTTAACTGCTTAGAGCAGAGATCAGAAAGGAAAAATTCCCTGTAGGGAGTATTACTAATTCAGTGAAATCCTGCAGGGACTCAAAAAATCTGTACTGAAATGAAGCATACCCTGGAGTTTTCAAAAGACTAGCGGAGTTTGAGAGAAAACAGGTACTCTCAAGCTGTCACTGCTTTTCTTTGCAGAAAACCAGCTTTGTGGAAACATGCAACATTTTGATTTGTGAATCAGATCCAATTTTTTTTAACTGGGCTGCTGTTCAAAGTAATGCATTAAAGAACTTCCTCACTTCAAATTATTTTCCCATTTTAGCTTTCTGGAAGCAGATGCTCTCCACTGACCAGATTTGTTATTTTGGTTATTCTCTACTTCCAAAAGTAATGACATGCTATTCGTTTAAGGGGTTCAGTTCTCAATTCACTATCATGCAGTCATGATTAAATCAGTCAATCATTGATGTGAACTTGAAAACCTCAATTTCATTTTTTAAATGCTGTTCCCAACTGCAGTGTACGCAGTTTTTAGTATGTAGCATGACATTGTATTGGAAGTATGGCAGAATTTAGCCAGAAGCTTTTTGGCACAGAGCCTCTCACACCTCTTGCCCTTTTTCTGGATTAGGCATATTTCCTGGAGGATCATTAGGCCCATATAACTAATCTCAGTAAGCATCTATCAAGAACTGAAAGAACTGAGCTAGCTGATATGCACAGATTACTTCATAAATCACACCAATCTCAAAGGCATTGCTTGCTGAGCAGTTTTAGAAAATACATCCTGAAAATACATGAGGCTTTTGGAAGCTAGTGCAGTATTTATGAAACTTAACTAATAAGACTAACAGCTTCATTTTGTGCATCAAAATGCTGAAAACTGGCACATCAATTCTCAACATAACAGCTTGAAGAAGAAAAAAAGCCACTTCACAGAAGCTAAACTTTGAAGTCCCAGATGACATCTTGACATCTCTTGAAGGCCAAGCCCAGGATTGCAGAATACAGAAGTCCCTTCTGCCCTAACCAAAGACCAGGAGCTTGGACATGCAAAGTTGTTCAGATATCTTCTGAGACTTCCAAGAGCACCTGGCCCAGTTTTGTACTCAACTGAGAAAAAAAAAAAAATTAAGATTCCACTTTGAGAACATCTGAAATATTTGCTAGCAATTATCAGCTTTAGTGACCCGTACTGTATAAGACCAATTTCTGGTCTCACAGCTAAAAGCTGATCTGAGTCTCGATAACATGCTTCTGTTCAAAACATGTGGCAGACAACCACACTATTTTCCAGCATAGGTCGGCAATGTAGAGTCTAAGGGTCTGAGCACCTATTTGATGAAGAGAAAGCCTGTCTATTATTTTTTATTGATTTTCACTGTATGTAACATGGACAGAGACCATATTAAAGAAGAATTGTGTATCAGAAGCAATATAGACTCAAATCCTAGCATTTACCCTAGAAACCTCATCCTAGAAACCTCATAGATGTGATCAGAACACTCTTTCAGGAAATGGCCTCACCAGACTGCCCCTGGTAGCTTCAGAACACTCAGCTTGTGGAAGCTCTGCCCTGTTCTGGGACAGCAGTTCAGGTAAGGACATGCTTTGTGTTTGTAGCAACACAGCTTTAAAAGATACTAAGTTAATGTACTGGGGGTTTATGTACCTCCAAAAAAACCAGGAATAAAAGCAGAAAGAAGAAACACTGGTCCAAAATACTCGTGTTTTTTTCCAAAGCCTAAACTTGCAACTCAGCTACAATTTCCTTTAGGAGGTAATATCATGTTTGCACTGCAAGTTTTGTCAAGAAGAGATAAGTGATGGTTACGCAACAGTGCAAGAAACCGTTCTAATCTACCTGATGCCTTTAAAATTGCTTCCCCTGCAGCCAGCCTCCAAGACAGAAATAAACGCTGCTGCCACAACCATGAAGGAAAAAAAGTGCTGCAGCAAGAGTTATAGAGGGTTGAAACTCCCTTTGAAAGTCCCAAAGCTCTGTCCCAAGCCCAGAACTGCTCTTCAGGCTTCATGTGGGGGGCATGGGCTACTGCCCAGAGCCCAGCACAGCCCACTTGCTCTGGGCTGCTCACACTACATTACACAGTGTGAGAGAGCTGGTGCTTCATAAACTGTCTGCTTTCATGATGAGCAGGCAAAGGAAGAGCTTGATTTGTGCTTAAAGAAACAACAAAACCTGGTGTTATTAAGTTACTAGGGTTGACTATACTTTCAGTGAGCCACTGTCTAGTTTCTTATAAAACACAGCAAAAAATATAACCAGAACAAGAGAACCCTCTTCTTCAGAATGGCATTGTGTGATTTTATACTTTTAGATTAAAGAGACACATTGCTAGAGATATAAAATATAAACACACTCATAAACCCCTTTTTCTGCTGGTACCTCTAAACCTTTCTCTAGCTTTTAAAATGGAGGACTCTGTTTTGAGCACATTTCCTCTGCATTTCATAAGGTGGGGGCTCCCTCTTGCTTGAGAAGGTTCCCTTTATAGAAAGTTAAACAATGAGTTTGGAAAAGTTTTGATTGATAATAACTTACATATGGTGCTACAGAAAAGGAGTCTATTTTAAGTATCCTTCTCCAAGAAGGGATTCTAAAGAGGCACCATGTGTTCCCAACTTGCTGGCAACACTTGAGCCTGCTCTCAGAGCCTGCCTCTGGAACTGCTCTCTGGCTTGTGATGGAAACCATAATCCTAAGAGTGGTGGATTTCATTTTTATTTCATTTTATTTCCTATGCTTGTGAGGCTTTGAGAATATGGCAGGGCTGGTATGTAACAAATGCTGTTCTGGAGGGGATTCCTAATAAACATTCATACACTGGTCTCAGGTATATGAATACAGAGCCACAGATGTATTTCTTCCACACATAAACTCAGAGAAAAGGAAGGGACACTTGGTTTCCTACTTTCCTCCCTAGTGTTTGTATTTTAAAAAATTATTTAGAATATATTATTATAAGGAAATAAATTTTAGCTAAAGAGACATTTTGCAATCTATTTGACCCAACTATCTGAGAAATGAAACTGCATGAAATCTTTTATATTAAGATGAGTCCTCAGGTATTTCTCACTTTTCATCAAGAAAATACATAATGTTAAAGGCACCAGACACAGTGGCTTTCAGATAAGAAGCTTGTGTTTCTGGCCATAATCAAGAATTCCAGGAATTCTTCTTTCAGCAAATAACAGGCAGGAAGGACATAGTGACCTTGCAACATTCAACCTGCATCAAGAGCTGCCTGCCAACTTAAATCTTGCCTATGATTTCTATGATTACACAGCATTTCCTCTTCTAAACAGTTACATTGCTTTGTGTGACCATTTAGGATATTATTTACAGAAGGGTGAAATAATCTCTATCAACTTCAGTGATTACAAAACTTGCCAAGAACAAACTAAGATTATCCTCATCAAATGTTATAAGAAAAGAAGTACTAGCTTATAGTCATTTAAAAACAATTTTGTAATGTCTACAGCTATGACAAGTCACTAGGAACAAAACTGAAAACATGCAGAAGGGGGGCTTTATGCTTATGAATTCTCTGAATTAAATATGCTTTCTAAAAATATATTATCAGCATTGTTCATGTCCAAAACCATTTGATCCTGGGAGCAAGAGTCCTAACAATTATCTGTCATCTGTGACATGTCACTTGATAAGGCAGATCATAGTGTTTCTGTTTCCTGAGTATCTGGCAAATATGTATAATGGAAGCAGAACTATGCATACAAAGAGTTAAAGTTTAAAATATTATCTGAGTTACACTTCCATTTTCAGTATAACCTGAGAAGTAGGAAACCACTAAAAAAAAGTTGTCTGTTTTACTTACCTCAAAAGCCTCTTGACATAATGATCATCAAATGTCAGAGGGTCGTAAGATGACTTTCACTGTGATGGAAAAAGATGGTGGTTATCAAAACAGCAAACCATATTGCCTGGTTTTGGTTAAACTACTTCAGTGCTTGCATAC
Source organism: Cyanoderma ruficeps (assembly GCA_008694505.1). NCBI lineage: Eukaryota > Metazoa > Chordata > Aves > Passeriformes > Timaliidae > Cyanoderma > Cyanoderma ruficeps. The sequence goes on from VZDJ01000594.1 coordinate 25,274,047, forward strand.
TTCTTCCTAGCAGCAGCATGAATTAACTGCCATGGAATTTCATAAATATACAAGCCCAAAGTTATCTCTAAGGTACAACAAAGATTATTTTGGTCTAAATGAAAACCACCTGAATTTTAATGCAAAATAATGAAAGTGTCATGTGCAAATCCACTCACCCAAAGTTCAATATTTCTGAAATTTTAAATCAAAGACTATATTGGAGCCTTCTGTCTGACTCAAAGAAATGTTTTACTAAGTATATTAACTTCATTGACCTCATAATGCACATAAGTAAGTGAACAAAACAACTTGGCATCGGGCAGTTCATAGTGCCAGCACCACCATTCATCTGTAATTAGAGACCATCTGTAATTAGAGACACTCATGCTCCTCAGTCCTTTAAGTGCTGGGGACTGTACAGTATTCATAGCAATAGCTGGTACTGGGAACATCAAATGCATTAGGCAACAAGCTTGGCAGAAGGGCAACCTTCACATCATAATCCCATGCAATTAATCCCGGCATTGTGAAGGATTGTGAGATCAATGTCTCACTGCCAGGTGTTGCCATTTTAGAGATATTTAACACTGTGATATTGTTCTCACCCTTGTGAGAGCTCTTCCTGGTTAAACCATGACAGAGTTCTTCCTTGCCCCTCAGTAAATCTTCCCTTTGCCCTTGTGGCACAAAGGTATTCTGCAGATCCAGGCAATATCCAAGCGCCCACCCATAACTCCTTTCCCTTGATACTTCCAGCTCCAGGAACAATGTTTACTACAAAGGCAATTTATCTCCCTAGAAGAAAACAGGGAGTGGATAAATGTTACCACTAGGGAGCATTTCACACTCTACATAAACAGTTAATTCTAGCTAGTCCACGCAGACTCACAAAATGCAACTGCTAAGGAAGAACATATGCTTTCCATACATAAACAATAAAAACTTTCCAAAGCTCTCTTTCAAGATTGTCTTTCTTCTTCAGCCTGAGCCAATGCATTCTAATCCCAGGGAGCTGTCTGCCTCAAGTGATGCTGCATTGTTCCTTGCAGCCTTCTGAAGCAGTTTCCTTTTCTGTGAGCTATGCTTATCACATCCTGTGCTTCACTGTGTTTCCAGGAAAGGTTCCTTAGCACAAGCCGGTTTCTCTGAAGCCCTTTTGCTCCATTCCTTTCCTCTGCTGCTTCATCACGTGAAGGAAGTACAATCACCTCAGGGAGGAGAGATACACCATGGCTGTTCTGCCCCTCTTTATTACAACCCCAGCTGGTAGAGAGGCCAGAAGACAGTCTGGGTCTTGCATAGCTTGAAACTTCACATCTCAAAACCTAGGACTGCAACTGACTGATAGCTTCAAACCAACACTTCCATCCACTGTTTCTCTGCAACATCCTTCCTAAAGCACTTTAAATGCATAATATCCATGTAATTAATGTACATAAAACCCCCCTGTGGCTGCCTTGCAGAAAATAGGAGGTTTTATTTTTAAAGGAAATAAAGACAGTAAGGTAGCTTTTGAAGAGAGACACCAAACAGATTTGTCACCTGAGAAGCAGCCCATGGAGCTCCACACAGGGATGTTTGCTTATTCAGGCAGCTAGGAGCACAGCATCGTGGTCATCAAGATAACCCCCTTCCAGATCTTCTACCCGTCATGTAAACCAACAGTAACATCCTGATAACAATTTGATCCCAGTTACCTTAACCTAATCAAAATATAGAGCTTTTCAGTTTAGAGCCTGGCTCTCTCAGTCAAAACTCCAGAAGTGCTAACAAATTCCAGGTAACAGACTGGCTGAGAGTTAGGAATTTACTCTTAAAAAAAATCCCTAGATTACTTGTTAATTCCTCCAACCTTCCACAGATGTATGCAAGCATGTATGAGTAGAGGTAAAGCACACAGATTATATTCTAGGGCAGGAACTAAGCTGGTCAAGAGGATTTCCTGTTCATTGAAAAGTGATCCACTTTCCTTGTGTAGCTACTTCTTTGTCTAGTGAGAAGTAAACTTTGTAATTGTCATTAAAAGTGTAAAACTCTAGACAGGGAAATACAAACCAGGTTAAGTTAAATACAAAGGCATCCTTTTTTTCATTTGGACACAGATCAAACATTCTGAGGAACAGTCTGCCATACAAGAACACCCTTCTACACTCCTTTCTTCCTATCAGAAAAAGTAATGGCTGGGTGCTGATCTTGCTTATACTCAAGGGACTATTACGAATTCTGGCCTTGCTTTATGGAACATGCAGTTTTAGTAAATAGTGGGGAGATCTGTTAATAGTTGGGGTCTTTATATATATATACAGAAGGGGAATACTGAGTGACTGTCAGTGTTCCCAGTGCATTAAAATTCTCCTGAGTTGGAATGATTCGAAATGCTTTCCTTTCCTAAGACTGAAAAATGCACACAGGGTAAACTACTTTCAATATTGTAAAACAGAAAAGGCGGAAAAGTTTAAGCCTTGGGAGACAGCAACCTGTAGAGTTGCATTTAGATGGTTTTGACTTACAAAGTACAGTTTGGGCAAGAGTGTCACCATCTCCTTGAAGCAATGTATGTGCCACTTAGGAAAAGAGAATCTCAGGTGCCAATGCACAGATGAAAAGATCTGAGGATGTTTTTTTGGTTTCCACAGGCAGGGCTGGTCAGCTGGCTCATGCTTGTGTATTGTTCCCATCTGCAAACAGTAAACCCTGCTATCAACTCCTGGGATTCTCATCATGCCTCACAAGGATCCTAAATCCTGATTTCCTTCAAGCATATGAACTGGGGACAGTCTTGGTGGACTGGAAGACACCATCTTTGTCTTCAACATCACAGAGAAAACTTCCCACAATGTGCCTTTAATGAGCATATAAACTCAGAAAGTCAGAATAAAACAAACCAAAAGCAGTCAGATCTCAGAGTTTAATTCATTTAATAAATATTAATCCACTGCTGTCATTTTTGACTGTTTGTATTCAGGAACACTGGCTCATTGAATAGAACAACCACAAAAAACTAAGGGGGAAATGAGCATGTAATTTCAGGATGCCAGCAGCTACGCAGGTGATGGTCTGATGTAACAAGACTCATTTAGGGACAGGAGGCTGCCTAAGCACTGGTTCAACTGAAGAGACCGGGCTCCACAAGGGAGAACTGCTGCTGAAAGAAGGCAACCCAAAACTAAAGGGTTGATCACGTGGAGAGATGCAATAAAACTGGTTTCTCACATTTTCCCAACACCCACAACTGCTGAGCCAGGGCAGTATCTGAGCAAATAACCAAATAACCTCTGAGCATTTGGACTTCTCTTGAAGCCCAGCCTATCAGTTTTTAAAAAATTAAAAACAACAAAGAAGTAATAGAGGGAATAGGTAGCCAATGGTGGGGCAAGGAGGATGAGTGAACTTTTCTTTGCCCACAATAAAACTGTTTTCAGCAGGCTGCACTTGAGAGCACTGTAGTGAGTGCTGCTACGTGAGGATCCTGGGGAGAGGCAGCTCACACTGCAGCAGTGCTCCCTGTGTGGGTGAGCAGGCTGAGTTTTTATCACTACTGGCTATTTTCTCCTTCCTCTAAGAGGCACAGCTGTTAACCAGATACATGAAGCAGGAAGTACTTCTACTTTCCTTTTCTAGTGCTTTGGGAACAGTTAATGAGAAGTCGGGGTCAGAGCTTATAAATAATATGAAACTTAAAGTAAGCTAACAAATTCCTGCAGGAGAGAGCTTTCAAGAGAATGAGTGCTGTGTTTCTTCTTTTTTGGCAAATAGTACAGTACACAATTTGATTGCTGAACCAAAATACTCTGTGAGTTGCATGGCAATTCAGGCTCTGCCTATTTTCATGAATGTCCTTCATGTGCTTTTCCCTTCCCCTCATCCTGGCTGCTAGGAAGGCCTGACTATGGCCTTCTGCATATCCCAGGAAACTGTTAAATAAGAAAGAGAATGATAATGTAAAAAAATAAGCCACTGATACTTAAGTCTTAAGTCAATATTAGAACAGGAAGCTTTAGTCTAGTGTATAGGTCAGGGTAGTATTTGCAATACAAACACTGGACAGCTTGGTTCACGGAGAGGGCTGGCTCAGAGAGCTCTGCTGCTCTGAGGAAAGCAGGATACAGCTGCTCTGTGCTGTAGATACAGCTCTGCTCCAGGCTGCTCCCCCCAGAACACCAGAGAGACTATTTTACTGCTCCAAGACCATGATAGGGTAGAACAGGCCAGGCTTCACGCAAAGCTGGGGTTTGGACTGAACTCAGAGAAGAGAGGAGTATCATTGCTCCTGTTCTGAGACAAAAACCACATGGACAGTAAGGCTCAAAACATGTTCCTAGCAGTACTTAGGAAAACTTATCAAACTGGGAAACTGAAGCTCAGATTTATAAAAGGAATCTAAAACTGGAATTATAAAGTCTGCAATGAGACAGATGATTTCAATCCAAAAAACCCAAACCCCACACAAACAAAAAATTCCTAGAAATCCACAGAATTTAAAAAGCAAGAGTGACACTCTGTAATCATGGTACTTCTATGGAATATTTGGTAGCACTGAGGCTAGTACCTGCAGGAGCACCTTACTTTGTTGAGTGCCCAGGCTCACCAGTGAATTGCAGAATATTCTGAAGCACACTGAAATCAAAGAGTCATTTATAAGAAGATTTGAGTCACGTTTTACATGAGCTGACTTCAGTGAGTAGTATTAGACAGCTGCACAGCTGCTGAAGTCACTGCAAACCATTAGGTATTGAGGCTTTTGGAAACAGAGTCCTCAGGCCTCAAACAAGCAAAATGCACACTTTAAAAGCACAAATACTGGCAGGAAGGCTTTGACCACACAGAAACTGTATTAGCCTGAGACTGGAGAACTGTATTCTCCCATTGACTTCAGCAAGTGAGCCTCTTGGATATAGCCAAAAACTCCTCCACCCAACCCATTTCTATAAGTAAATGAACATAATAAAATATTCTGAAGGCTGCATGCAAAACAGGTTTTTGATTTCTCAGTGGTTTAGAAAGACCAGTTACCATGGTTGGCTTACAGGGCACACATACATAAGCATTTCTGTATGAACACAACACCTTTTTAGCAGTGACATATAGAGGTTAGGTGTATGAGGAAGATGAGCAAAATTGAAACGATACTTTAAACACCAGGATTATTGTGCCACCATGTCATACATTTACATGTGCTTTCTGACCCCTCTGAAGTTTTATGCCTTACATCATATGGGGGCTTACTCTGGCACCCTTTAATTTAAAAACTGCCTAAGGATGCCTACACACAGCTCTACAGTCCATGGTTTAAGAATTCTGGCAGACCCATCCCAGGATAACCTTAACTGTGCAGTAACTTGCACAGTGCCTGAAGAAACTCCACGCAGCACAGTCTGCTCTTTCCTGGGAAGACAAAACAAAGCAAATCCCTATCTCTCATCAGCGCTCTCTGACCAAGGACAGTGTTTCTACATTTCCAAAGTGTTTTCTTCCACTTTTATTTGGTCTTGCTTGTTTGCATTGGTAGAAATCACCATTAAGAATATTGGGATGGAATACGGCATTGAGAATAATGGGATGTGAACAACGGAAAGCTATTCAAGTAAATTATAATGACCATGCTACACTTAACCCCCTAACACACATAGTGTATTCCTTTTAGGCATTCTGATCTGCATTTAGGGCCAGACATACAAATATCTACTGAAAAGACAATCTTTCTAGACAATTTCTAGGGGGAAAAACAAAAACGGAAGAGGAGAAAGTGAAGCATGGAAAACAGAGAAGCTAAAACTCAAAACCAGAGCTGTTTCACAAACTAACAAGCATAAGAAATTAATCCTAGTTAAGCTGCTACAGCAGACTGTAGGACTAATGTGCAAGTGTTTGATGCATACCAGAGACCCTTGAAAGAGAAAAGGCATGTGAATAAAATATGATTCAATAAAATAATTCATGCTGAAATGACAGGATTTTAATTATGTGCAACTTCAGCCCTGTGAATATGAAACTGGAAACACCTCAGGCATTTAAGGCTCTGATGACAGAAGTTACACATTTATTCAGTGATTTACTATATGAAACATTAAGCTGTATGCAGCATTTGGAAAAAAAAATCATAACCAGCAAACCCAAACATAAAAACCAATACACAAGCAAGACCACAAATACCATATATTTAGATGTGGTCTTCATCAATAATCAGGAGTACATAAATAATCTCCATAAATAATCAGTTTAAGAATAACTGAAGTGACAGCACAAAGCCACTTCCCTCAGATACCTGTGTGTTCCAAACAGCTGTGGCAGCAGCAAGACACTGCAATAGTGCTGCCAAGATTCCATACGGAAATGCAACAGAAAGGCAGGCAAGAAAAAACAAAATCCGTGCAAGTGCATATATGGATTTCAAAACAGTCTTGTTCAGGACTAACCTGGGAACATAAGAGAGCTCATACACTTGGGAGAGGGATGTATATCTGGATAAAGGCTCCAAAATAGTTCCCAAATCATTCAGGAAGAAAGCAAGAATGGTAAAACAATTACATATGGTGATGTTCACAAAGAAAACAGGAAATATGGTCCACTGGGGAGAAATATAGAAGACTACTAAAACAGGCAGCCTGTTATGAATGCAAACATGAGATTAGATGAGAAAGTGATTCAAAACTCCCCCACAACAGCTCTTACAAACCACAAAGCCCAGCAAACCAGCTAAGAAGCAAGCAAGCAGCACTATGTATCTAAATGAATCCTTTTAAAATCCTCTTTGCTTTGTAGCTCACTCTACACCCAAATGGTACAGGGAGGGTTTTTTAAGTAAATGTCTAGTGAAAGTTCAAGAAAAATTTAAGCAAAAATGAAAGATCATGTAAATATAAGTTAAAGGGTCACTGTTTTAGTAAAGCAGCAGGGAACAATTAGATCTTTTGTGCTCAAACAATTGGCTGGATTAGTGCTTGAATGGACACAGAAATTTTACATATCAAATAAATGTTATTGAGAGTTGGGGTATCAATTAACATATGGAGAATATGACTAGAGATCAGTGCAGGAGGGGGTACACAACTGTGACATGGTACACTGGCCAATTTTCAGAATCACTGGCATCTAGACAGGCCTTGACTTCAAGTGACACAGCTCTGCCTGTCCCAGCAGAGACATGCAGACAGGCAGCAAGATAAAAGCTCATGAAAATCTGAGTACAGGAAACTAAAGCTGGCCTTTCTCTGGCATTTTTTAAATGTCTGAATCAGCAAATCTTTTTTTAAGTAGCTTTGGGCATAATCTTTGAAACACAGATTTTATCTTTTTTCTGGGCACAGGATGAAAGAAATAATCACTTAATGCACCATAAAGAAAGCAAAAGGAACAAGAAAGGAGAGCATACTGAATATAGTGAAAAGAGTAGGAATGCACAAGGTTAAAAACAAAGGGGAAAAAAACCCCTATGGTAGTAATGTGTGATTGGACAAAAGAACCTCAGTTAAACAAGGAAAGAAATCCCCACTGTCACACACAGGGTCAGAAATAATGCTGGGGAGAAATCTCAAGTGCTCTGCTACTGTGCTTAACAGAAGAAATGAGATCCTGCAAACTAAGCTTGAGAATTCTTAAATATGAAATTAGAGGAAATTATTCCAACACACTGGATAAATACAGCAGGCTCTGCAGCAGCATGCTCAGCTCAGGCTGTTAAAGGCAGTGAGACTTTTGAGAAAAGACAATCAACTGATTTTGAGACTGCCATGAGATTAATGCATCTGTGAATGAGTGTCACCAGCTCATCTTCTCAAATACCCACTGCTAGATCTGAAAGGTTAGGAAAGAAGAGGGTTGTGTGACAGTCACAAAGGCCACTTGACTGCAGACTGAATGTATCAGTGTCATGAGAAGGCACTGACTGCTCCTGGAGAGAAGTCATCCCTGGTTCTTGCAAGTGAAGGTTTCAGCACGTGTGTCTTCACTTTGTCAAGTGTTCCAAAGACTTTTCTCACAACTGAGACAAGTCACTATTAATCCTCTAGAATTTGCTTCTTCCTGATACCCAGGACACCACCTCAGAATCCTACAAGAAATTCTCCTTGCCTCAGGTGCGAGGGAATTCCCCAGCCTTTTATCTGAGACAACAACCTCCAGTCCAAACACCAACCTTCTCACCATTTATTTTTCTCAAGTTTTCTAAACTTACTTTCATTTCAGGGCTGTTTCGGCTCCAGAGACAGAATACATAGAGCTTCTCCTTTATATGAATCCTGCATTACCACCCACCTTTGATTCCCTCCCTCTCTCTACTTCTGCTATTATAATTTCACAGATTTTGCCAGGAGGAACCATTAGATCACTTAAGCAGATCTCCAGTACAATGCAGGCACTAACTTTCACCCAGCTACCCCTGCTGAAACCCAAATACTTCAGTGAAATGAAAGCAAGAGATTAAATTGTACACTGCAGGAGACCCTGCAGCACAAGCTGCACTGGCAGAAAACTGGGCAAAAACACATGCAAATGATTCCAACAGGAAACAACAGCCTCCACTGCAGAGAAAGTCAGTGAATGTTACCAATTTGGCATTAAAATCCCACTTTTTTCCAACCTAGACTCTAAAAGCAGAACAGGAAATATGTAAAAATGACTGAGAATCTAATTTTCCCTTAGATGTCTATGCTATGTCTTATGCAATGAACACTTTCTCTAGCCTTGACTAACTGCTGGTGTTTAGGAGAGAACAAGAAACAAAATACAAACAAAAACCACCACAGAACAACATGAACAAAGGAAAAAGCCCTCCCTTACTCACAGTAGAAATTATGCTAAGATTTTATTATAATTACTGTCTTAATGCAGCTGATACAAATTCCAACTTAACATCTGATCTGTACATTTGCTTCTAAAATTTTTAGGCATATACACGGTAATTTTCCAATTCAAGCCACAGTGGTCCTACCATCTTTACAAGTACTGGTACAAATGCCTTACTACCCTCTCAGATGGAGTGCTGGAACCTCATGGCAAGAGGGAAATCACACAGTTTAATTCCCACACCACTGGGTTTGCAGTGTTTTCATAGGCAGAGGCTGCTTCACAACAGCAGGAATGATGCCTTCCAAGAGCAGATCTCAGCAGAAGTCCAGGCAGGACTCCTATTACCAACAAGCAAGGCATACTGCACCCAGAGGATCAGCAATCTCTCTATTGCTCTACCTCATGAAAAATATCTTAGAAAAAACCAAAAGTGACTTAATGACACTAATGACAAAAATGTAGGAAACAGGCTAACAGCTCAGAAGGTTCTGCTATAGGGAACTGAGCCTGAGGTAGGCCTAAGGGACAGTGACCCCATTGATAATTAAAAAGGACAAAGTTCTTGACTAAGCTGATTACAGACTTTAATAATATATGTACTTTGAAAATATAGAATAAGAGACTCCAGGCAGCTTCCTGACAATTCGTGACCTCTTCATGACAATTTCTATCTCAATCACACCAGTAGTGATTAGATTTTCCCTAGCTGATGGTCAGTGCCTTGCATGACATGAGTTCTGGACTACAGAAATTAATTATCACTTGCTCTTTTGTCACTTTATAGTGCAATCTCTCGGTCCTGTTCCATTCAAAAGTATTTTTAAAAATATCCCCTGAAGAATTATTTATATTCATCTGTTCTCAGTTTATGAGATGAAATACACACTACAAAAATTAACATTACAAGTAATGACCTTGTCTGGCTGTAGTGCAGATGAGCAATGTGAATGTCCTCAAAGAGCATTAACACCATAAGTGAGCACAGAACCCAACGCTGGGACAGCCCCACAGCCTGGAACAAGTACCCACTTAACCCAATTGCACCACTGAAACTTCCACTTCCAGACTTGGCAAATGGCACTGACCTTATAGCTGCTGTACCTGCTAACTGGTTCCAGAAAGTTCAGAAGAGAGGAATTACCAAGGCATTTTCCCTGCCCCTCTCCTTTTTCACTCCAGTTTCTAGGGCTGTGCCAGCTGCTAATCAGTGTAAGGCAGAAATAGCCTTTAGTTGCTCTGATGAACCCCAGCTTTCCCTGGGTAGCCTCTCCCACAGCTCCCCAGTCAGACTAGGAAAGCTCTGCAAACTTAAGGCAGGACCTTAACTCTAATATTGAAAAGTCAGACTTCTTCCCCACGCACAAGCAGAGATTACACAAGCAAAAGGTTGCTGTCAACTACAAAATATAATTTAGAGGAACATTGTTTCCAAATACCCCATGTCCTTAAGGCAAAGGGATGCATCCTTGGTGAAATGCCACCTCTTCTGCACTTCTCTTTGCTGCCCTGCTCCTTTCCCTCATAGTGCCTCTTGGCACTACAGTACCAAGCTCACCATGAAAAGCCTGACAGCAGATGAGGGGTGAAATGGTACACGAGAAAATACAGCATGTCTAACTTTAGCTTCCCTCTATTTCTGATGGAATAACTTCAAAGGCAGCAAAGAAGTTGCAGTCTGCTCCCGTTAAAATGCAGAACAGTTTCCCTTGAACAACTTCATAGGAGAACTTTATATTAGGAAAAGCACACACCACTGAAATCAGACAGAATACACAGAAGCATTGTGATTAAGGGAGTGTTTTCAACAGTGCTGCACAAGTTCACAGTAACTTAACCTCTATCCCACAGCAATACTATAAAAATACAAAAGGTTGACACTCCAGCAATGGAAAATGAAGGTAAAAGACAAGAAGGGGAACTCCTGTGACTTAGGGTGGTCACTACTCACTGTGCAACAGCATATACCCCAGCTGATTTTCCTTGGAAGAACAAAAGCACAGCTGTGTAGGCAACGCTTGCTTTTTCAACAGCTAAATACCTCTTCCTGTGTCTACACGTGGTCCAGTGCCAAGAGATCAGCTATCACACCCATGTCCACGGGAGAAATGAAACTAAAAGCACCACACGCTCTTGTATCCCATCTCTTGTAAGCTGTGAGCCATCATGTGACCACAGCCTGTGAGGAATCTCAAAGCCCCCACCTGCAGCCAATAGGGCACATGGGGCAGAAATCAAGTTTAACCACACCACAAACAAAACAGGCAGGGGAGCTGTGAAGTTTTTGAAGGACTATGATCACTACTGTGATAAACAATATGACTTCTACTACTAAAGAGATTTCCAGCCATAAGACCTTAAAAAAATTAACTAAATATAACCTAAAGTGATGATAAAGTCAAGCTTGAACATGCCTTAAAGACTAAAGAAAATTGAATGTGTCCCTTGAAGTAAGCAGACAATGCTGGGACAGGAGAGAAAGGAACAATCAAAATGATAAACGTATTTTAAAATGTGAGTATTAAAAATTAGCTTTGCTACTGTCAGACACAGAGGTGCCTACATGAATTCACATGTACAGCACATCTTTCCCACATTAGGAATGCAGATAAATTGCCACTTTAAAATGAGCAGGCACTGCTGAGACAACATAAGACACTATCGTTGACTCGCAATGAAAGCCAGCAAAAATACAAAGACTTCTTAATAAGACAAATCTAAATTATTTAAATAGCACTTAATGCTTCTACCATTTTATCCTTTACCTCACTTACACTCCCATTAATATCAGTTACTTCCCAGCCACAATAGCTTTGTGACCAAGGCCACCTACTGGTGAGTGGGGTGTGTGAATTAATGGGAGGTTTGTTGGCCAGATTTAATTAGTGCTTATCAAGATTTAGGCACGTTTTGAAATTGTGCCAGGCAGCCGTCAGGAATTATTAAACACAATCACAGTTTTGGATGAACAAATAAAAAATTAAGGCTTCCCAACTCCACATGGACCTAAAGAACCATGATATTGCCCAGGGGAGAAGAGAGTGGTACTTTGAACCTATATCCTGTTGTGGTTCAGACACCATGTCACCTCACTGCTCTGTGTAAAATGAATCAGACATGTCAGTGTTGCTAACAGAGGTAGGAATTTTATCCCCAAAATCACTATCAAACCTGGTAACACTGTTTTCAAGAATTAATGGGGTTTGAATGGAAACATTTGTAGGCTAAAACTGCAAACATTTTAAATGGGGATTTTAGACAGGGATTTATTGGCTGCACACCATAGTTACAAATGTACTTGTCCCCAGGCATTAGGCAACAGAAATGGACACCAGGCAAGGAAAAGGAAGAGAAACAAAGCACACCCATATCCTTACATACTGTCATTTCCAAGGTGATGTCTGCCACTGATCAGCAAGGGAAACTGTGGGCAATGGCATGCTATGACACAGAGATCCCCACACTGTTCTACTGTTACCTGCTGAGCACCATTATTCCCAAATCAGGATGATTTTTTCATAATACACTTCCTTTAGCTTTTTTCAAATCCTGAAACACTTAAGTTAGCATTATGATTTTTAGAGTGAGGTAGTCGAGTAGCAGTCCTGGAAATCCCCAAGTTACAAGACTATTCTCTCCATCTTTGAGATGAAGTAAAGTTAACCCTCTACTCATCCTTTTTGCTGTAAGAATTTCGGGCAACCTCGATAGCACAGAGAAATATATTCACCAGGAACTAGCTTGAAGGAACAAAAATAGTATCTTATTGCTACTTTTGGATGGCAACACAGAAACCAGAAGTTCTTGTTTTGCTTGAACAAATGACACAGAAGAAAAGTTTTTCCATAAGACAAAATGTGGATGCCATAAAATAACAAATGCCTATCGTGGCCATCACTTCAGTCTGATTAATTGCTGTGATGATCAGATTTATGACAGAGAATTTATGGATGGCAGGTAAAAGGAGTCAAACCCTCCACATTTGTCCATTACAAGCTGGATTTGGGGCTGGTTTGTGAGGGTTTTTCTGGGGTGGGGTAGTATTTTTTTCTTCTGAAGCCAGTAGACTATAAATCCAGTTTAATTACACCAGTTTTATTCAGTGTGGGAGAATGCCATTTTCCAATACAGCAAATCTATATGCCTTTCTGATTTATTTATGGTGCCATAAATCCATGGGCAGTTCTGGGTCTGTTGGAGATTTGCAGTCTCCAGGATAATTTATTAATTGAAAATCAGAAGGGGGGAAAAAAACCCCAAACATCGAACTGCTGCCCCCTTTGGCTTCAACCCACAAAACATAAACAACTTCAAAGGAATAAAACAGTGCATGCTAATTTCCAATCACATCTTTTGCAGCAAAAGTGTGTTATCAACTAGCTGATAAGCTTTAGATGTTCCTCTCATTAAATCATTGGATCAAAAAAGCTGAACTATGGAAAATTTAATTTATACCTTCAATTACAATTACTGTGAATCACAGTAATTACACTTTACACTTTCAAAACACTGCACTGATGTCTACAACATGCCTTGGCAGAAAGTTAGCTTTGTATTTGAACTTGATACAGGGGATGAAGAAACCTGTTATGATCTCCTGTTGATTTGCATAGAAAAGCCTCCAGCTACTTACACCAGGATTCTCATGTTCCAGAAACCACAGGTAAAGTGACAACTAGGAAATTGTGCAGTTGCAACATCTAATCGTAAGGATTTGGCCATTTCTGTAACACACGTTTCAAACAGGATTTTATTTAACTTCACTGTAAGGTCCTCTTTTAAATTCATGTTTTCAACTGATTTTTCTTCCATAATTCTCTAAACTTGGAATTGCCTACATATTACTGAACTGAAAGGAATGGTTGTTTTTTTAATTTTCCAAAACATATCTGTTTGATCCATTTTCCCAATGCAATGCTAAAGGCTTTTTCATTCTCCAATCCTGTAGCAAATACTAATAGCAGCTCCAACTTTCTTGACCTCAAATATATTCAAAAGCAAGATTACCTCAAAATGAACTGCTGAGGCTAGACAAGCTAAGAAGTCCATCTACCTCTATTTCATCTTGCATATATCATTCAGTTATATATTGTACAGTCCCTACGGAAAAAAAGAAACACAAGAAAGTAGCTCAGAAGGGTCATCATTCATTTAAGTGTTGTTTATTTTCAAATAGTACCATTTCTTCTCAGAATATTAGAAATTGACACATCCATTACACCTGCCTGAATGAAACTGTGCTGTCTAAATGCCTTGGATGAGCACTGGAACCAATTAAATTTCTACCAGCCTGTTCCAGAGAAAAGGCTTTGCTGTAATGCTGCAGCACAGTGCAAGCTTCAGAAAGAATTTTTGGAAGTCATACATAGAAAATTCATCCTTTTTTTGGAGGAAAGGGCAGAAAGGGAAAAAAAGACCCCAAAAAGCCTGGTATTTGTTACATCAAAACAATTACAGTGGTACATAAAAAGGCTGTTGAAGGCATTTATTCTAATAGCCTTGGATGTTCAATCCGTGTAATAGTCCAGTCTGGTTTTGCTCCTTCTGTAAACTCCCTTTGGAACCTGAAAAAGGAAAGACAATAAGTGAAGAGTTATTAAAATTTACTTGATCTTAAGGAGCTACTAATACAACAAGAAATCATGAAGAAATATTTACTTCAAACTTACTGCTGTAAAAGCTACTTAAACTTTAATGCTTATGTCCCAAAATGGAAGATAAAAATTATTTCTATAGTAAGAAACAAAATGCACTGACTTCAGAGTGTTTTGATTCAGATCCCACAGACAGGATCAAGCAGCAACAGCAAAGACCCTGATATCAAGAAAGCAACCAGTTTTCACAGCAGGAATAAGAATAAAGCTTTATTGAAGATGCCATTTAATGGGATGGTAAGTAAAGGGAAATCACACGCTCCATATTTTCCTTGAAAATTTTCATCTTTCCTGAACTGTAGTTTAAAAGGTAATACATTTTCAGAACTACATCAAAGGTCAAATTAACAGTAGTACTGAGTCTGCCTTATCTAAAGATAAGTCTGAGCTTCAATCTTAATTCTCATATTCTCAAATACCCTGCATGTCATGGACAAGAGCAGTATAATATCACTGCTTTGCAATCGTATGCAAACCCACTCCTGCAAAGTGGGACTGGGAAGATACCCAGGCTTTAAGGGAAGGCTCTCAAGGTCAGTGGAACCCCAGAAGCCTCCAACCCTAAGGAAGATACTGAATTCAGCTAAGGGAGGAATCCACAACAATGTACCCAGGCAAAAAGTCCTGGTCTCCTCAGGAGTGTTACCTTTGTTTCAGATCTCCTTGTCACCTAGACTCCATATTTTCAATTTCAAATGTGGGTGTAGAAATCCTTGATCATACTGCATTTTTCACACAAAAATCCTCACCTCTCCCAGCTTCTGAGAATCTTATTTTCAATACATTTTGTCAACTGTGTAGATATTTTCTGCACTGCTCTGACATCAGTACACCACAGACATTATTCATAAGCATTCCTGTGAAAATCCATCTTCCTAATGTGTGCTTTGAGGATGAGACACCTCATTCAGTGCTCCAAATACTGCTCTTCCTTAGAGAGAAAGAGTTCCCAATAATGTCAACTCAGAAGCAAGGCAATAACATAATGACCTTAGGAGTATTTAAAAAATTTGGCCCTCAGACCAAAACTGGAAAGCTGGATGAGAACGAATTTAGATTAGAATCAAGGTAAATTAAAAACATTGGACTCTGCAGTGGCTCAGTGGGAGTGCTTGCAGAACTGCCTACCCACAGGTACCTCATGGACCAGGGAAAAGAAAGAGACAAGCAAGCTTACTCATAGTTTGCTGTTAAAAGATGTTTCTTTTCTTTTGTGTTTTCATCTCCAAACACAATCTGGAAGACTTTGGCTTCACCTGGTACTTCGTCAGGTAGATTAGCACCATTCAGATACCAGAAGCACATCAAGATGCTAACAAACTTTCTTCCTGTTGGAAATAAACCAAAACTTAAGTTAGATCTCATGTTTCCCATTGGTCAAATACTCCTATCTGGCATATATTCTAGACTCTGGAAGGACAGCTGACTTCAGCCACAAAGAATACAGGATAGAGTAATGAGTGATAAAGCTATTTTATGCCCTACTCATGCTGTTCAGCAATTAACAAAAATATACTCTGTAAAAAAATATGTATTTTATCATGAGTGTGGTGTGACAGTGCATATAATGAAACCAGAAAAAAGTTGGATCCTACAAATTCCAAAGCTAACTACTGATACAACAAATGTACATAGGGTACTATCGAACATGGGAGCAAGCTAAGAGGGGAAAAACAAATTCCTGTTTCCTAAACCAGGAAAAATGCTAATTGGGAGTGACGACTTGAAATGCCCAACTGAAGACCCAGGGTTAGACCCACATATCATCTCCACTTGTGTCTGATAGTGAACAAAGCACACAATGCTGGTATCCAACCAAAAGAAAAACTTGCTTGAGCTCATCACTAGCTTAAAAAAACCCAAACCAATCAAGGAGTCCTAGAACAAAGTGTATTTCATGACAGAAGCACTAAACCAGCAAAATTTATTTCATTATCCAGCCTTCATTATTCTTCTTGCAGGATGCATTTTCATTGTTGAAGCAAACAGCTTTCAGCATATATTAGAATAATATTTGAGCAGTTTCACTTTGCTGAGGACTAATAATATAAAATTCTGTACAAAACAAGAGGAATAAGCAAAACCCAAACAGAAGTCAAAACAGTACCGTGATGTATTAACAATAATCTCTGTCTCTGGTTTAAAAGGAAATCAAGAAATTTGATATGGATGAATTACAAACAGGGAAACAAGGAATGAGAAACAGTACTCAAAACCACATCGGCATGGAAAATGTCTGTTTAGTAGCAAAACTAGGAAAGAAGACTGCTTATTGCTGAAATGTTTTAGGATTCTAAACATACCATCATCATCATAGTAAATGCGAACATCTCCTTCTGTTGTGTACATGATTGCATCAATGTCAGCTGCTAAAGCATCCCTGTGGCTGTCAGGGAGCAAAGAAATCTTTTCCTTCAGCACCTGAAGTACCTAAATTCAGAAAAACTGTCACTTAGTTTTTCATCAGGAAATTTAAGTAACAATCTATTTCTACTGCAGTTCATAAAAGGAGCTGTATTGCTAAAACATTTGTCTAACACATGGAACAGCTAAAGTGAAAAAGCACTGGGGAGTTTGGGCACTCCTAAACCCCAATTCAGCAGCACTGAAGAAGCTCCATTTACTGCTCAAAATAAATGAAAACCAAGCATCTTTAAAATGTTTAGAAAAGGTACTGTTAAAGCAGCAGCAGCAACACAAGCCATGTCAGCCCAGAACAGCCCAGTGAAGGTTGCCCCCACAGACACACTCTGCCTTCTCCCCGCTGAATTGTCACCACGTGCAGGTTCCTAAGCTTTTGATTCACCATCTTTTAGCTCTCTCTCACAAATTTCTTTCAAAATCAGTTTCATCACCAATGAGTTTATCTTTGCCATTTTGTGATCCACACTCCATTTAGAGAAAGTTTAAAAACTTGCAAATCAGAACAGACTGGAAAATTGTTCCCCTGGTAATTAATGTCCTTCTGACACTCCCATCCATATTATCTAAGTGTCCCATGATCCACACAGCTGTGTTAAGTAGGAAACAGTGGGGTGCAAAAACTGCACAGAGGCAGCACCTCAAACACCACCTGAGAAAGTCAAGTCACAAAGAAGGATGAAACTGCAGAATTTACTTTAAACTAACACTTGTTTTTCTACCCTAACTTGATCTACCATTTTTGAATAACAAACAAATGCAGAGGTTACACAGAAGGAAGAGTCAATCTTCACAAGGAGACATTGTTTTTTAGTACATTTTGCAGGTACAAAATTCACTGGCCAAGGAAATGACAAGGTGTGTGGGATCACAGCCTCATCTAGCACATCCTTGGCTTACATGAAGTCTCTGCATCAATGTAAACCTAAAAAATTTACAGTGACCAGAGCAAGTTCTTTCAAGAGGAAGCAGAGGAGATGCCCTTACAAAACAACTGCAAGAAGCAAACTCACGTTTTATTGCTATCTCTGTTCAGAGAGAGGAGGCAAGACTGTTCAGAGGGGATGCACTAGAACAGCACCAGAGTTTTTGCTGCAAAGGCATGGGTGGCAATAGGACAGGCCACGCTGACATCCTGTAACAAGGCAGACATTGACCTGGAGTGTCTCCTCCACTTGACTCTGATGCATCTGCTACCTCCATTCCCTGGGAAGGCCAAGACAGCTTCAGCAATTGAAAATTCATAGAAACACAGAAAACACAGCACTGATGTTTAACCAGGTCAGTCACATCCCTGAGACCACGGCACAAGACTGAGGCCTTCCAGCCAAAACCAGTAGTCAGCTGTATGATCTGATGGGGGTGGGAATGTATCAGTGCAGCAGAGATGTGCAAAACCAGTTTCTTTCTTCACATGAATTCTGGTGCACAGACTGAGTCAGCTTCAGCCACCTGCCTACACCTAGAGACACACGATTCCACCTGCCATCCAGAGCCCACTGCCTTTCCATCCTTCCTCCTACACCAGCAATCTTTCTGCCATTTGGTCCTTATGCTCAACAGCTAAAATATATATATTTTTTGTTTAAATACAACAACTTCAAATTAAGTTTCATGCCTTGAAATTAAACATAAAAAAAAGGTGCAGGACAAAAAATTGCCCGCCCTATGTTGCATGATGCTGTTTTTCCCAAGTTAAACCAAACTGGCAATTTGCAGATAATGACAGGCTGAATGCATCCACGTTACTTTAGAACAGACAATCAATGGCTAGAACAGGAGATGGAAAGCATTTACCTCTGCTGACACAAGCTCTTCCAGCAGGTCAAGTTTACGCTGAGACAGCAGCTTTGAAACAACAGAAAAGGCCTGCCAAAATAAAACAGAAACAAAAACCAAATATGAACAAATAACTCTAGCTTGGCTTATTTTTCAGACAAATCCCTAAGTGCATGACAATCTACCCAAATGTGCCATGATTTAAGATTTCAATACTTGCAGAGAGTATCACCACTGAAAGGTAATCCCTCCAACATTACCAGAGTGATTTAATGAACTGATAAAAACATACGATTTCTTTTCACTCTCTTATTTAAAACAGCAAAGTTTCCAACAAGTAAGTGAATCCATAGTTTACAAACAAAAAAAAAAAAAAAAAAAAAAAAAAANGTATTTTGTATGCTGCTTTTATTCTTTTTGATAATTCAAACAGTCTGTGTCTTTCCCTGCAAATATTTTGTTCCCCTGCCCACTCTTCCAACTCATCTTCTGGTTTCAATCAAAACTGATGCTGCAATTTACAAATTCTCTTTAGAAATCTGGTTTAGTCTCTAGACTTCAGGAAGCTCAGCTCTCCTTTCTCCCCTCAATTTTGCAGGTTTATTTACATACAATTATGCCTCTACGTATTCAAGTAGAGCACTTGTGAAGGACAGTGTATTTAGGACTCTACACCAAGTAAAAAAAACCAAACACCAAAACAACCCCCCCCCCCCCCCCCCCNNNNACAGGCCAAGGTAAAACAGGTGGTTATATATATATGTCAAATTATTTGTTGTAGGTTGTGGGTTTTTTCCTCTCTTGAATTGGTCCTTATCATTTTAACATTTTGTCCCCTGATGTGTTGTTTTGAGCTGGTTTGTCAAAAGTAAATATAATAATAAAAAGTTTCCCAACAGACAACTCTGTAATTTTCATGTGACTAGCTTTGAGATACTTACCTCTGTCTGTTTACAAAGCTTACTGGGCTCATAAACTTGCAGAAATAAATATATACACCAGCTCTATGCCTGTCTAAGCTTTATCATTTCAGGAAAACCTGCTAAGGGGAGAGACATTTCTCCCTCAAGTCTCTGTAACATTTGGAAGCACCTTCCTTCACGCTGCTTTGGGGGATGGCTTAACCAGTTCATTTTAATTGTGGAATCTGGGATAACAAGAAATTCCTGAAGAAAAGTACAGCTCTGCTTTTATCATTTGCCTCAAGGTGTAGTGCTTGGAGCCAGCAGTGGGGAACTCCACTCCACGTATTTTACACACAGGAGCACATTAGTGCTATGATGGCCACACGTAATAACATCAGGCTGGACATCAGGAGGAATTTCTTCATGGAAAGGGCTGTTCAAACATTGAAATGAGCTGCCCAGGGAGGTGGTGGAGTCATCATCCCTGGAGGTGTGCAAGGAAAGACTGAACATGGCACTGATGGCAGAAACTGGCTGACAAAGTGGTGTTTGGTCGTAGGTTGGACTCAATGTACAAAACAGACACAAAGCTCCTAGAGTGGGCCCAGCAGCAGGACTGGGGGACTGGAGCATCTCTGCTACAGGAAATTCTTATGGGACTGGAGCTGTTCATCCTCAAGAAGAGATGACTCAGAGGGATCTCATCAATGTGTGGAAATATTTAAAGGAAGGGAGTGCCAAGAGGATGGATCAGGTTCTGCTCGGTGGTGCCAAGCAACAGGACAGGAGGCAATGGGCAGAAACTGCTGCACAGGAAGTTCCACCTGAACACAAGGAAAGACTTCTTTACTGTCAGCATGACCCAGCACCGGAACAGAATGCCCAGAGGTTGTGGAGTCGCCCTCACTGCAGATATTCCAGACCTGTGTGGACACAATCCAGTGCCATGTGCTCTAGGACAGCCTTGCTGGAGCAGAGGGAGGGAGCAGATGACCCACTGTGCTCCATTCCTACCTCACCCGTTCTGTCAATCTGTGATTATCTCCTTAGTCTTCTCCAGCCTAACTGGTTCTATAATTCCATGGAAATAACGGCGAGCATCGGCAGCCCCTGGGGAGAGTCAGCCGGACCTTCCCCCTCAGGCCGGCTGCTCTCCCCGCCCCGAGGCCCCAGGCCCGCTCACCTGCTTGGCCCCCCGCGTGAACTCCTCGATGCTGAATTCGTGGTCGAAGTAGAGGCGGATGAGCAGGTAATAGAAGCGGGTGCGGAGCCAGGCGATGGGACTGGTGATCCTCACTACCACTACACGCCGCTGAGGGCCCTCGGTCCCCGATCCGGCGCTGCTGGCGAACCGAACGCTGGGCTGGGGCGGACGGGTCCGGGCGGGGCCCGGCGGGCCCGGTGCGGCTGCGGCCGGCGGCAGGAGCCGGGCGGGGCCCGCCAGCGCCCGGGCCAGCCAGCGGACACGGCCCGGAGCCGCGCAGCGCAGCGCCATGATGGCCCGGGCCCGCCCTGTCCGCCCGCAACTCCCGCTCCCCGGAAACACGGCTGCGGCCGCCTCTGGTTCCGGCGCAGGCGCGAGCGGTGCGGGCCGGGTCAGGGGACGCGAGCCCCGGTCACCTGCGGAGAGCGGCGGCGTCCCCTGTGCTGGCCCCGCTGAGGCCGCACCTGGCGTGCGGTGTCCAGTTCTGGGCTTTTCAGTACAAGAGACACAGGGAGGTGCTGGAGCGGGGGCAGAGAAGGCCACCAAGATGATTAAGGGCCTGGAGCATCTCTCTTCATGAGGAGGGACTGCCGGAGCTGAGCGTGTTCAGTCTGGAGAAGATTGTGAGAGGATCTCATGAATGCATATAAATCCCTCAAAGGCGGGTGCCAAGATCTCATGAATGCCTCTCAATGCTTTGGGTGCCATGAGGGTGGTGCCAGACACTTCTCAGTGGTGCTCACTGACAGGACAAGGAGTAAGGGCCATAAACTAAAACATAACAAGTTCCACCTCAGCTTGAGAAAGAACTGCTTTACGTGGAGGGTGGCAGAGCCTGGAACAGGCTGCCCAGGGAAGTCATGAAGTCTCCCTCTCTGGAGACGTTCAAAGCCCACCTGCTCCAGTGGCAAGTGTTGCACTCGGTGGTCTCCAGAGATTCCTTCCAACCCTGACAATTCCGTGATCCTTGGGCTCCCGGCCCTTGCCCAGGGGGAGCGGCAGGAACGCTTCTGCGCGGGCTGTTTTTTCCGGGGGAAGCGGCGGGCGGACGCGGTGGCGCGGCCATGGCGCGGCGGGAGCAGCCGGCGGTGGCCGTGGAGCGGCTGGAGCGGGTGACGCGGGAGCGCTTCCTGCGGGACATCTACCCGCGGGTACGGGGCGCTCGGAGCGGGACCCGCCGGGGCGGCTGAGGCTCCACGGGGACGCAGGGCAAGGCAGGAGGTGTCCTGGGACCCCTCCTCAGCGGGCACTGCTGGGGCAGGCGAACCTCAGGGGTTGGGTTTACGTGTTTCCGGAAAGGTGCACTGATCCATTGAGGGGAATGAGAGTTTAGGAGCAGGGAGCTTCTATGGGCAGATCCTGTCTGAGCTGCTGGCGGGTTCCGATAGGTGATCTCTGTGAGAGTCCATTTCCTTTTGCAGTGGTTAAAAGGTGTGATCGTTAGTTTTGTTGCTTTGTCATCTCTTGTTTTATTCCCCCCTCAACCTCAGAGGTGCCAGTTAAAAGAAAAAGTGTCTACTTTTTGTGTGTGGGCTGGATCAAACCTGTTCGTGGTTGTGAGCAGCAAGGAACCTTGATATAGGTGGAAATAGCTTCTCTCGTGACAGCATAACAGCATCACCACAGCTCACAGTCTGCACCTGAACTGTGTGGGCTTTTACATGTTTTGTGCTAAGCCTTGGCTAGAAAGATTAAATCTTAAATTCGTCTGGCTGGATTCTTCAATGCCCCAGCACAAAGTGTGGGCTATAAATGTCTTTGCCTCTCCTTACCCAACCAGGAAATCACACGTAGTTAGTTAATAGAGAAACAGTTCTGCAATTTACTTCATTTTGTTTCAACATTCAGCATTTGATTTACGTTGCTTCTGAACAGATTGGTTGTAACCTCGTGTAGTGGGTCTTAGCATTCAACTGACTTATTTGCTTGGATGTAATTTGAAAAAGTCACTGGTTTTGTTTTTGGGGTTTTTTTTTTCTGTTGGATTCTGTGATCATTCACCATTGATCTTTTTTGTTGTCGTTCCTTAGAGAAAGCCAGTAGTGCTGACAGGACTGGAACTGGGCACTTGCACCACCAAATGGACAGTAGATTACTTGAGCCAAGCTGAAGGATCTAAAGAAGTAAAGATTCATGTTTCTGCAGTGCCACAGATGGACTTCCTCAGTAAGAACTTTGTGTATAGGTACTTGACTCCAAGGCCTCTTGTATTTTAAGGCATTTACAGAGACACACTGCATCTGTTTGAAGCTGAGTGTGGGAATAGGAAGATGGTTCTTGAAAACGTTACATTATGTATCAAAGGGTTGCCCTAGATTTCTCCCTCTTCTGTTACTTCTACACCCTGAATAAATACAATGAGGGTGAAATGAGGGGCCAAATAGCACCTTAAAAGTGATGTCATGAAGAAATGTTGTAAAGGTATTTTGCCAGAGCACTCTTGTAGGAACTTTGAGCCTGGCACGTGCAGCTGTCAATTAAAAACAAACCAAAACACCCTTGATATCTACATATTTACCTGGGATTTAGTTCTAGTTATATGGTGCGTTCTCAGTGTTACTGAATAGTGACAGTTTCTGACTCACTGATCCCCTTGGAGTGCTGGTGTGTGTGTGTGCCAGCCATGGTATTCCACACCAGATGGGGTGTAACTAATTAAATCCAACCTCCTTTCAAAGTTAGCATGTGCAGCTTTCAGAATGTTCAGACCACTGGATACCACACATTTCACCAGCTCTTTAATCTTGATGTGGGCCACAAAAACCCTTGATCTCCCCTGGAGCTTCTCTTATGTAACTGCCAGAACATTTCTTCAGAGTTCATGTAACCTCAGTCATTGTGTTGTCCTTCAAGGGTAAATGCCTTTATTTTAGCACTCCTTTGTTTTCCCCAAGTGAGAACAGGATGTGCTCAGTCTGTTAAACTTGTCAGCAGGTGGGAGTGTGTGCTGTAGGTGTAAACAAGCTACAAGTCTCTGCCTGGAGCCTGTTGTTCAGGGGGTAAACACAAGTTACAGTCACGATGCATTCTGCTCACTGCAGAATGAACTTTTGAATCCCTGAAATTAGGTTGTACTTGACTAACTTTGCCTTATCCCCATGCTTCATTTTCCCCTGCTCTGTTTTGGGTTTTTTTTAGTATCTCTTGCTGTGAGTTCACACGGAGTTGTTTTGGAGTCTTAGTTTTAGCAGGTTTGTAGGCAGCCATATGGAGTCTCTGATGGTGTTTCATTATAGCAGGTGTCACATATTTAACTTGAAATTCAGGAAGATTTGACCTTTTCCACAGCAAGCCCCTCATTCTAATCTGAAGAGACAATAAGTAGAAACAAAATAATAGAAACTCTGAGGACTTAATATGCAGTTCCATTAGTTTAAACTGATCAACATTAGTAGTACTGCAGTTCTGTTGTAAGTTGCCTGCTCCTACCCCTGTTTTTGTGTTGGTTCTGGAACACATTCAGCCAGGTTGTGACGTGCTGCAGAAATCAGAATGTTTTTCTGTGTTTTAGCTTTGTAAGCAGGTTCATGGAGAGGTCAGATGAGTGCCAGTGCTACTGTAAGGGGGGAGATGGGGTGATTAGGGCAGATAACAAGGGCAGAGCTGTGGTAGCACCACAACGCATCAGTTTAAGCTGTAGTAGAGCTGTGCTCTCACTTTCTTCAGCAGCAAATGTAAGGGGACATGATAAAACAGTTTGGCTGAAGTCAGAACATTGTGTTTTGTTTGGTTTTCCATTGACTTCACTGGGTTTTGTATTTGCCTATTCCAAACAAGTCTAAAATATTTAGAGAATTGGTTTAAGTACTGTCAGATGCAGTTTCACATTCTAATAAAAAAAGATAACAGGATTAAGAAAAATTCTGCTTGAGAATGGTTTCTTCTTAACCTTGGGTACATGGTGGTTGCTCTAAATGTGATGTTTACATGCAATAATTCATCATCCAGTGACACTTAGTGTGAGATGGTGAGCTGCATGAATGTAACATTAAATTCACAATAATGAATACATGTCCTGTTGCTGATTGTGCTTGGTTTGCCACTCAGCTATCAACTGATACCAAAATCTGTAATCTGTATGAAAAGCTCCCATTGTGTAGATAGATATGTAACACTCTAACTGACTTCAGAGGGACCAGCTCTAATGCACAGTGACTCTTCTTGAATCTTCTGAACTTGTCTTTAGTAAATTTAAGGAAAACTGCAAAGAAACATTTAAAAATATCGATTCCTGTGTTTTGTATGAAAACTCCTGTGTTTTGAGGAGCTGAGAAAGCATGTATTTTTTAAAAAAATCCATATAGCTGAAATAAATTTTATAGATGTATAAATGAAGGTAGTTATCTGTGATCCTGCACAAATTTGTAGCAGAAAATGCATAGATATAAACATGTGCATCTCCCCTGTTGAAGTTTTCTTGATGCTGAGCTTTTCTGCAAATTTTTAAAAATGTACAGCAAACAAGCCTAAAAATTACACACTTAAGGAAACAGTTAAGAAAGTATTGCCACAGTTTGAATCTTAATCTGACTGTGAAAAATGTTTTGTTATGTGGCTCACACCATTCAGAACTCCTAAGCTCAAGAGGGGATCTTAACCAAGTATATGAACAATTGATGGAGCTGGATTCTCAGTGGTTCATGGTGACAAGAGGCAATGGGCACCAGCTGGAATCCAGGAAATTCTGTGAACCCCTCTAACACACACAGACACACACTCTTCTACAGTGAGGATAGTCACACAATGAAGAGGTTGCCTAGAGAGATTATGGAGTCTCCATCCTTGGAGGTCCACGAAACTGAACGGGATGCTGTCCTGTGCAAGCTGCTGTACTGAACCCAGCTCTTGGCAAGGGGCTTGGACTGGAGCATCTCCAGAGGTGCTGCCAGCCTCAGCTACTACAGGATTCTGTTTGGAGATACATTGGAACAATTCACTAAAGCAGAGAAGTTTCTAAGTGTAGGATTTCTGTCTTGGGAGAGCTCCTCAAACATGCTGCAAACATTGATTAGTCACCATGTTAAGTTGAAAAACTAAGAGAGCAGCCTATTGCATATTCCATTATGGAATGGAATATGGTAAGGGAGCTTATTATAAATTGTGTGTTGTTACACTGATTCATGGTATAAATTCAAATATTTATATTTCAGAACTCTGCCTTTTGATGTATTTGTACGAAGAGCAGCTGAAGTCAAGCACAAGGAGTACTTTCTTACTGAGGTAATTTCCTTAGTATCACAGTTTCTTCTGTTGGTTATTTTGCTGGTATATGGAGAGGAAAGTGATGAATTGTAATTTAAAGTCTTACTTCAGTAAAAGACTTGATCTTCAGTTTAACTTTCTTGTGGCTTGATGCCAAAGGAAAAAATATGAGAAGTTTTTTCAGATAACTGTGATTGGGAAGCAAATAGTTTTGAATGTAGACATGCTTTTTACCTTTTATGCTGCATAGAATGCTGTATGTTTTGAAGCCAATCAAAACAGTTTTCTGCATTAGTATACTGAAGAACTTAAAATTATAATCTGCATTTGCTTTGAGTCTGTTCAGTAACAGCAATGCTGAAGCAGTTGACCAGTCTCCTCACACTTTACTCTTCTCCTTTCGGATAACTTATTTTTCCCATTTTTCAAGATGAGCTGCAGGGATCAGTAAAAAGCAGTATAACAAAGTAGCTAAATTTGTAGATGACCTTTATTTATACCGTATTTTAATGAAACTCTGCATTAGATAAATGAGAAAATACAAGTTCTTTGTTCAAGTGTTTTTGATAATTCTTACTAAAAAGCCCCAAACAATTCTCTTTTTGTGTTCTCTTCAGGATGAAAAGTACTACTTGCGATCAGTGGGTGAAGATGTTAGGAAGGTAAGTTAGTGGAGATTACAGTTCTAATATTGTACAGTTGCAGTTTAGAAATATTTTTTAAAGCCTGTTGTCATACAACTTACTTAGGGTCACATGGTTTGCGAATCTGACTGGATTTAGGTCAGAGTACTTCAATGCATCTGAAATAGTTGCTGTCGCATGGGAGCTTAGCTGATCACTGAAGAGTACATTGCTAAACTCCCTTTCTTTAGCTTTTGTTGCAAACTTATAAAAGGATTTATGCTGATCTCTTGCTCCTTCAGTGTGATTCTAGCAGCCATGGTTAAGAGCAGCTCTCTGGCTGTTCTTACTAATGGCATTGAGCGAGTCAATGTTGAAGGAGCATTGCTGATTTCAGGTGTTTGCCAATGCTGAAGTTGTAACCCCGTTTCATACGACTGGAAATGATTGTGAAGTGCTCCCACATTTAAATATGCATAGATGGTTCTCTAAGAGTTATGTCCTTTCCATTTCAGGATATTGCAGATATCAGGAAGCAGTTTCCTATTTTAGCAGAAGATGTTCATATTCCAGAGTATTTTGAGAAGGAACAGTTTTTCTCTAGTGTCTTCCGCATCAGCTCCGCTGGATTACAGTTATGGACACATTATGATGTAGGTAATACATGGGTTTAGCATAAAATGTTGCAGGTGGCATTACAGAGTGGAGATAATAAGGTGCGAATCTCTGTCAAAGATTAGAGAATAGTAAGAAACTTCACATATTTTGAAATAGTGAAATTAACCACATTCAGTACTATGGTGAATTTTAAATGTTGCATTGCTTGGGCATAATATCTTAACTGGGTTTATGTCTAATTCCAGATTTGTAAAATGAAAGGATGTTTTGTTTCCTCTTTTTTAACCGTTTTGAGTTTCAGCTGAAAATCTGAAACACAGTAACTTTCAACATTTTTGTCTTTAACATTACTTTCCTTTTTTTTTCACTCTAATGGCCAGAGTAGGATAAATTCTAGTTGTACAATACCCTGCCAACTGTGCAATGATTGTAGTGGTTTCTGCCTGCAATGCAATAGCTTCCAAATAAAGTTGTCATCTAACATTGGGCAGCGACTTCTGAATAAATTCATTTATAAGATAATTCTTAACATGTGAAGGTTTTATTAGATTAGTTGAAGTCTGTATATTTATTCACTCAACTTTTGGCTGACATCTCTGTTGTTACACTCATCCCAGGTAATGGACAACTTCTTAATCCAAGTCACAGGAAAAAAACGAGTGGTTTTGTACAGTCCTCGAGATGCACCATATTTGTATTTATCAGGTATGCATGTCATAGGTATCTAGTTCAGAGTTTGGTCATCTTAGCTTTTCTTACACTTAGCTCACAAGTGTCATGCTGTAGAAAATAATCCCTAACAAATGATTGGTATAAAAGAAGTAATTTGTTCCTTTAACTCTGATTCTGTGTGCTTTAGTCAAAGCTAAGGAGAACAGCAGCTTTGCCTGATTATTTTCAACACTTAACTGAAGGACTAAAATATTCTGCCTGGGTTCAAAATGTTTTTTTAAATGTCTGGAAAAGTAGTTTTTAGTGTTATAAGGTTGCAGTTACAGAACAATACAGACAACGGGAGAACATCTCTTCAGTAAATAAGGGTGCCATCAGGTTTCCCTGGTTTTGAGAAATAAACCAGTACTAAATTTGATTCAAGAACTACTATTTCCAGCAATATAGTAATGCTTGGTCACTATTGGAAGAGTGGGAATATTTATTCACTGAAATTTTTCTAGGTACTAAATCAGAGGTGCTGGATGTGGATAACCCAGACTTGGAGAAATATCCCCTTTTTGTGAAAGCCAAGTGCTATCAATGTGTTTTGGAAGCAGGAGATGTGTTATTTATTCCAGGTAGGTACTAAATAGTTCCTGACCATGGCATGGTATTAAACTGTCTTGTTTCTAATTTATGATTTCTGGAGATGGTAAGAGGTTACTAAAGCATTTCTCTGTTATAAGTAAGAGCATTGAAAGATGTTGGCAAAACTCATTTACTTCTTCCAACTGTACAATTAATCTGAAAAACAGTATTATATCTACCTACAAATCTTACTTTCTTCCAAGTGTACACTGGATTTGTGTCTTAATGAATGAATACTATAAACTTAACCTTCTGAAATCTCAAATTACTTCAGTGACCTGAGTTTTTTAATGACAGAATTTGAGTGAAATACCATTTCTGTTCTTCTGTACCACTGGCAGAGCTGTGCCTAAGCACTGTGAGGCACATGGTCTAATGGGAATTATGGATGGTAGAGTTGTTGGACTTTCTAAAGATTTATATTCATCTTTGAGGAATGGAAAGACAACTCCTTATCATTTTACTGCACAAGCAGAAAGCTGCTTCCCGGGCTGACATGACAAATCCTGGTAGTCAGGGAAAGGCATTTGAATTACTCTTATTGAACTACTCCTCCTTGTTTCTGATTTAATTTTAATTTTAACATGGGCTTGCAGCAGATATGACTTATCCTGTCACTTTTACATTATCTTGGCAATATAAACAAGTCAGTAAACAAAAATAGGTTTTTAGGAAGTTATTTCATAGTTTCTTAGCCTTGGACTTGTTACTTAATTTTGAACTTACCTTTACTTTTATTCCTAAATAAACTTTTGTTTACAGTTAGCTAGTTGGATGTCACACTGCTGCTGATGTCAGCATCCCTGTTTTCTGTTTATGAAGTCCAGATATTTGTTTGTCTTTGCCAGTGGGTGAGCAGAGTCAACCTTAAGACACTCTCAGCTCTCTTAAGACTGACTGGGGAGTATAGGGATTTTTGAGTCCAGAGAAGGGTGCTCTGTCAGCATCCTGCAGTCCATATCACTAAAAAACCCACCCCCCCAAAAAGGATGCTTTTTGAGGCATGTGTGTGGTTATTAAGAAGGTAGAAAGAGCCCCTCTTCCTAACCTTAAAGAAACTTCATGTTGATTTCTCAGAATAAACTTTTCTATGTCTTCAGCACCTACAGGCAAGTAAGATGCAATAAACACAGCATTCAGACTTTTAGCTTAAAGTCGAATATCCCAAATATACCATATTAAACTGATTCTTTAAATGTACTCAATGAAACAAAGTGTCTTGGCTTCCTTACCACAGTCATGATGATTCAGCTGAAAAACCTCATGTCTTCATTATGAGAAGATGAGCAACTCGCCTGAGTGACCTGGCTGATGCTGGTGGTTTGCATTAATACTGGACAGTATGTACAAGGTTAGGGACTAAGTGAAAACAGGTATCTGCATTTAGAGTGGAGGTGAGCAAGGGAAGGTGTCTTTCATCCTACACATGCTTTTCCTTTGCTTACATTTGAGTACCTCTACACTTCAGCAATTGTTACTTTTATGAGAAGTTGTGGATCAGCATAAATGTCTTGAAAAACTTCTCAAATTTGGTACAATGCAATATATTCATATGGATATTTAGAAATAAACAAAAATACAGTAGTTGAGGCTTTTCCTCAACTTTAGTTTGGGCAGTTCTTACACTTGCTTGGAGTCACATGGAAGTTTTGGACAATTATTTTGATTTTAGACACTGTTCTTCCTACAGCTTTGTGGTTCCATAATGTAATTTCTGAGGAATTTGGAGTGGCACTGAATGTCTTTTGGAAGCACCTTCCTGCTGAGTCCTATGATAAGACTGACACCTATGGAAATAAAGATCCCATGGCAGCCTCTAGAGCTATACAGATCTTGGACAGAGCCTTGAAAACACTTGAAGAACTGCCTGAGGAATACAGGGACTTTTATGCTCGGAGAATGGTGTTACGTATCCAAGAAAAAGCCTATAGGAATGATTATGGATAAAGTAACATGCTGTAATTCAGCAAGTTCCCTTGCAAGCAGAAAATTGTATGTTAGTATGAAAACTGTCCCTATGTACTTACACTTTCTGTGAGACCAATAAAAACTGTCAATAAACATTTATCTATAACAAAGTTCATATTTTAGATTTTCTTTCTAGTTTTTCATGTGCAGTGAAGTCACAGTCTGCTTGATCTGGAGATGGTCTCTTTTCTACAGTGAGACAGACATTTGCAGTGCCTCCACTTATAAGTGGACTTTTTTGGAATGTTCTACCTAAATTTTTCTGAACAAAAGTTTTGGTATGTGGGCTGACAGCATATATGCCTAGAAGTAACTGCACATCTTTGTGAATGCAACCTCATTAAATTTTAGGAAAGCCATAGAGGTTTCTGAAAAGGTCCAATCAAGCCATTGGTGATAGCTTGGTAGGTGGTAGTAATGGTCAGAGTTTCTTTTTAAGTAATAACCTGGCAATTAGTGTAGGGAGTTTCTTCTCCCCCTTGTAGTGAGACAGAGTGGGTATAGGCAAAAAAGCAAAAACTAACTATGCCAGGTTACACTTAGAATTGTGCAGCAGCTTGACTGCAAGGTAATTGATTTACCCTTCTCCTAGCTCAATAATGTATTACTGGGGGGGGAATCTATCTGCTTTGTCACTGCCCCAGTGCAGTCAGACAGTATTGCTGTTCCTGCAGCTGTGACACACGTGCCACTAGTGTGCCACAAATCCATTCAGATACAGGCCTAGTATCTGCAGTGGAGTTCATAATTGTGGAGTAGACACAGAATCTGTTGGGAGCTGTATTTGATGTAGTCTTTGTTACTGTATGAAAGGGGGTTTGCATAGCACCTTTCTGTTGTTTAGGCATTGTAGAAGATTACTTTTTCAGCAGATTGTGGTGCTTACAAAAGCCCTGTGAAATAAAGGTAGGGATCTGACAAAATGTCATTGATTCTGAAATGCCCCTGATGTTATTACTTGTGCTGTTTGGGGAATACAGCATTTATCTGACTTAGGTCAGTCTGTTACTTCTAGCAATGTTTTTTGAGAATTATAACTTGTCAAAAGCTCTTAGACTAAATAAATGTGTAGTGTCAAAAAAATGCTGGAAAAAAGCTTCCTTCAGAAGAGCAGGAACTTGAACACTGCAGATTATTCTTCTAAACCTGTTCTTCTTGGCAGTTCAACACAGTGAAAATAGTCTGGTACCATGTGAATGGGCACCCAGCCACCTCAATGAATAAGCATGAATGGAACCAGCCAAGCGATTCTGACGGGCATCATTGTACGTTCTGAGGGTAGAATTTAAATTTGAGATCACAAATAGGTCTCCCAAAATTTGGTTCAGAAAGGAACAAGGATTGCTTGTGCATACTGCTGAGACAGAATCTCTCTGCCCATTAGGCTGGGGTAACCTCTTGGCTTTGTAGGGCTGGTAATGTCAAGGGCCCAGTCTGAATTGCAGAGGTGAACAGAGCATATTGTGTGTTAGGACTGAATGGAGAGGTTCAGAGAGCCTGCAGGGCTCAATAAAGCTGTGTTCCAGCACTGTGCCTGCACAGCCATCACTTTAAACTCTAACTGCCAGCAGCTTCTCAAGATACTGGTACAGAGAAGTACTGTGCTGATGCCTCCTTCTGCCCTTCCTTGGATCTCCATTCACAAAAGGGAGGTGTTAGCTTGGTATTCTCAGGCCTCCTCAACACCCAAGTGTAAATTTTGTCTTCATGCTGCCAACTTTAAAATGAAGCCTTTATTTAACTTTGAAAGGGTTTCTTCAATTTGTTATTTAGTAACTTCTTTGAAACAGTTGTTCTGAAATGCTATAAAAGAAGAACACAAGCATTTAAGAAATGTATTTTCTTAATTTGGATGTAATCTGACTAGTGATAAAAATCTTGAAGTTACTGTGTTAAAAAAAATAAGTTACTTAGTGCTTTGTAACCACTGTGCAACATGGTGTGAAGCAGGCAATGAAGTAATGAATGAATGGTGAAAGCATTAAAGGAATAACTTTCAGATAACATAGTAAGAGATTACAAGTAGGCACACTTAGAAATCTATTACTGAAATCACACACAGAATTAGAGCCACTGACATTTTCTGGACATTTGTCTGTTAGAGATCCTGCCACAATAAAACAGATGAAGATGTATAAACAGGTATTAGAAAAATAAACACTGACCATCTTAAACATTCAAAGCAGCCAACTCAAAACAGTGTATTTGTAGGAGTTGGGTGATGCAGACTGCCCAGGAATGAAAGATGAGTTGACAGTTATATAAAGACAATTTCTGAAATCAGAAGTTTAAACTTGACCAACCCCAAACCTTGAATTACTCTAAAAAATTGGTGACTGAGGCATCTAAAATGGAAATTCATTGCAAGTCAACACCTGGACAGAATTATTTATTCTTAACCATATGAAATATAAAGGATCACAAATTATTTCAGAGTTCTTTTTTTTTTTAATGTGCTTGCTATAGAAACATTCAAATGAAAAAACTGATGTCAAAATATTTTTCCTTGTCAAACAATTAAACATATAATTAAAAATCTGCCTGTTGTGTTTGTGCTGACAATTTGATGTACTTAGAACATGTTTCTCTCCAGTAGCTACAGTAGGGTCTAGGTTAAGTGTCAAGTTAAATGCCTAATGAGATAGAATTTGACTTGATCATAAAGGATCAGAAATACATTTGTAATTTTTTTAAAATATGCAGGATGAAACTTTTTGTCTCATCCACACTGTTGGTTTCACAAGACTGACTTGACTAAGACGAGACTTATTTTACCACAGTAGAGGTGATATTACATATGATGTAATCCCAATATGCATTATTTCACAACATCAGAGAAATTCCTGTATACCCTTGATTCTTTTTTCCTCTCACCAAAATGTATCTTGCCAAAGCTGATATCTTCTTGCAACTGATACAGGTGTTGAAGATGCATGCTCTGAGATAGCAGCTTTTACAAGAGATTCTCCAAGTTGGTATCACTCAATAAGCAAAGATTCTGGTGTTATTTGAAGAACAGATGAGTTTTACATTTTCTTAGCTACCCAAGTTTGCAATAAAGCTGTACATTAAGATTTCCTATTTTACTTTGGGTCAGACTCCACAGTGGGGATAGATTCTGAGCTCTGTATGTTGGAATTTCTGGGAGCAACAATTTCTCAAGCAGTGATTCCTGAGAGCAACAAGAGCAGATTACTTTGTTTCCAAGTGTTCAGGTCTGTTCCTTGTCGCAGACTGAAGCCATTAAAAGAACTGCTCAACCATGTCAAACACGCAGCTCCACGTGCAGTGCCACGTTCACACAAAAACGCTCAGAAGCTGCGGCTTGCAGTAGTAACACAGATCATAGCAATGGACAGTTTCTGCTGTGAAAACATTCATACTTCAGCTGTCAAGTAGGACATGAATTGCTTTAAACTTCCACCACAAAACCCTAATGTATTTCTCATGATGGGGAATGGGAAAGAAGAGCTAAGCACATGGTCTGTAAGGAATGCAACAGCTTTGTCTGACACCCAGGCTCAGAAGTATTGCTCAGAGCATAAACTCTGGTGTGAGAGAAGAGCCTTGTCCTGCCCTTCAGCACTGCTCTGTCTCTTTCTTTAGAAACAACTCAGCTTTGAAATGCCAAGTCTAACAAAAGAAACTAGCAATCATGACTGAAAGTGCTCTTTTGAGAGCGTACTGAAAGAAAGGAAATTTATTCTAAACCTTGAAGTAATGGCACTCCATTCCTTTTGAAGTACATAAAGTGTTTGTACACATGAATTAAAACCAGATAATTTATTTTTCCCTTTTTTATTACCAGTTGCTTTTCTTCTGGTCATTTGCTTAAGTAGAATTTGACACTTCTTGGGTCACTTGGAAACATGCAATCAAGTCCTAATGACAGGAAGCGACAAAGCCATTATTACCTTATAACCCACACTACACTATATCCAAAATAACTGCCTGAATCAGTCTCCCATGGTTTCCACAGTAAGATGGAACAGCTAATCCAGTGCAAGTGGGTTTTTTTGTCAGCAGGAGGAGTGAGTTATGCTGTTAATACTGACAGAATGAAGTTAGTCAGGAACAGTATGTCTGGCACTGGAAGAGGCAGTGCCTGTCTGATACATAGCTGTTACATGATCTTGCAATTCTGGCTTAATGCTTCATGTTACTTTATTCCTGTTCAAAAGTCACCCTGCATCTGAACAGAGTTAAGAGATCAACAACACCAACAGAAAGCCAGCTTTGGTCTTAGGATCTCCATCTGCAATATTCAAATGTGTCTGAATTTTCATCAGGTTATGATCATTAGAAGTTAAACTTTTTTTATTTAATCTACCATCCTTACAAAAATGAAATGAGATTTCAATATAAGATTTGTGAAGTAACTTTGAAGGTTATTTAAAGAGCCTGTCTCTTATGGATTGCAGTCTTGAGACACCTGCCTTTGCTTTTGTATTGCACAAGGGCACCAGACACATATCTGTGTGGATTCTGCTAGGCTGCAATGTACCTAAAAGTGTCACTCAGAACAGAGCACACACATCCCCAAATTTTCATTGTTAATAAATTCTTTCTTGTATTAACTGATAAGACCCCATGTAATTTAAAATAAGCATTCAAGGTAAATGAATGGGTACACAATTAACCTCAGTAATTCAAATTTCAGTTGGTACAAGACAACAAAGATTGGTTATGTGCAGAGATGAAGTAACTATTACAACTCAAAAAGAACCTCCAGGGAAAAGCTCAGTGCACGCTCATGCACAATCATTTTTATCTGCACATGTCCACAGTTATAACAGCCTAACTCCTGAACTGACTTAGCAGTCTTATTTAAAATAATTTTTACGACAATTTAAATACATAGCACTGTTGTTACTTACCTCTCTCATATTTGTTCAGAAAAACAGAACAGCTTACCATAAAAGTGCTTGTGCAGGGAGGCAGCAGGACTTTATCAACGGGAAGACAGAGAAAATTGCTCCTTTCAGCCACATGTTAAAGATGGTACCCTTAATCATCTTCCAAAATTAAGGGGCAATACTGATTAATGCATCAGCATTTGCAGAGATGTGATTAAATCACTCCCAGATGGGAAGAAGGTTACCAAACTTTCTAGCATTTGAGATTCACACAAAATAAAATCATTTAAGACATCTGGACAAATTCAAAGAATCAAGCCTTGCTGTAAAAGAATTTAGCAGTCACAGTTTAGAACATGTTAGTATGTCTCAAAATCTGAAGGATGTCTTGTCTATTGTACCAGAAACAAGCATGTAATACTAAGAACACCAGTCATTATTAGGTTGTACTAAGGACTGTGAAATGTTGCTCACTCCATTAAAAACCAGAAATATCTTGAACTACACCAGTATAAGTAGGAGAGCCACCTAACTTTAGGCATTTACATCTAAGCCTATTAAAAACTGCCTTTACAGTTACTATTGAAAAATGAGCACATGCAAACTATGACCCATTTCATCCTAACATAGAAATGCCCCACCCTTGGCTGCTTCATGCCAGCTTTCCTGTGTTTGTGAGATGCCAGTAAGCTGTTTTAAAATTATGGATGCTGACTACACAAATACAAAGCCTCCTTGAAGAAAAGTTATCAAATAAATCTGATTTTTGAAACTAGGTCTCCACAAACACCTGATAAAGCTTAATCCACAAAACTGCACATTCCTTGTTTAATGGTTTTATACTCACATCAAAGTGGTTTCACCCATTAGAAATAGTTTATTTTCTACATAGTTTGCAAAATTTATTTTTAGCATGCATTGTAGTGAATGACAGAGGCACATTCCAACAGAGTACTACAGCTGTTTAAAGAATGAAAAACAACCAGTCAGTTTTCCCTCCACAACACGAGGTCTCATAACAAGATTAGTTTTAAAACAAAGTGCCTATTCTTCAAAGTAATGCAGCAACACTTGAGCCCATTTAACAGTTATTGTAGGCAGCCTCCATCAAACAGGTTAGTATTATTTTCATAGGACAGCCATCCAGAAACTTTTGAAGACAATGTCAATATTTTAATAGCTATTTCCAAAAGCTTGCAACAACGTAGTCCTGTTGTTTTGGCAGGCACAGAATTGTTTAGAAATTGGTCTCTGATCTGCAGTGTTATTGGATTGGGCAAGTGTTAGCACACCCAACTTAGCCTAGTCAGCCTGAAACTGAGGGAGTAAAAGCAATAGAATGTTCTGGGGTTTTTGCTGGTTTCCTTTTTGAAATTTTATTTTATAAGTGGATGGTTAAATATATTTCAAGCCCTTTGCAGTCTTTCTATTAAAATGACTTCTTTAGGTGACCCATATTTTCTTTACAGAAAAAAGTCTTTATATATGCTGCAAATGTTACCAAAAGGACCAAAAAGGGGGAAAAATGTTCCTTGAAACACATTAAGAAGTTGTTACAAGCCTATTAAGATGGCAATCAACAAATAGGATTGAACGAAATCTCCAAGAAACAGCTTAAAATAAAAAAGCAGATGAAACTAAATTTCAGGCTTTTTAGAGTTTGTTTGCATGTTGCACTTTTCTCCATCAATTAAAACAGATTTCTTTTGATTAACTAGGTACATTAATCTAATTATTAGTGATAGAGTTCTCTTTCAAATTGTAAGGTGCATACTGCATGCATAAGCCTTTCTATCACCTTTAATATTTTGAGAGTTAAGAAAAAGGAGTACAAAACCCTTCTCTCATTCTTCAGTGATCACTGATGTGCACAATTTCTGTCTAAAAGTTGTCTACAGGGAGCTTTCTAAGTTTTAATGATGCCAACAGAAGAAAGATCACCCAGGACTTTCACTGTGTAAGAGTCACAGGAAATAAGGAGCAGGGCAGAGATGCCACTAAGCCATCAAACACAGAACTGAAGTTAAATAAAATGCCTCTTTACAGAACTTAGCCACAACTGTTTGTGTAATCTTCACAGTGCTCTGCTAACTTGCTTTTGTATTCCTATACTTCCAGGAAATCCAAAACCGTTTGGAGTTACTGGTTCATTGTTAATAGCTGCAGTTGTCTTCAAGAATGATTCTAAGCTTTGTAGATAAATGGGAAGTTGCTCGCAAGAGTAGGAAAGTTCCTTTAATACCATCACTGTCCATCTTTCAGTATTTCTTTCTTAGGTGCACTCAGGTTTGGTGTCTGAATCAGATTACATCTTTTGTATCAAATCTGGCTGGCTTCCTATTTAATTAGAGGTTGTTTTTTTCTGTAGGAAAAATTAGGCTCCAAAAATAAGATTTTTGGATGGCTCAAGAAGCAACTAGTGCAGTACATTTAAAGGAGATAACAGAGGCATTTAAAACTGAGGCATTTTGAAAGCGCTGCAGTCAACACAGTCTGAATTTTTTTATGCAACTTGTAATAGATCATGTGCTTATGGCTCGATGTAGAGCAACATCAATGCAGGAATTATTAACAAAAATCTTACCACCCCAAGGCAGGGACGTCACCTCTTGATGTGATAATAAAGGTTTTACAGAAGTTAGCAAAGCAACAGCAAGGTATTGTTGAAACAGGAACAAGCTACACCCTAATCAACATTCTTGGTTACTTAACATAGCTAAATCAAAATTTTCAAGCCCCCAGGTGAAATGGCTGTTCACTAGCAGATACTACACAATTAATTAATTAATCAATCAAGCTTCAGAGTGACAGAAATGGCAAGGCGCACGTAAGGAAGAGAAATGCATTGGCACTATTATTCCAAAGGTGAGTATTTGTGACTTTGTTTCAAACAAGAGAAATGTTACAAAACCCAAAGATTTAATTACCTAATAAAACAGGTTTCAGCAAAATATATAACTAACAATCTTACAATCAATTTCCTTAAACCAAAACACTAATCTTACATCTGTGATTGACAAAGACCAGTACTTTTAGCCCTGGAAGCCACTCAACTGAAGTATCTACACATCAGAAATTCTCAAGTACTTTAAAGTCCCATTAAATGTAGTATATGATATTAGACATCCAGGACCAAAAATTCTGCCAACAGTTTAAGAATAAACATTCACATTTAACAAAAAATCCCATGTATAGGATTATTCTTCATAACACTTTTTTTTCCCAGGAATCAAAAAACAACATCTGTTATAGTTATGGGGTCCCAACCTTTTTAAGCTACAGAAATTTATATACAGTACCTATTAGCAACAGAGAACTGATTTAGTATTCTGTTTAGAAAGCATCTGCTCAAAGCTGAAAATCTAGATGACAACATTTACAGTGTTAAAAGAGCTTCTACAAAGAATATACTTTTCATATACATACAGTCTCAAAATACTTCATGAACTCTGAAATGGTTGTCTAAGGAGGCAACTTCATCAGCAAAATGCAGTTGATCATTTATTTCCACACCAAATTCTTCAAGTATCTGTACAAATTTCGCATGCTCTCTCCCAATCCATGACCTCATTGTGTCAAACACTTGGTATGGTGTAACATGAGCATGAACTTCAATCCCTGTCTCTGCAAGTTCTTTCAGAATTTCAGGGTAAGTAACCCAAGTATTGCTTCCTCCCGAGTGACCACCATCCAGCCAGTAAATCGCTTTTATGTTTTTTAAGAAGGCATCTGTATTCTTGTCTTTTTTGGCTTCCTTCAGCTCATAAAGCAGCTGGTTCAAAACCACACAACCTTTACTGAAGCCAATCAAAGTAAACGATGCTGCACCTACAGCAGATGGTACCATGAAGTTCACAGCAGAATTATTAGAGCATTCACAATCTCTCTCCCTTTCTTTGGATGAGCAGCCATTTGTTGTTGGAACAGACTGCGGCTGTGATTTACAAGCAGCTATTTTTGCATCCTTGCTGACACCATGCACACTTTTCTGGGACAGCAGAATATTCTGAGAGAGTCTGAATGCATTAACCAGCAAAGCATGGAGATGCTTGAAAGCTCCAAAGTCAGTGCTGTGCTCTGGTGCTCCAAACATGTTACTTGTCACAAAATTGTCATAACAACTGAATTTGTGCAGGTGCATTCGAGAACACTTTATGACCCAAATAAAGCTATTAGGGAACCGGCGAGCAAGTATGGTAGCAACGTTTTCAAAACTCCAGTGCTCCCACTGAAAGTTTTCTGGGTGGCAAGACATGATGTCATGATAGTTCTGAAAAATTAGAAAAGAAATAGAAAAGATGCATTACTACATTGTGAAAAGATTCAGCTCCAACGTACTCATATTTATAAAAAAGGACTGTAAAAGAAAAACATGCATTAGAGGCTCTCACTTTTTAGGTTTGCAGAACAAGAAACACATTAAAGAAACTGGTATATTTCAATTTGCTTACTTTAATATTTTTACCACATATTTTTAATACCCCCAAGATCAATACAATAAAATCAGCACATGAAAATATTCATAGTTTTGTTGACTTTACACAAAAAGAAAATTAAAATATTATTCAATTTAGTATGACACAGAATACATAATTTTACTGTATTATCTCCATCTACAGAAATACTGATTCTCTTACTAGAAAACAAAAACACACTTAAAACTTTGTAGCAAGTTTTCTGGATTTGATACAGAAATGAAAATATCCCCTCTCATTCGCCTGTAGGAATTTTTTTTTCCTTATTCACATTCATAGAGGGCACAGATGCAAAGAAATTAACTCCCAAGTCATGAATGAACCTTATGTCTGAAATCTTAATGGCAAAGAATATTAGTTCATTTATTTTACTATGGAATAATAAAGCCATGTGCAAGAATGGCAATCAGACAAGTCTTTGTAGGTCATCCTAATCTTTAAAATAAAACCACACAAAATTCTGCATCTTTACCTGACAGAAGGGAAAGCCTTTTCACTTGAAGAAGGCCCTACCCTAGCTTTTGAGAAGCAGTAATGACAACTGAGATTAGATGGCTACCAGAGCATGTTGTGTTAGAGAGGTCAACCACATGCTCGGAGACAGCACTTCAGAGTCTCTACAATTTCTTGCCAACTCAAGAGACCACAAGTGCCTTCTCGGGACAGGCTGAGAAAGCGTCAGTGCCTGTCGAATTCCCAAAGGATGGCGTCTGGGAGGTCCATATGCCTGCACAGAGACACGGTGCTCTGCCTGGGGAGGACAACCGCGCACCTTAGGGTTTTGTTGTCTTGTCTTCAGTGACACTCCCTGCCACCCCGTCACAGATGCCACCCTCAGGCAGTGCTATAGGTGTGGAGTGAGTCCAGAGAAGGGCAATGGAGCTGCTGAAGGGGCTGAAGCACAAGTCCTCTGAGGAGCAGCTGAGAGAGCTGGGGGTGTTCAGCCTGGAGAAGAGCAGGCTCAGGGGGATCCCTCATCGCTCCCTACAAGTCCCTGAAAGGAGCTGTAGCCAGATGGGGGTCGGTCTCTTCTCCCGGGCAACAAGAGGACACAGTTTTAGGTTGTGCCAGGGGAGGTTTATGTTGGACATTAGGAAGCACCCTTCACAGAAAAGGTGATTAGATATTGGAATGGATTGCCCACGAGGTGGTGGAGCTACCGTTCTTGAAAGTGTTTAAGGAAAGACTGGATGGGCACTTAGCGCCAGGGTCTAGTCAACGTGATGGTGTTGTTCATAGGCTGGACTCAATGATCTCTAACCTAAGTGATTCTATGAAGACGACTCTCCTCTCCTGCCCTACTGCTCCAGCTCAGGTTTCCGGAGGGCCCGTTCCCGCTCCCTGTGCCCGACCGTATGGGGCAGCGAGATGCTCCGACGGCCCCGGCGGGAACCGGGCAATGCCCACCCTCACAGCCCTTCCGGGGACGCGTCCCTCCGGCGCCGTTTTCCCGCTCCCG
Source organism: Cyanoderma ruficeps (assembly GCA_008694505.1). Lineage (NCBI taxonomy): Eukaryota > Metazoa > Chordata > Aves > Passeriformes > Timaliidae > Cyanoderma > Cyanoderma ruficeps. Next base: position 25,315,279 of record VZDJ01000594.1, read on the forward strand.
CCCTGCGGCCGCTCCGCCTCCCGGGCCCCATCGCTCGCCGCCCGCACCCGCGCACCGTACCTGCACGTCTCCCGGGAAGTACACGACGTGGTGCTGCGGCGACGGGGCCGGGTCGCGCGGGGCCGGCGGCGGCAGCAGCAGCAGCTCGTTGGTGCGGTGCGGCTCGGCGCCCGGCACCTCGGGCAGCCGCAGCCACGGCGGGCTCAGCCGCGCCGCGGAGAACCCCCCGCCGCCGCCGCCCGCAGGCCCCGCGGCGCAGGCAGCCGGCGCCCCGCAGAGGCTCATGGCGCTGCCCAGGCACAGCGCGGCGGGGCCGGCGAGCCCCCGCAGCAGCGCGGCGGCGGCCGAGCGGCAGCGCCGGCTCATGGGAGCGCCGCTCCGCGCTCCGCGCACCGCCCGCCCGCGCGCCGCGCCTGCGCGCCGCCCCCGGCGCACCGCACCGCCCACAGGCCACGCCCACCGCCCCCTCGAGAGGGACCCGGCAGGGGACGTCGCACGGTGCGCCCGCCCCGCGATGACGTCACGATGCTGTTCAAAGGCGGCGGCGGGAAGCGCGCGGGCCGTGAGGGAGGAAGTGCGCTCGCGCCGCCCTCGGGGCTGCCCCTGAGCCGTAAATCCTGAGGGGAGCCGGGTTATCCCGCCGGCCGCGGGGTGAGGGAGAGGCGGCGGGAAGCCTCCTCCGCAGGGCCGCAAAGTCTCCGAGTGTGTAATGTAGAAATTACATTAGTAGGAGGGATCTAGCGCTCCACGTGGATCAGTTAATTTCCAAACCGGAAGCTATGTGTCTTCACTTGGCTCCTGAAGGTGTTTTAAAAAAAAGTGAAAAAAAATACAGCTTTGGTTACACCAGTTCTGCTGCATTGGAAGAAAAGCTTTCACGGGTACTGGTGAACACTCTATTTTACATGGCAAACAAAGCAAGGAAACAGAGCCTTTAGTTTATTTCTAAGCATTCGTGGTTCCTTTTTCTAGAATTTTGATATTTCACACATTTATTCCTTTATTCTATTTTCCTATTCTACTTAAAAACACTTATACGAAAACCTAGAAACCTACCAAATACCGAGCCAGTCTTTCGTTAGCTGAACCACTCAGGAAAGGAGAGCTAGTTGAACCTTAATTGCTTAGTCAAGTATATTAGTCAATACTATTGACCAATTTCTTCTTGTTGGAAAATTCAACAAGTTAAAGGAAATATGGTGACATTAGGGTTATTTGTTTATTAGTGTAGCAAGCTAGAAACCAGCAGAATACTTTATAGAGTGGCTCATTTTTTTGAAGTGTAAGTTCTAGTGTGCGTGTTTTTGTGTGGACTGCCCATGGAGGTTCAGTTCGAGCTGTGATGTGCTCATGGTCTATTTGACACACTGAGTATGTCTTTGGGCTCATTCTAGAGGTCAGTAATTCTTATATTCCAAAACTCATCCAAATGGTCTTCCATTGAGTGCGGCTGCGCCGTATCATTGAAGGTCCCCCTAGAAGCAAAGAAGGAAGTTGTGTTGTGATACATACTTGAGGTTTCACTGTTTGGTGTGTAAGCAATACATATATTCATCCAGTTGCAGAAATCAGAACAAGCCTGATGTGTGGCCCTCTTGATTAAGGGAGAAAGACATTTTAAAACTTCTTTTCGCTTTGCATGTTTATAGGAATAGCAGAGAGTAATTAAAACTTTTGTAATTTAAGTTTTATAAATTTTTTATTATAATAGCTTTTTATTTTCTTTTAGTATGAAAATTATCTTTGATCTGGTTACAGCTTTTTTCTCAAAGACTAGGAAAAATCCAATTTTTGGTCACCAGAAGATGGCGCTGTACGGCGCGATTTGTGAAGTCCCTACCAGAACAGCCAGAGACATTCAGGTGTTTACTTTGGAGTTTTCCTAAGCACCTGCTCTTTCTCCTGGTTTAATGTTTGAGATATCGTTGTAGAATGTTTTCTAGATTTGTCTCTGTGAGCATGCCCTAAGGCTATGAACCGAGTGGAAACGTTTCACAATGCCTCTGCTAATGAAGCAAAATTATTTAGGAAAAAAATCTCTAGCTCCTTCATTCAACTGTTTATTTCAATTCATGCAGAGATATTTTCCCCGTCCAATTTTGAAGAGTTCAGGTCCATGCTGACACTAAAACTTAATTAGGTGGGCTAATGGAGCCTTCTCACTTCTGATCCCTGTTGGGTACTTTGCTGAAGAAATACTTGATAAGATCTACTAAATGCACGCACATAAGAAGAAACTAGTGCTCTGCTTTTCTCATATGAAGCAGATAATTTAAAAAAAATGCCTACAGAAACAGAGCAAAATGTCTTTGCTCTGAAAATCTGGATATTTGGACCTTGGTTGGTAAGGTTTGCTTGCACAGGCACAGCTCTGTTATGATTATTGATATCTGATGGAGAAGCAGGGATCCACTGAAGAGAAGTGCTTGGGCAAAAGAAAGTTTTCGTGTTGGTAATTGTTGTTGAGAAACACGAATAATTACTGTCAGTATGGTGGAAAAACATCTGTGCTCTTCTCCTCTCGTGGCCTATATTCTCTGCAGTGGTTTCTGCAGATGAGGGATTAGTTTGCCCAGAAGGATTTACAGGCATTATTCCCATTGTGGGGATAGTTACAGTAACCAAAGGCGGTGCTGGTGCTTCTGCCCAGAAATACTCATTTAACTGTGGTGTGTTCATGATGCAACTGGTACCAGGTAATTATAACTAATACATAAGGTTGTAGGCAGGCTTTCATCTTCATCCAAAACGCTACATGAGCCTTTTGGGAGAGCATGGAAATTAGTCCATATCTTAGTCAGAATTCAGACACACACTGTGACCAAAATTTGAAATGGACTTTCTTTTGATTATAGGAAATAATGGTGTACGTGGCCTGTTTTTCCCACTTAAAATAGAAAGCACCAATTTATTCATACTCTCAAAAAGTTCCAAGAAATCTTCTGTGACATACTATAAATTTTAATGGAGACCGATTGCTCTGAGTTTGCTTCCAATCTTTGTCATGTGGATATTACAATATGTAAGTAGATTCAATAATTGAGTGTATTAATCCTTACACATATCACCCAATGGAGGCACAAAATACTGCATTTTTGAGAGGCCTTTGTTAGCCTTCATGTTTGTCCTTTTCTCTGTGATGCCTCATGTCTGCATTCTTCTATTTATTCTTTGCTTGCCATGCTCTCTATTATTGTAGAGGGAAAGACCTTTTCTTTTTTACATGCCGCTTCTCTTGCCACATTTGCTCTTCTTTCCCCTCACAGTTTCCATATACCAGATCTATAATCAGCTGACCTCTGAGTTGCCAGTAAAACAGTCTGTCCTGCATGTGCACGTCACTGCTCCTTTTTCCCTCCTTCTGTAGGTTGGACAGGAAAATGAAGTCTATAGTATTTTTTCAGACTTTGCAGATGTTTACCCATACATCTCAGGGAGTTTGGCAGAAAGAATATGTATCATGGTTGATTAGCAGTGATGAGAGACATACATATAAAAACTAATTCCTCTGGGGAGAACTAATGGCTCATTCACCTCTTCTGAGTGTCTGAGTTTCCATACAGAGCTTTGGGGCTGCCTGCAGGGTGGTTAATTAGTTTAACCTGTCAGAGGCAGGCAAATCTGCAGTTTCTGAGTAGAAAGGTTGCTACAGCAAAAGTCTCTTTACTACACTCAAAGCACTTTTTCTGAAATTGGCTATGTTTCATTGCCTTTATAGCAAGTATGCTAATCCTGAGCTTCCATTCAGGGCATATATACACAGCATGGAATAGAATTCAGGTTGTATACATTTTCTTAGACTAAGAAAACAATCCATAGTTTGTTTTAATAGTAACGCTTAAACTAAAGCATTTTCACAAGTGCTTCTCCAAGAGTCTAGGTGAAGAACAACTATCTGGTGATGTGATATCTTTAGCCAAGTATTTAATGTAATTGAATTTCTATCTCTTCATATGTAGCAGCTGTAATATTTCAGGAGAACATGCTCCAGAAAAACACGCTTCCTGCCCAACTGATATGCAGTGTACATATACACATATTTGCAGATCTGTGTATTATATTTTAGTTTCCTTTTAAACATTTTTCAATGCATATGCATTGAAATTGCTGGTTTGCATTTTGGCAGAGGATGGGAATAGCTGTGAAAACACCTGTTAAATACTGATGGGAAACTCCTTAGCAGTTGATAGGCACCTGTGTCTTTCACTGTTGAGAGAAAGTGCCAGGCCTAGCTTGTCATCCTTCCAGGGCTGAGCTACCTGCATCTGTGGTGGAGTGTGCACAGAGAAATTCCCAGTGACTTCACAGTAAGGAGCGCCTAGGTCTCAGCTTGTACTTTTATTAATGGCAACAGTTCAAATGAAATTACAGCCATTATGCTGCATTGCAAGAACTCAACAATTTACTTCTGCTGAAATTCCTACTGACAGCTCTGCCTGCCAGCATCCATCTTTTGTGTGGATATAAGATATTCAGGAGATCATAGCGCAGAATAAATCACTCTCTGGGCAATTTACTGAGTTGTATGAAAGTGAGAATAAAAGCTTTTCAGCTTGAAAAGTAAATCCATGTTTCTTTTATGTCAGCTGTGTGGAGAAGCTGTTAAAACGCAGGATCTAGGATCTCATTTTTGGTTTTATAATGCTAAAAAATCAGAGTGTATAAAGTATTTGGAACAACTGTACTGTTTAAAACACCTTTTCCTCTTTTCTGTTTCCCTGTGGAAATTGGTTTTGTTTAATCTTGATTCTGTCTACCTTTCTAGTATCTTTCTATCAGTCATTTTCCATGTCTCTGTTGGCTGCTCTAAGTGAAGAGTAGGACTTGCAGAGAAAATAATTTGGAAGGATTGGGAAAAGTGCTGAATCAATAAATTAGGATGATTCAAATGAATGCCTGTACTGAAGGAAGCTGGGGGGAATTCAGCATTTATACAGCATGTTTGAACATAATGGGCTGAAAATTCAGTGTGGTGGCTGTGCACACTGGAGCCTGCATGTGCTGTCTCTGTTCTGTTCCAGTGCCCAGAAGACACAGTGGGTACACAGGGCTGGAATTACTTTAATAGAAAAATTAAGAGCAAAGGGCAGGAGTCTCCCACAAAAACCATCAGCAGTTCTGCTGTTCATGGAACACAGTCTTCAATGACAAGTTTCTGTGTTTTGCAGTTTAAGTGCACAAGAAACTTGGGACTTTAGAAAGCTCTGTGTTGCCTGGTGTAAGTCAATATAAATTAGGAAATCTGTTTGGGATTTAAAAGAATGCATAGTGACCCAAGGAGTGTAATAAAAGGGGATTTTTTTTTGCTTAAAGAATTGGACAAAACTCAGCTCCCTAATAATTTCTGCAGTCTGAGGTTTGGCAGTGAATTTTTTGAAATTTTGGTTTGTGTGGGCTTGTATCCCAATTTCCTTTCTCTCGTCTTTTCTTTAGAATACTCTGGCCTTGTGGATGGGTATATTACAATGGGTATTCAGCATAAGACTAACTTCTGCCCTTCCTTTTTTTAACTTGGATTGCCACATGCACAAAAATAAGGTCAGAATTTGGCCAGAGACAGTATCTTTGCACCATGGGTTTCTGGAATTTATACCACATCCACTCTAGTTTTTCCTTCCAAAAGTGGTTTGGGATGCTGCTTGCATGATACATTACCAACATTAGGAATGTAGGTCTTCAACTTGAAATTGTTTGTCAGAGAACAGTATTTTCTTAGGAAGAGCATTGCATAAGCTCAGGACTCTGAGCTAGGTCATTTGTTTATAGAATGCTGATCTAAAAAAATATTATTCAAGTAGAATATGTTTATATGAAATAAAGGACAGACTTAGCCATATGATATCCAGTGGACACAGATGCTTCATTTTTCCAGTTATATTCTCCCATATGTAATGACAATGGAAAGTATGTAACAGGCAGTGTTTATTCCTTTACAGTGTCAGGCAATTCTTCATTGCTCTTAATGCAAATAATCCTGTCACAGTCAGTGCTTCATGTGGATGAGGAATATCCCTTTTATTTACAGATAGACTTGGAAGGTTTTAGCACATATAATGCATATAAGATTGTAAGTAAAGGTATCCCTAATTTAAATTATTATTAATCAGCACCTACTGATTAGTTTAAGCACCTGCTTCTGTTCAGTTTTATCAAAAGACTTGTTTTTAAATGCAGGCAAAAAATTATGTATATGCTTGTGCAATATTGAGAATTGAAGTTTTTGCTATTTACTGCATAATAAAAATTTCAAATCTTTATCTTCCTCTAGAGCACAAAAGTAGTCAAGTAGAAGTGGTAAGTACATCTCCAGATGATGTCTATAACAATCTGTTTTAATTAGTGAAGCCCCTTTCGATATGTTAAGAAGGTATCTATTTTTTTTTTGTGTTCCTAAAGAATTTTTAACTCTTGTCCCAGAGTGAACTTCTGTGATTTGAAGATGAAGCTCATTTCCCACTTGCCTGATCTACAGGAAGCTGTATTTAAATATAAGGAAATACTTATTTCCTGTAAGAGTGCTGAAACACTGGGCCAGGTGTCCATACTTGGGGATATTCAGATGTCCTGAGCCATCTGCCCAAGCTGAGCCTGCTGTCAAAAGGTCACTTGGTGTAGATGTCTCAGGACGCCCCTTCCAACTTTAGTCATTCTGTGATTCTCTAATTCATCTCAAGCAAGCACATGTGAACCTAAGACTGAAAGGCATATTGCAGGCCGTGTTGACCTGAAGCTAAACCTACCTGTGGCACAAAACTTCTCTAATCTTCTTACTTGTTGTTCTAAGGCCTTTGGATGTACGTGCAGAGTGGTGTTTTGTTCTGTTAGGAGGTCCCTATCCAGACCAGTCATCTGCATTTGGAATAATCCATCTTCAGAATACCTGGTGACATTGAGTGTTTCTAGCTGGTATAGGTTTGCCCTTTTGTGTTTTTCTGAGGAAAAAGAACCAGCTAAAACCACAAATCAAACAAACATTAAAAAAAATCCCATAACACCAAACCAAAAAAACTCTCCTTAACTGATTATCAGCATTTATTTGGTGCCACCTTGGGAAACTTGTTTTTGTTAAATCTATCAGTGGAAGCAATGTGACTGATTGCAATATGAATTGACAAATTTTGGCAGGATGCTTCAGCAGAAGTGGCTGCCAAAAACCCCCACACAGTGAGATGATAACAGGGCGGATGTTTTCTGCCTACCTGGGTCATGGTTTTCCAAGGCCTCTAGTTTGGCTGTGTTCAGCCTTGTATGGTCTTAAAAACTCAGAACAATAATCACCAGAATATTTCTGTGTGCATATCTCACAGAAAAGACTAAGCTGTAGGACTGGTTTTATACAGCATTAACAACCACTACAGAACACTTCAATAGGAACAGGAGAGAGAACAATTTCATGTAGTCCTACTGTAGCCACTTGCAACAGACAGCTGAAATCCATGGATCCTCAGTGAAAGGATGCACCTTCAGATACTGATTTACAGCCAGAGATAATTTTGGGAGACTGTCTAGTAAATAGATGCCTCAGTTTGGTGTGAAATGCTTCTTTAAGCTGCAGACAGTTTTCATTGTGTCCCTTACTGAACTTAAGAAGCCTCAGTTCTGTGATGGATTTTTTTTAAGATATAAATTCTTAAACCTGGGTTAATAAATGAAGCCATAAATGCATCTAGATTCCTGGACCATTTAGTACCAATTTATTTAACCTGAAAAATGCTTGAGGAAAATAAGAAAGAAGGGTACTGAACTATATTTCTCCCTTTCAATAAAACAAAGATTTGCATCTGCTTTAAAAATATATCCTCTCAGAAATTTAGTTTTTATTGAGAATGGCAGTGTTTGGATCCATTTTAAGAAATGTTATACATAAATAACTTTCTGAGAGGAGAATACATTATTTTCTTCTGTAATCACTGCTTTTAATTTTCTTAATGCATTTTTCACTGTTGCTTTGTCTGAATACATTTTATTTTTGCTTCTCTAGACAGGATTCTGCCACAAGCATTTTTAAATCAGACATTAATAGCATAGTTCACAGTTGTTACTGCCAGTGCTCAAACACAAATACTGCATTTGTGTTTGGAGAAAAAAAGCAAACATCAGATCTTAATTATGTGCATTTGTGCTTCTGTGCTTAAGCAAGCTGGCATAAGGGGTTTACATCACTATCAGTTAACTGTAGTCTGTAGCTATCAGGATCACCAGCTGGATGGTTTGCAGTGGTGAGGGGGGTTTGTCCTATTTTTTTCGCCTGTTTTTAAATGACAGGATTGCCAGGGAAACTTGAAGCTTTGTGTTTACTTTATCCATAAGGAAATTAGTAGGACTTTAGTACTGAATGCCTAACTAAAATAATTCGATTTATTTGCAGACTGTTTTCAAACAGTTTTCAGGTTTCTCTGCGGGATTTATTAGAAGTGAATAGGGAAGCATTAGAGCAGAGATCAGAATTGTGCCAATCTGCAATATAACCTCTTGTGTTTTTTGTGATGATGAGTGGATCGTCAGCCCTTTGGAGTGTGGATTAAGTTTGTCTGTCACAACAGGATTCTCCTCCTGGCATTTTTAGGCACATTTGTAGCGATAAGCTTTAAAACTTGAAAAATGTACGTAGGTCATTCAGGCTTTGGATTGCTGGTCAGTTATTAAAAACTATTTTTGTGATTCATCAGTCTCTGATGGATCACTAGAATCCCATAATAATTATTCCTTGTTCCATCTTGTAAGGTGCGGGAGGTGCTGAATGTCAGCATAAGTAAACTTGCATATAAAGACATTTATTCTTTGCAAAGCCATAGAAACACAAAATATTTATATGCTGAAAAAAATAAGAAAAGTTACACAAAAGGTTTTGTTGTAGATCTTGGCCAGATGTCATTTGTAGAAAAAGAATAGAATTGGGCCTAGTGGGAGTTAAGTGCCAGGGAGTGCTCGGAGAACCTCCAACAAGGACCTCTGATCAAACCACTGCTCAGAACAAAAGAAATATCAGCTAAACCAAGAAAGGATTGCATGCTATGCAGGACCACAGGCCTTTATCCACAGACCTGTGGCAAATAAATCAGGAATGTTGTCACCTAAGGTTCCAAATATATGCAAATTGTACCACTGAAGAAATTAAAAGTTTGGTGTATGCTTTTGGGTCTATATTACTCCACTCTGTCTCTCATTTTAAAATCTGGTCTTCTAATGTACTAGTATTTTGGTTTGGGTTGATGTTGTAGACAGTTGAAAATATTTTAACTTTTTAAATATATATTTAACTAAGAATATGAATTTGATGTAGTTGGCAGTGAACAGCAGAATAATTAGAATTGGTTGACTTATCCCACTTTTCATATAAATGAGAGTTAGCATTTACTCTTTCACATAGAAGCTTGATTATAATCTGGAGACTTTTGTTAAAGTGTTTGCTAGAAGGAATGTTACAAGCAAGATGTTTTCATTTTGTGTGCAGCTAGGAAAGTTTTGTTAAATGTGTTGTTGTCCCAAAGCCATAGGAATAGTTGCTTTTTTTTCTGCAGTGTGAAGTTGAGTCCAGCAGACTGAACTTTAACATCTTATTCTTGAGCAACAGGCATTGGTGACTTGGAGAGAGAAGTGCTCATTAATTGTATTTCAAAGTTTTGGAGCTAGAATCTTGAGCATGGATTCAGTTTTGATCGTTCTAAAACATAATGATACATCAATTTTGTTGTTCTTGCCCAAGGAAATGTTACACCAGTCATTACTTGCCGCTGAACGGAATTTGTGTAGATAGGAAAGGAATTTGTGTAGGTCTCTCTTAGGCTCCATTTTTGGCTAGTGGAAAGTTTAGCCTTTCTGAAATCACCTCGGTTTTTTTGCTCTTTTATGCGAAACACTCAACAGGACGGCCAAGAGGCCCATCTTTGGAACATGAATTATTATTTAAATGTTGCTTTGTAACATGGACAATGAATCTGATGTGGGTGGATAGAAGGGGACTAGTGAAGGACATCTTGTCTGTTTTCACTAAAGATCTTTGCATATGCAAAATTCCTTCATTTTTAGCACACTGCAGTAAAGGAACAGAAAAGATAGCAAAGTAAAAGAAATTAAGCGTGTACATATTGGATATTTGTCATTAAGAAGTCACCTGGAGACAAGGAACTTTGAGAAAATAATATAAACTGAACGTAAATACTAATGGGCAAGTGGATGCAGTATCAGCCCAGAAACTCTTAAAGTCAGATAGGTTCTCAACAGGATAGGTTTGGAAAAGCTAGAAACTGCTCTCAATTTTCTTTTATAAAGATACAAGAAAAGGTAGAACTGGTGAGGATTTTTGTTCTGACAAATCTGTTTTTCTAATGATTACAGGTATTGGAGCCAGCTCATAGGTATGAGGTGCAATATGGCTATGGACACTCAGGAATTGACTCCACAAAGAGGAGATAGCAAGTGCTATCCCAGGCAGCAGGACATGTCGTGTGAAGGACCTGTGGAAAAATCACTTTTTTGTCCACAATGTGAAAATTCAACAAAGGTGTGGCTTGGAAGGTTTTAAGATTAATGCACTGGCTTTGCATGAAGGCTGAATATTTTTTAATACTGTGTTCTTGAAAATACCTCCCATGTGTCTGTCCTCAGTCAGCAGAGGTGTACTTTAAAGAATTGGCCCCTGACCATGCAAAGAAGACTGCTTGGATGGCACTAGCTGGAATCACTCTGAAGGACTGTAAGCTTTGTGTGCCTTAATGAAAGGCACTAGGTAATTTTGCAAAAGGGAAAGCAATTTCCATCTCACTTTATAAGATGCATATATGTATAATCACGTATCTTAAACATATGGATTTTAAATCTTGGCATTGAAAGCTTTCCTGTATTGAATTGTGAAGTGTATGAACATAAATAGTCCTAAATTGCTGTGTTCGTGGAAGCACAAATGAACTGTGTGAATCTAGAATAATTTCATGTTAATTACTGTGTTTTATTCCAATGGTTTAATTAGAGAATGGTGTCACACATTGCCACAGAATATCACAATTTACCTGCCCCATCTGACAATCTTTTGACTTTAGTAACAAGTGAAAGTATAGTTCATTTTGGAACAGTTTTGAAGCTGTGAGGTGAAAATCTTATTTAAAGATGGATAAACTTAATATATCCTTTTGGAAATTCACACAATGAAGTTAACTGACCTTCACAAGATAGATTAGCAAAGTGTGTCAGTAGTCAAGAGCATTTAAATTCCTGACTGTGTCCCTCTTTTTTAATCATTCTTTCCAGATCAGTCTACAGAATGGTGCTCTCACCAGTGACTGAGGCAGTCAACAGAACTGAACTGCTGGGTATATATTTTTCCTACAAGGAGCTTTCTTCTTGTAAGTAACCTACCTCTTTAGAGTTTTCTTTTTTGCCTTTTTTTTTTTCCTGAGAGGAAGAGGAATGGGGTAGATAAAAAAAGTTGCAAGTTAAATCTGAAAGAAAATTTTTGCATTTCTTATTGATACTTATACTTCAGAAGAAAATGGACATCACTGCAAGTTAACAAAATGGAAATGTATGTATATTAAAAGGATTTTTTGTTGTTACCAGGAGTAGAATGCCTTGACTAACCATAACTGGTTTCATGTCTTGGAATTGGGGTCAGTGGCCAGGAAGAGTTCTTATAAGAGATTTTTAAGAAATTTAATATTTCTTCTAGGTGTCTAAAGCAGGAGATCACACCTTTCACCTTCTTCAAATAAGCTCCATCGATTATTTGCTTTGTGGAATCTAAGACTGTCAGTCTGCCTTAAGTCCATGCTTTTTGGAGTTGTTTTTGAACCTTTGTTAGTTATAGTTTATGTAGCAGTGCTGAAATCTCTGCTGCACAGCAAATTCAAGTTGTTGTCCAGAAATTAAGCTTTGAATTCTGGATGAATATCTGTGAAAGTAGGCCCCCTATGACCTGCAGTTTTTTCAAAAGATCTTGTTTGCCTAGAATTACATGTGAGAATATAGTTTTGCTTTAAAACTCTATGCTGTGTTGCTGTCATTTAGCTATTGCAGGAAATGTTCTTGAATGTACCACTGAAAAAAAAATGTTATAAATAATCCTGTGTTTAGTAGTCCTCTAAACCAGAGAGGGATTACAGTTAGTCAGGTGAACTGGATGCTGTATTAGCAAGGATACAATGACCCAAATTACATTTTCTATTGAAGTACTGTTAAAGATTACTCTGTTTTCATCCATACAGCAAACTTCAGACTCATTGAATTTGTAGGTACCGATTCCAGTAGTTCAAAAACACAATGTATAGCATGACTGGGAATTCTGCTGATTTTTCCTTTGAGTACATGTTATGCTTTTTAGTACTCCTGCTATTGATTACTTTGGTTTCTTTTGCTTGTGAATGTTTAACCTGTTTTTGTGTACTTGTTATGTTTATTTTGATGGTAAACACATCTCTTTGCAGCCACTTTTTAGCAAGCATTCAGCAGACAAATAAACACCAAGTGGAGTTCATCCTTGTAACAGGCATGTAGCAAACCTCCCAACATACTTTGGTGTCCAGCAAAGTTAGTGCACGCCACGGCACAGAATTCCCTGATCCCACTCATGCTGATCTCTGTGATGCTGTACCTCATGTGGGGCACTCCAATTCCTTACCATGTCACAACAGTTGATCTTACCTGCTTCAGTATTGTTTCTGTGCCACAGGTACTAACTCCTTTTTTTTTTTTTTTTGCTTGTCTGGTTGGTTGAAATAAGAACCGCATAAAGGCTAAAGTAAGAGACATGTTTCCTAACCTGATTTGGGCTTGCAGTTCACTTTTGTTTGTCAGATCTGACACAAGTATTTTTCCTGAAGTTCATTCTCTTTAAATGTAGCCATTACTCCTATTTTCCACTGTAAACTTGGATAGCCACTGTGGAACAAGCCACAAAAAATGTGAGTTTCATGACAAAATTGTAGACCAAGAATTTTAAAGTTCAGGAGTCATTTTGAGCGCTTAACTAGTGTTAACTGAGGAGGAGGCGGATTTCCAAATATTACTCTATTGTCTGGTTACTCAGGTACTTCTCATATAGCATGGTATGTTTGCTCCAAAACTGATCTGTGAAAAAGCATCTGAAAAATTGGAAAGCTAGGGTTGTAAAATGGATCTAAGTTATGAAACCTAAGTTTTACTTCAGAATTCAAAATTCATTGAGGCAAATATAATCTTCTCAGGACAAATAAACCTCTTAGTGAAATCGCGCTTTTTAGAAAAGCGCTGCCTTGGACAATATTATGCAGCTTCATGTACTTCATGGTTTTCATCTCCATGTGTTTAATAGTTAACAAGCTAACACAGATGAACAAAGGCTGATATGTGCTTTTTGACAACTTGGGATGAAGTGAGTGAAAAGCAGCATAATTCATATGAACAGCTTACAGGGAGACTTGGAGTATTGTCATGGCTGTTACCACTCGGCTGATCTCAAGAGTTATATCACCCTAACTTCAAGGGCTGGATGCATTTTGTGTCAGACATTCTTATTCTAGAAGTAACATGCAGGATAGTTGGGTTCTCAGAGGAAATGAAATTAAAGCGTGAGGGAAGAGCAGAAGAGCTTTTTGTTTATTACATTTGATATATAACTCTTAAATTTCTAATAATACAATTTGTCAAAGGGTTGGTCCCTTTGGGTAATGCTACATTTTCTGAATCTAATTCATGCATAGAATTCACCTTGTTTGAAGGATATATTAATTTCAGTCATCTTTCAGTTTTTTCTTGGAGCGTGGATCTCTCTTAATTGGTTATTAATCGCCTCTAAAACTAACCTGACCAGAAGCATAATTTGTTGCTATGATCTTTGGAGCACTTAAGCGTTTCTGTCTCTTCAGTAAGGGAAGGAGAGCCAGGCTTTTATCCTCTTATTCCCCAGCTTAATCAAATACACAAAGAAAAATGAAGGGATTGGTTACACTCACCCTACGTGTACACTGTTAACTGCTCCAATACTTTTCCCAGTACCCTGACCTGTGTGGTTTTCTCTCAAGCTGCATTGTTAGAGTTCAAGTCACCAAAAATTGCTTCTATTTTTGCAGTTTCTACTGCAGGGTGTGGTTCCTTAGCAATATATAAGTTAAAGCTGGTATAGTCCTGTGCTCCTATTTCCATTATTTTACTCTTTCCTGCCAGTGCTCCTGGCTTTTGTGTGATTAGGGCCTCATTCTGTTCAAGATTAGTCACTCTTTTGTGGGTTAGTTTTCTCCACTAGAATTGAACATGTTTCTTGGGATGGAGAAATGTGTGGGGCAGCAGTTGAGGTTGAACTGCTATGGGAAATCTCACTGAGAACACACAGATGTTATAACCATGGGAGGAGCTATTCTGTCTGTTGCAGCATGGCTCAAACTTTAGATGTTTCTTAACAGCATCTTTCATTGAAAAGGACTCCATTAAATTTGTACTGAGCAGTTTGGAGCTCCCAAATTTTGCTGAAAGAAGACTAAAAAGAATAATAATCAAGATACACACATGGTAAAGCTGCAATTTGGAGAAAGGAATTTAGCTGTTCCTTCTCTTGCCATGTTGTGAGCAATTTACTTTCTATGGCTTAGTATTCTGAACTGTTAATCAAATAGCTGTGGGCATTTTTTCATGGTAGGTATTTTGCACATGGGTAATTGCATGCATTTGACAACTCAGATTCTGAGCTGATATTTTTGATTGGGTGTTTAGGTCACTCAATGTATTCCCTTTCTCAGGCTGAATGACTTTCATTTATTTTGATTAAACTTTCCTCAATAAATGTTTGCTTTCTAAAGGGTCTATAAATAATTCTTAATACTTATGAAATTCCCTGTAAATTACTTGCTGACAATTGAAATTATTGCTAAGTATCTATAAGCAGACTGACAGTCTGAGACAAATTTGAGCTAATATTTGTGGGTGAAAAAGTAAAACAGATTTTCACTCTCTCCACATTAAAGTGTGCTCTAGTGCTGCAGTGGATTTTTATGCAAACAATTCGTTTTTCTGTCCTAAACTATTTTCTGCCCATAGAACATCTGTGGATTGTAGTAATTTCATCATAAGCTTAGTATTGATCTAAAATATTACTCTTGTGGCATATGGTATAAATCTTGCTGTTATGCAGTCTGTTACATATATGCCTTGTGCATCCTCACATCTGCCACTGGAGAGCTGTCCAATAATACCAAGCTCAGATATGAAAGGTGATGAATGTCCTCAGGTCCTCCTGACTTCAGCTGAACTAACAGTACTTGTGCTTCTGTAGACCACTGCAGGATGAGCAGTGCCAGCAAATCACCATTCTGTGTCTCACTGAAAGTCATCACTGTTTCACTGACTTCATACTCTTTGAAGTAAAGGAAATTTCAGTCAAGTGTATAGCAATGTACTGACTTAAAAAAAGAAAATCTAAATTTATATGCAGCTTGCAATTTGATACCAGTGTGTTAATTTCTAAAAAGGAAGAAGTACCAAAATACATATACCATATTCTACAGAAGTTGTAACTACAGGCCTAAATTTTTACCTGTCTTGCAGAAAGCATTTTGCCCTATTTAGTCAATGTTTAAAAACCAAATTAGACTAATGTTTCAATTTTATTCAAAGAGATGGATACATTCTGACTTGCATGTCCAAGCAGGAGAGAATGCAAAGTTTCCGTCTCGTGATGACCTTCCCAATGAGATCTGGCCATACAAGCAATTACTGTGCCTCTTTGTTCACGTCTGAGAACATGGCAAACTGCTGCAGACTTATTTTCTGCCATATATGGATGAAAGCAAACACTGATTTTGTATGGTATTTGATTTTGCTTGAAATTATACTGTATTTTGATATTGAACTCTAGTAGTATTTGAAGAGCCAACATGGCTTAAAGCAGAAAACTTTGTGGTAGAAAGAATCACTGTATATTTCATATAACATGGCATATGTACTTCTCCTTCAGGAAAGGTTTTTTTTTGTTTCTCACTTGTATCTTATCACCATAGGATCAGATGCACCCAGCTTTACAACTCTACCTATTACTCTGGTTACTGATTTTGAGGTTTGTCTGAATTAAACGTGGCTCTATTTGCTGTTGTTGCAGCAAATTGTTTAGCACATTGCACTGCAAACAATCCTTGAGCATTATGGAAGAAATCAAGGATTTAAGGAACAAGAGGAATGCCAGTCATGTTTGTATTCCATATGCTGGTTATTTTGAGTGCTATGGCCTGTGGTGGTAGTGCATCTAGCTTGAACTGCAAGAATTAAAAGTTTTTCTAAGAGAAAGAAATGGAATAAGAATTTATGCCCAGCTTAAACATCTTATTTTAATGCTGAATTGTAGTAAGAGTCTTGGTTATAATAAATCTTGTGTAGAAACACTCCTTTTATTGTTATTCTGTTTAAAGGTCCTTCAGATTTTCTCTGCTGAATCTTTCTTTTCTTTTGTAGATATTTAAGTCTCATCCACACATTGCACATTGTTATGCACAATGGCATTGTAGAGCTGTTTCCAATGTTACAGTAGTGCAACTTGAATGATTTCTGCTTTACAGGTTTGTGCAGTGAGATCAGACCTGGGTCACTACTCAAACTGTTGTTTCTCACTGTGCTGCCTGACTTATTCAGTACAGAATAAGATACAGCAAGTAGCTCCTTCACATCTATTTGGAGGGAGGTACATCAATTTGTCCCCTCTTTGCTCTTCCATTCTATCTACAGGTAAGATCTGACAGAAGCATCTGAAACCCAATATAATTTACTTTTTGTAAAGGCTTTTTTGGGTTTGTGACCTCAATTAGTTGTACCTTACAGAACAGTGCTGGTAGCAGGGGTCTTGGAGTTAGTCTTTTGGAGTTAGTCTTTTTGGTCTTTCTTCCACTTCCCAGAACTGTGGTTCTGGGAAGTGGAAGAATAGGTGGAAAGATAGCCCTCTAGACCAGAAACTTTGTATTTTAGAATTTTTACTGAAATAATTCCCCAAAATTATTAATAAGAAATATCTTAAAGTTTTCAGTACCAAGAGGGGTTTTGTTTTGTTTTTCTTTTGGAACAGAGACTCTCCTTTACAAAGACAATTAATCCTTTCTTATGTTTTACTTAAAGTAGGAGCCCATGGACATGGGTTTCATATAAAATTCCACATTCTAGGAGTAAGCATTTACACAAGTTCAGCAAGGATTCTTTGGTAATTTTTCCCTTTAACTTGAACTTTGCCTTCTATTTTGTCACCTGTGGTTTTATTTACCTGTCCTTGTTCCATTTCTGTAATTTAATTGACTTCAATGCCTCCTCATTTATATCTTTGTAAATGAATATTGGGGCAGACTTTAAGTACTTTTGCATATGTTAGACTTCATTAAGATCCTAAAAATTAAGGTTGGCTCCTTCTCATTTCGCTCATTCGTTGTGCCTTTTCTGGAGCTGAGTAGCACTGAGCGCTTAACTGGGTGTGTGGGAAGATGAGTAGCATGCAACTTCAATCACAATGCAGGCTGCAGTATGAAACCCTTACTTGCTTTGTCAGTCATTTTATAAATTGGTTAGTGGAGCTATGTGTAATTACTTTCAGCTTCTCAGCACTTAGTAAATCTAGAAAATGTCTTTATTCTGGGGTCTCAGCATTTACGGAGCTGCCCTTCCCTTCATTACATCAGTCTGCGGCAGCTGGCTCCTCATGTGTGAGTCTCACGGGTTTAGCAATCCTGCCTTTCCCGGTCTGTTTCCTTGCCACCTGCTGGCAAAAGGTGGAAGCCTGCAGCATGTGGAAATCAGACTTGCTGCTTCTAGGGAAAGCCTCTCTCCTGCTTACATTGGGCTAGAAAGAAAAAACAAACAAACAAACCTTTTCTTAAAAAAAAAGTTTTCTTAAAAAAGTTTAGCTCTTTTCTCAATATCAGCTTAAAATGGTTTTGTGTTCTATGTTTGGGGGGTGAGTCTATTTGCTGAAATAAAACGTAAACTTTATGGCTTTGTGCAATTTGTGTGTATTAGAAGTAAACATAAAGTTTGCTTCTAAAAACTTCAATTTAGTGCTGTAAAGTGGTCACATTAAATCTTTTTTGTTAATTTTTTTAATGTTACCACACATTGAAAAGCATTGGAAGAGTTTCTGTGAATTGAAAGAGACAACAGTGCTGTGTGAGAGATACTGTATGCTGAGTTTGGAGGTGGTTTTTGTTAATGGCAACCACCATAATACTTTAATACTCATAACTATTTTTAAACTGATTTAAATGCAGCCTTCAGTTCACCTTCTGTTCTTTATAGTGTAGTAGTGAATCGGTTCCTTCACACAGTTGGAACAAATTCTGTAAATGTAGAATAACTGTTCCAGCAACTCTTGTGACATATAAAAACTTATTGTTTGTAAAATTTTGTGCTTTCTTCTTTTTTTTTTTAATTACATGATCCTATTTTCACATTATTTTAACTGCTGTTCATACAGGGAAATAAGCTATATTATTTTAATAATCTATTTGCTGTACTACATGACTAACACCATCCTTATCGCTTCCCTAAGGATGCTGTTACTAAGGCAATTATAGGATACGTTAGTGACTACCAGTAGTAAATATATACTTCTCTGATGCAATGTAAAAAATAAAGCATGATGCAGCTTCTCAGCATTTCCCATAAGCAAGACTGCATTCTTTGAAATTTTTAATATAATGAAATGTATGGTATAATATAAGTAGAACTTTTGGGTTTATGTGTATGTATAAATACAAAGCATATGGGTATGCATACAAATATTCAAGCATGCCTCCTTCAGTGAAAACTACTACTTCATCATATGCTCAGAAATGCTGCCTTCAGTTAATGCTGTTTTGCTGTTGGTTCTGTTATGATGCTTAATTTTTAATGAAATTTAAATGTAGGTTTCTTTATTCTTGGACTATTTCACATTGAATTCCTCAAGGAACTGTGCAAGGGCAACATTAGGTTTGCATTAGTGTTATTTTTCAGATCATGCACATTTTGCAGTCATTGAGGGTTCAAAGCCCATGACACTTTAAATAAGGTGGCCATTTAAATTGTAGACCTGAGAGCTTTTCAATTTTTAATGTTTGGTTTCTGACTAAGAAGATGCTGATATAATTTGAGTTATCGGATGGAACACGGTGAACCGCTCGTGATGAAGTAGGTTTCACTGAGGTAACCTTGGCAGTGGGGCTGATGGGATTCATGCCAGTTAATCAGTCTAAGTATATGAATTGGAATCCCCAGTTGTGTGCTGAAGCCTGGCCATTGCCTTTGTATAATTGTGTCCAAGATCAGATAACTGGATAACAATTATCAGATAGACAGGTTTTCTAATTACAAACAATTACTGCCAGAAGGACATTCATTCTTCCAGAGTGTATAGCCATGCTGTTAATCCGTTACATTTGTTTGAACAAGGCTTTTGTGGCTTTTCAAAGTACCAAAAACATCTTCAGCTTGCAAAGTAACTTTGTAATTCCACAAACTGCTTAAGGTGACAAGAAGTGATGCTGCTGCTTGGAGGTAATTATACTCTCATTCCAACCATCTGATCATTCCAATCATTTCTCTCTCCCTTGCTCTATTTCTAACCAACTGTTTATGTGCATAGTTCTTTCTGAACTGATTTACTATCTTTAGAAAGAGTGAACTGGCTGATCCTGGTATAAAAGGAGCTGGAGAAATTAGAGCTTGTAGCATGAATGGGGAGTTGCTTGCATCATGTGAAAACAGTGATATGGCCAATTATTCAGTCATTTGTGTAATCAACAACCACCTGAGAAGATGGTATGGTGATAAAACAGTGTTCATGCTGCTCTTAAGGAGACATATTCGATAAATCACCCCAAAATGAGTTTTCAGCAAATGCATACAATAACGGACAGTTCAGTTTAATGCTGCAGCTATTTCATTTGGATATAGGAGGTCAGAGCCGTTTGAAGGTATGTGTTACACTCTGTCACCTTAATAATCTAATTACTCCTCACTAGAAAAATTAAATTTTTCTTGACCTCCGAAAAACGTAAAAGCAAATAGAAGTTCTGGTTTTTAATTTGTATTTGCTGAGGATGGGATGAGAACAAACATACATGGTATACTACAAGCATTGTGCACCGTATTTTCATTGGCCATATTGTTCCAGTGTCCTCCTAAGTAATTAAAAGTGGTGCAACACCAATCAAATGACAAAACTGTCTAGTTCACTGGAGCCCACTGAATTGAATACTTTCTAGTTCAGGAAATAGCTCTGCTATTCATTTTCACTGTGAATGGTTGGAGAATGCTGACTACTTTCATGCCAATATCAACTCCTCATTGTGCTTTTTATGGGTGACAATGCAGTAAACCCCATCTTTAAATATGTCTGAAACACTCTTGCAAGTCACTCTAGTTGCAACCTAGAGTAAATTTGAAAAGTGAGCTGAAACCTTGCTCATTGTTGAGCTGTATCCCATAGAGTAAATAAAATGTTACATTGCACAGAGAAGAACAGTATGTAAAGATTAAAATGACATTGTGGAAAACTATGACTTGCGTTTATTTGAATTGCTGTGCATTATTTCTGCAGGAGAAAAATTGGTGGGTTTGGACACAAAACAGTTAAAAACCACCAAGTTTTTCACAGGAGACTGGAAAATAATGAAAATACTGTTTTTAGCTTCAAATGTGGACGAATAAGAAAGTATGTGGTAGTCTGAAAAGAAATAACTGTCATAGATTGAAAAGGTAGAATCTTGCTTCCTATTTCTTATATTGAGAGGAATCCACTTAGTGTTAAGTGATGCTCCTAAAATGTGTAAGAGCAAATTTATAATTAAATCTTGGACTTCCCTTACAAGGTACTGAACAACTTGAGTCTTGAAATTTGCATTTCTTCTGTGGCTACGAGAATTACTCTTCCATTTCAATGGGCAGGGGTACAAAGAAGAGATCCCTATTTTTCAGGACATGGACCAGATTTAAACTTTTACTGCAATCACCTTTTCCTGAAGTACTTTGAGTTCCAGCTACTACTAAACATAATTGTCTGTCCCAAAAATGTTTGAATTATTCCTATGACTGTTATACATATAAGCATCTCATTTTATGGCTATGTGCCATTTCATTCCAATTGATTGACTTTTATCTCAACCCAAGGAAGGAAAATACACTATAAAACTGCATTTTTTGTATTTGAAAAGTCATATTTTTATTTATTTATATAATCTGATGTGACCCAATCCCATTCCTTCATAGTTGTGTACGTGCGTGTGAATATACACTTACATTTGTTACATATTTTTTTGTGTGTATGTAGTGTATATATATATATTTATGTATGTGTGTATTTATTTTCTTACAAGCTATTAATGGCTTGTTTAGTACAACAAAGTGAAAATGAAGAGAGAGTGTGATAGCTTTTTATATAGAGAAACTAGAAATGGAATAAATACCAAAGGGGAAAGTTATTTCAACTGACAGAGGATGTTGGTAAAGAGCAAAAGGACGATATGGAGACAAGTGAGTTCTGTCAGGTACTTTGCAGAAGGCTACAAACTACCATTGGAGCGAGGCTTCGGAATGGCATTGTTAGAATAGTGGGAGTAAGGAATCCCTGATAATTTTAATTGAGAACTTGATGAAATCAAGTAGGATAAGATTAAATCAGCCATAGATTGAACCTGTAACTTAAAAGGTTCTCTCCCCTGGTCCCATGTCCCTAAATTAATAGCTTCCAGTGCTTCAATATGATGTGGATGTAATATTAAATTCACATTGCATATTATACTACTCTTAAATAAGTTGATACAATTTATTGAAATGACAAATTCTCTAAATTTTTATTGTTCAACACATTTTTGCTAGATGAGAGAACTACTAGAACCACTCAGACTTCTGTGCAAGTTGCCATAGCAATTAATGTAAATCAGAGTTCTATGGTATTCCTTTCTTAAGTCTTAATTCTGTTTATGATTTAAAATAACAAGCCAGTATTTCATATTTATTCGCATTTTTCTGGCTTATTAGGGAATAAATTCAGAAATTCTTGATTTCTTGTGTTCCTTGCTCTGAATGTGCTAAACTATAACACCTTTTAATTTACACATAGTTTGGATCATTTCCGTCCGCTTAGGTTGTTGGACAGCACAGCGCAGGGCTAATGATTTCCAAACATCTCTAACAACTTGGGGATCTGTTCCTGTAGTTTTAGCATTGTCCCTCAGTATGGCTCTATTTGTCAATACTTATAAGCTGTATTTCTAATTAAAAATAATAATTGACAGGCCTTTCCCCCCCTTTACTATTGATTTTACCAAGTATGAACTTGGGAACAATTTACTAACAAGGCTCCGTTTAGATCTTTGCTTATTGTAACTTTTGCTTCTTGTAACTTTTCCCAGAGGCTAAAAATTAGTACAGAATAAAAGATAACTTCTCTCCTGGAGTATTTTAAAATCATCTGAGGGAGGGAGAAAGGAGAGTCTGTATTCAGTATTTCTGCTGCAGTGACCAAGGGATGTTCCTTTAGTTCAAACCGTCTACCTTGAGTCATGCACCCTTCATGGAGACATGGAGCCCTGTGTTATGTGGACAGCCACTGTGGTATGAACGGGACACAAACTACAACTGAGCACGCCCCAAAGAAAGGAGAGTTAGTGGAAATTCAGACTTTTTGTTCTATGGAAGAATCCCCAAGAATTTCAGGAAGCTGGAGGAAGTTATGTTTTTTGGGAGGGGAAAAACAAAGAAATTATAAAGCTTTGCACAGAGGGAATTCGAAAAAATTAATATTCTTGAAAGCCCTGAAAATACAAATTATTTTTTTTCTTGTTACTGAAGTGGAGCAGACAGCTGTCCCCAACTCCTGTGAGACATCTTGTGAAATCTCCTTGCATAAACAGATCCTCATAGCAAAACTGATTCTGAAGATCCCATTCTTGCCAGGTGAGCTGGCAGGAGAATTGCCAGTGTTAGAGCAGAGTTTTGTTGAAGATACAATATGTTTGAGGAAATTATTTTTAAGAATCATATTCTCCAATGAAAATCCATTCAATGAGAAAAATTCTAGTTATAATTAATTCCCAGTTAAAATTAGAACTTTTCCTAAAGGCCATTCAATAAATTTCTGTCAAAGTTGAAAACTGAAAGAAATCTTTTTTGGGGTCCTTGCCTCATTGGCAAGACAAATTCCAGAATGGAAATGGGAAAATAGCTGCTTCTCTTTGTATTCATAAGGTGATTGGTGATGACTTTTGTTAGAAAATGTGTTTAATAGAAAACCTTTCCAATCTTGTATGGTAGGAAAGCAATATTAGGTTTTTTTCAGTAATTTACTTTGTATTCAGTTCTATTTAGCAGTTGCCTATGATGCTCTTCTAAACATGAATGGCTTGTTCAATTTCTCATCCTACAGGTTTTTGGCTGAGAGATTATATCTTTATAGATAACAGAGCTCTAATCTTGTTTTCTAATAAGCTACTCTGTGTGAATCATAGCCTGGTGTCTTCTGGAAAATAAAAAGTACTTCATTTTGGATTTTGATTTAGAAATTTTTCTTCTCCTTGAAGTGAGAGCCTGTCTGAGAAAGAGGCTTTCTTGTCGAATCTCTGACCTACATCTCTTTTTGGAATGGGTCAGATGGAAGTTCCTCTGATTTCCTTAGTCGCTGATAATGGCCTGTGTATCCTGGCAGGTCTGTGGACCTCTTTTTGGCTGTGGAAAAATGATTGCACTTTGCTCTTCTCCTGCTCTTTTCCAGGCAGACATTACTTTTTTCTTCTTCTTCTTTTTTTTTTCTTCCCACCCCCCGTTTTAAATCTCAGGAGCTTGACATAAGTGGCTTTTGTGGTTTCTGGCTCAAGTATTTCCAGGTATGGGCCTTTGCAGATCAGTCATGTCATGTCGATTGAGCAATGGAGTAGGAAAGATGTTGTGTTTTTTTGGATGATGACTTTAGGAGGAAGGACAACTTGTACAAACCTCAAATTCTAAGCAAGAGAGTATCACATGCCTCCCTCCTCCCCTGCCTGAGAAAACAGGCACCATGTTTTGTCTTTTGGAGGGCCTTCTTGCAAGGCTGGCAGCTGCAGCTGGGAATCTTGGAAACTAGGCTAAAGAAGCAAAAGTCTGTTGGTGTGGTGTGACTGACCTTTGTAAGGTTAAAAATAGAAACCATTTGTAAGGTCTGAAATGGAAACTCTGCACACTTGTCTATTTATAAACTTGTTTGCTATAGGGCTTTTTGGAGTTAATATGCATTTTATCCGTGAAAGTTATCTGCAGTGCACACTCAGTATTTTTCTAGAGGCTTATGGTACAGATGTGTAGTGTTGTAAGTATCAGTGATATAAAAATAAAAAATCAAGGAACAATTTCAAGAGAACCATATATACATTACTCTAGCAAGAATCACATGTATAGGATGGGTCCTGTTTTTATTGATGGCATTTAGGAGAGAAATGGGCTCCAGCTGGAAGCATATGAGTAGTCATCTCAACAAGTCATGTCTGACAATATTTGCTTTACAAATAAGACACATGCTTCTTTTTTAGCATTAAGAGTGATGATCAGCACAAAAAAAATGGGGCAATTCAACCACTGAATCTTTTTTTTAAGAATGAAAGCCTCTCTTTTCTGTCAGAATGAAGAAATTTCCCCATGGCAATGCCAGAGAGAAATTCTTTTCTGAAGCATGGGAAGTGGCAATCACCAGCTCAAAACTGTGCTTCCATCATGTGGACTCTGCTTTTGCCATGTGTCTCAGAAGTGCCTCTTGTGGATTTGTTTCAGAGAATGGCTTAGCAGCTTCCCCCGGCTCAGCCTAAGCGTAGCTGGTGTTGCAGTCCCTGCCCTGGCAGGCCTTCAGCCAAGATATGAAACAGCAAAACT
The DNA here is from genome assembly GCA_008694505.1 of Cyanoderma ruficeps. Taxonomy (NCBI): domain Eukaryota; kingdom Metazoa; phylum Chordata; class Aves; order Passeriformes; family Timaliidae; genus Cyanoderma; species Cyanoderma ruficeps. Next base: position 25,340,092 of record VZDJ01000594.1, read on the forward strand.
GGTCTGCAAAAGTGGAATACCCTGTTAGCAGAAATCAGAATATGTAGCTACAAGACATCTTATCAAAATAACATTGTCTTTCAATAAAAAGACAATGTTCTCTACTCAACAGAGAAAAATCCTTTACATAATGTTGGTTTTGGGAGGGTCTTAGACAGCTGAAAAACCCAGATACCTGAGCACTGTATATTGCTCATGTGTACATGATTATACATGGACTTACATGTGTGCCTATATATGCACATACATACAAAACCAGATATAAATCACCATGTGTATGTACTTAGGCATCATCCCAATCTGTTTTCCCAGACTTTTTCTGGGAAGGAGTGGGAACTAAGTATGATTCTGATACTGATGGCTTGGAGGAGCCATCTGTTGGCTCCAATCCATTTTGTAAACACTTTTGTATTGTTGCTGTGCCAAATGTAAACCATGTGTTAAGGGAGTGACAATTGATGCATTTACAGTAAGGGCATTCTTATGCGTAAACTCTGCTTACAGTTTAATTTTGAAATATAAGACAATGTCTCTGCAGTCATCCAGTTTAATTTTCATAATCCAAATGAGAGATCATGTGCTCCTCTATTTATACAGACTGTCAAAGGGCAGCTGATGCTGTAGCACAAAGCTGATGGAGATGAGATGTGTTATACAGACTGAAGACCTGGTCTTCTGTTTGATGTCATGCCCAATGCTTGGGTTGTTGCTCACAAAATAGTTCTTGTGCAGAGATGTAAGCTCCAAGAAATGTCTCATATAATAATCTTATGTACTAACTTTGAATTACTAAAGGAGCATTCAGAACTACTCATGAGCTAAAATTGTTTTATTTGTATTCAAGTGATATAGTTTATCTCTGCACTGTAGGGAGAACATCAATAGTCAGTGCATTGGAAGTGACATTGAACACTGAATCATTTCCAAATAACTCTTCAATTAATAGGACTGAGACAAAAAGCAGTTTGGAAAATGCAAAAAAAACCCCCAAAATCCTATTGCTATAATACCCTTTTAGAGGTAAGAGCAAGCAAGTCCTGCTTTTCAGAACAAAGAAGTAGGCAAACAACAGGAAGTAGCTTTCTTGAGCTGTGCAAACCCTCTTTCAGCTATCACACGAGGAAACTTTTTTTTCTTTTCAGCATCATGAAGTTAGTGGTTATTGAGACTACACTCGTCTCTAGGACTCTTTCTCATTTTTCATGCTTTTCTTGTCCTATGCCCTTGTTCACAATTCAACTTTTGGATCAATTTTTCAGTTGCTCTTGCTCAATATAGTACCATACACTAAAGTTTGAAAACAATTTTCATTTTGTAAAGCAATATTACAGTTTCATAGCATGAGAGCTGTAGTCTTAACTTCACTGCTGTTGCACGTCTCCCACAATGGAAATGTATTTTTTCAGGAATTTCTCAGTAATGGTGTGACAGTAGAATGGGAGATCTGGTGCTTTTGAGGGGCTTGCCTTGACTCACATTAGACTTCAATGCCCTCCTGTGTAAGAAGGCAAAGCTTTGTTTTGAGGGAAAGCCTGCTGGACTCTGCAATTTGAGGCATGATCCAAAGCCATGTAGCTTGAAGAAGTAACCCTTGTCTGCAGAAGGCTTTGGGTTATGCACTTTAGTGTCTTGGAAGGGTTAGAACCTTGGTGCAAATTATTAATTTGGGATGTCTGGTTGTAATGGATTCTTAAAATCTCCTTGGTCCTTCCTTTGTGCTACTGTAACTAAGTTGTCCTTTTCAGTACACATTTTGTATTTACAGCATCATTTTTCCAAATGGGAGCTTAACTGCAAGCCAGTGTTGCATCCTTCAATGCACAATATCATAATTATTAAGTGTTTTCAAGTTTTTTCTGTATTACAGCACAGTCCAGTAATATGAAGATAGAAACAGTTGTTGCTGGCTGTAGCATCAGAGGTGATAGGCTACAGAGAGAGTGCCTTCAGCACCATGTGCCTCTGAAGTGTCTTATTGTTAGTCTGGAACTGTCATCTCCATTGAACAGCTATTTAAACTGTGATTAACAGCCACTACTTGAGATGTGTTGTTCAACTATATCCTGTTGGACTTGTGACTGGTACTCTATTTATACTGAAAAAGCAAAGCTGTCATGGCTGATTTAATAATTTTTCTCCCCGTGAAGCTTGTGCTCTTTTCAGTGAACAGAATCAGGTGTTTAATGATGCGAAATGTAGAAATGAGTAATTTGTAAGGCAAGCAACCTTGCAGTGCTAAAATACCATGGGCTGCTTATGCTGTCAAAATACTAGGTTTGTGGTGGTGTACTCTACATGGCTGGTTCACATGCTTGAAAGTCTTATTAGTATGCTTTATCTCCTCAGCAGAGTGAGGAGAGAATAAAAATGATACAAATGATGATGTACTCATAGCTGATATTGAGAAGGGCCTGAAGCAGTATCAATGGCCTGATCTGACCCTAGCTTCAGAAGGAGATAATGTGCTTGGTTGTTCTACTGCTTGGGCCTAAGGAAATCTTGCTTTGTTATTCTGTAGCAACAAAAGTGATCTCCCAGTGACCTGTTTTCCGAGAGTTTTAGTTCAGAATTTTGAAAGCTTATATTTGTAAAATGGATCCTATATCGGCAGTCCTGAAATGCTGAGAACTGAAAATAGAAATTAATATTACCTTCTTTTTAAAGGCTATTAGTTTCAAAACAAAAGGTATTATTTCTCCGTTCAAGTTGTTTAGAAAATGAACATGCCTGATAATTCTCCATTACTCTATTTTGTCTCAGTTGGACTTTCAGCATAAAGAATTACTGTTTTCTATGAATTCTGAAGAGCAAAAGACATTGTGGGTCTTACCATCTGTGTGATAAAGGGTAATTTTCAAAGTTGGCTGGGAGATGGGAACGTTGTAGTAAACCTATTCGTGTTGTATGGTGCAAGGTAGCTCTTCCTGTCACACAGTCCATCAGGCACTGGCTGCTGGTGGTTTAACCTCAGCTGGCAAATGAGTACTATGGAAGCAGTGGCCACCCACCACGGGGAGGTGAATGAGGAAAAATGTACAACTTGTGGGTTATGTAAAGTTTAATATCTGGAACAAAACAAAACTTAACTGTTCTAATGATAATAATAATTGCAATGAAAAGGAGAGAGAGAGAAGAATAAAACCCAAAAGGAACAAGTGATGCCCAACACAGATGCTGACCACCTGCTGGCTGATGCCCAGGCCATCCCCGAGCAGTGATCAGACCCTCTTGGCCAACCCCCATAGTTTCTATACCAGGCATGGTGTTCTATGGTATGGAATATCCCTCTGGCCAGTCAGCTGTCTCAGCCACGATCTCTCTCAGCTTCTTGTGCATCTCCTCACAGGGAGAGCATGGGGAACCGGAGTGTCCTTGATTTGGGTAAGCACTACCTGGCAAAAACAAAAACGTCAGTGTGTTATCAGTGTTATTGTCATACTGAGTTCAATACACAGCTCTGTGCCAGCTAAGAAGAAAATTAACTCTCTCGCAACCCAGATCAGGATGCCTGTCCTAGTGGCTTTCCCTTCTAGGGACTGTTTACTTTTTAATTTGAAAACTACAAATTGTACCTGCTTCTTCTCCATTCTTTCATACTGCAAGTAGGAAAACTTCAGCAGGTCAGATCCTTGTACAGTATATGCTGTTGAAAACAAGCACTATAGTTGTAAATGGATCTATTAAATTTTAGGTCATAATCTGTGAATAGTACAGGATTTACCTCATCTTCCACGTGTGTTATATAAAGGTTAACACTGGTCAAGACCTGTAGAAGTTTTTCCTAAGGGCCAGTAAAGCTTTCAGCATCTAAGCATTGCTTGGATGAAAGTGGCTTCAGAACTGTCAGAAAGAAGTCCCTAAATAATTATCCTTATAAGTCACTTTCATATAGGTTATTCACTTTTGAAGCATTATAAATAATGCAAATTTAGTGTCCATCTGGACACTAGGTTTTTGCTCACTGCTACCAGACCAGCTGCAGAATCCACTGACAGGCTTTTCAGCTGCCATATGCAGTCAGTGCCAAGGAGCACACTGCAAATTCTCCTTTAAGTGCTTGGACTAGTATGCTAGACTGGAAAACAGGTTAACAAGGAGTGAGACATCAAACAGGGAAAATAAGGCTTTACATAAGGGCATTCACCTTTGTTTCCAGAAGGCTGCTGGCAGAAGAAGCCAGCTGAGATCTAATCACCTTTGTTTGCCTTAGTGATTCTTGTTTACTTGTTTCCTACTGTGATGCATATTATCTGCACTTTATGTGGCATGTTGTAATAGTAACAGCTACAGAAATGCATAGAATTTCTGCATACCTATGATTTTGATGCCTACATCTGAATGCTTTTGTTTTTCAGTTTTTTTAGTCTTCCCTTACTTTTAGGCTGCTTATCTGAATTAACTGTTAGACATTCTCTCTTAGGAACAGTATTTTGTCAACACCTTCAGACTGTTTTGGTCTCTATGGTTTTGGATCAACATGGCACTCTTAAATTTTGAGGAAACCCCACATTTCCTTGAGCAACTGGTCTGCTTTGTTTGTCACTGAGGATTTGTTAATTTTGATTTGTTCTTCCAACTGCTCAGTTTTTTGGAATGCATGTCCCAGTAGACCTGAAGATGCTGATGAGGAGCCTAGGGCTAATGCTCTGTAAATTGAAACCCAGAGCTCATAGCAAAGGTGATTGAAACTCTGACAACAGGGGAAAATACAAGGTCTAAATTGAAGATGGATCTAAGATTATTGCAAGTTTTTTTCATTAAGAAGGTGTTCTTTACCTTCAGGGAGAGTCCATGCTTTTTGCTCATTGATATTAAGTTGGCTAATACACTTAGATCTCTCCAAACACAAAGCTTATGCTTTGGACAACCACTGCATATACTGTATATATCAGTTTTATAAAACAGTGTTCAGTTATTCAAGGAATAGAGCTTTCTAATTAAGAGCTTAGCTGAACAATGGTAGGTATCTTAAATTGAAGGCATCTGATATTCAGCCATGTTCTCAAGCTACTTTAAGGTTCAGAGCAGATTTTTCAGCTGGCAAAAATCAATGCCAGCTTTTTCTACTCTATTGGATCTATGCAGGTTCACATGAGCTGAGAAGCAAAGCATTACTTTGTTCTGTTGGTGTGTATGTGTTTGGGTGACTGCTGCTCCGTTCATGTGGTTCAGCAACTGTAGCACTTCACGTGGGAGTTTTCAAGAGCAGGAGGAGCAAGGATCTTGAATATTTATTTTGTCTTCTTCCAGACCATGGTGCACGGTCTGATGGCAATTAGTCTTCTCTGCTACAGAAAAGAGCATCATAGAACATTACTGGGGAGGCTTGCATAAATATATATACTTAACTGTGAAATTCATAACTTGCCTCTTTTGCACTAAACTTTTTTAAAAGTCTGGATTCTGGGGAATTGGTATGTTGTTGGTGAGTGATTCACAATTTTTCTTAATGTCAGTCACATACTTCATGAAAAGAGGGATTTTATGAAGGGAACTAGGATAGGCTAGCGTAAAGTTCTGGGTATTTCAGGTTTTGTGTTCGTCTCTCAGTTGCAGTGCTCTGGCTTTTCATACACTGGTTATGGGGACTATCCTGAATCCTAGTCTTTAGAAAACACAGATTATTTCCTCATGTTCATGGCTTGCCTCATTTCCATGTTTTCTTTTTCTTTAGAAAGGTATTAATATCATGTAAATACTTTACTGTGCTGCAATACTATTAATCAAATTATTTGTGGTCTTATCTGGGAAATTTGCCATATAATGGATCTGGGTTTATTAATTTTAATTTAATAGGTAGAGCTGTATCCTGAATGTTTATAATTGAATTAGATAAATATTTAATTTCACTCTGATAGCAGATGTCACTTAGAGAGTCCAGGTGTTCATGCAGCGTCAGTTGATAAGCAAAGGTCTAGCACAAATTTGGCTTTACCAATACACATAGCAAGAGGAAACTATGGGAATAGCTGAGCTGTGTCAGTGTGAGTGCCCTTGGCTTTAAAGTTCAGGCTGTGTTTGCCTGCTGTACTGAATGGGAGCCCCCAGTTCTGCCCTGCAGCTCAGGCTGAAGGATGTTGACATCCCATTTGTGTAAGCTCAGTGAGAAGAGCATATGAAGTATAGTCTGGGTGACACAAAGCATGCACATCAAAATGGAAACCAACAGGCACAGGCAGAAGTGATCTTTTGATACTCCAAATAGTGCAATATGGAAGAATTAAGAAATAATTTCAGTTAAGGCAAATCTTTCATTAACTCTCTGTAATCCTTATTTACATGAGCAGAAAAAAAGGAAGGTGGAAAGGTTTTTTATGCAAACTAAATTAGACTGTTTCAGATGAACACAAGTCTCCTGCAATATATATTATATTTGCCTATTGTTGTAACACGAGTGGCTATAGGGAAAATATTACTTTCTAATTGAGACATTATAAAGTTCTAGTTCTTCTATTATAGTAATATTCTATTATAGTCAAGTAAAAGCACCATATAGAGAATCAACAGAATTCTTTCAAAACTAAACTCAACGTGGATCCATTTATCCCAAGAGATAGGTGCTGGAGCTGACTGCCTTTAAAGATTCAGGACTTCAGCTACCTCCAGTTTTATGGCATTCATGCTTACTTGTTCAGTGTATATGGAGAATGAAATGTACTTTGGGCCGGTCATTCAAGTAGTTTGTTAACTGAAGTTCGGTGACAAAACCACTAAACCCTGGGATCTGTGCACACCGAGATTTTATAAAACCTTCCCATGATTATGAGGTTCTCAGGCAGCCCTCAGAACTGAACTTGCCCAGATGCATTCAGCTGGGCCCCATTTCTATTAAAATCCATTTTGTGAGAACAGGTGCTAACATCAGCTTGTTACTAGGTACAGCTAGTTAGTTGGAGACACCCATCATGATGATGGGGTGAGTGTTGAAGTCCAGTCATGTGCGTTATGGCCTCTAATATGTGCCCTAGAGGACTTTATTACAGCTGTAAAAATAGAACTTTTAAAATGTGAAACTTATTTCTAAGAATTTACAATTAGTTAAAGATTGCTTTTGAAGAAAATACTGCAATATAAAATAGCTAATTGAGCAATATAAGCCATAAACACCTCAGGGAAGCTCTTAAAGCACACTTTTAAAGCTGACTTTAGAAATCTGCTGGGCTTTCTTAAAGTATTCCTGCCTCTAGCAACACTTCTTTGAAAACTTGACAGGCAATGAGGGGACTGGAGACAGAACTTTTTTCCATGAAAGGAAGTGGTAAATTCCCTCTGACTCCTACTGCTGGTCTGCTTTCATAAAAACAAGGAGGTAGGGAGAAGGACTGACGGATACTGGTGAAGTGGGGGAATAGCTTCGGGAGCCTCACAGGTGTCCTTTTTATGACTTTGTAAAGTGACTTTTATAAAGTTATTTTCACATGAGTGGGGTGGTGAGGACAAAGGATGTGTTTTTCACTGCTCATTTTTGGATCTAGGTATTTATGGCAATAGGACCAGAGATGATCATGAGATTTATATATTGATTAGAGAAAGTCTTGCCTTTATTACAGTCATTGATGAAACTGGCTTTTCATGTCTGTAGAGCCAAAGCTTCACTTTTAGTGTTTGTACCTTTTATCAACTTGCTTAATGTCTGCCCGCAGCACGAGCAAAATGGAACAGTATTTATGTAGTTCCCATGAACTAGTTTTGCTGGCAATATTATCTGCAATCAGTAGGCTGAAGATGTTACATTGTTTGCATTGGGGAGTTTTTGCCAAACAGACCATTAATCCAAATCAGGGAATTCTAAAGCTCCTCTAGGTTACCTACTATTTTCCTCAGACTATCAGCTCAACAGAGTATATTGAAAAATGAATCAAAGTTTTTAACATGTTCTTTTTTTTAAAGCCAAAATTGACTTCACAACTTCTAAAATATGTTTGCTAAAATTTTGCACTGTTTTAGCTTTGTGTTTTCATTACTTTAAAGTTTCTTAATTTTATATATTACTCCTTAACTGCAGTAGGCTTTTAAAGTATATTTGCAAAGCAGTTTTGAATAATTTCAGTTTTTTGAGTTCTGTTAGCTGTGAATGAACATTTTTAGACCAAATTTATTCCTTTTTCATGTAATGTATGAAAAAATAGCACTTCTACATCGAATAATTTTTATGATACTGAAACATGATGGGCAAAAACATATTTTGAAAGTGTTAGCTGCCATTGCTCTTTTCATGGAAAATCCTGCTCATTGTAATGTGCCAAGTGGTTACTTTGACCTGACTGCTTTTCAGGTGCTCAGTGTGGCTCCCCACAGGGGCTTGCAAGATCATGGCATTCCCTGGTGAAGCTATTATTCCAATGGTGATTGTTATCACTCTTAAGGTTGAGATGTGCAAATCATAGAACACCCAGTTTATTTGCATTCTTTCAGCTTTTGCTTAGTACAGAAAGGCAAAGAAAGTCTCTATGGAAATCATTATTCACACTTTTACAGCTGCTATGGGTGTATTCAGAACACGAATAGAAGCTACTGAAGCCCATGTGATGTGCTGGCTCTGGTGTGGTGGTGAAATAATTCACCATCAGTTTAAAGACCTGATTTGATGAACTTGAAGAGCTATAGGGAACTGGCTGAGAAATTGCTGATGTAATTTGATCCCTGTAGTAAGATTAATCATAAATCCCAATCAAGGTCTCTTTGGAGAGGATTCAAGTTTCAAATGGGTCCGAAATGAGGCCAGAGATTTGGGTTGAGATTTCCAATGCTACTTAAAGTATTCTTGAATTCAAATCCCATTGAGATGAATAGAAACTGAGCATCAAACACTGTAGGTGGCTTGCAAATCAGAGTCTTGAATATAAACAGCGATCTTTCAGTCCTATTGAGACTTATAATAGGAGGTATTACAAAGGAAATAAATGGACCCTGACCCAAGTCTGGCATTTTTGTTAAGATAGGCTATATGTGCAAAATTGCAGACACATCCACATACTCTGCCTAATGGGTCAGCCTTTTTGACTTACAGTGATGTACTGTCTTTATTGCAAAGTTACTGCTTGGGCAAGGAGTTTTAATATATTAATAATCAGTGCCTAAGGCCAGGTATCAGGTGGCTTTTATTATGGCAGTCTGTGTGGTCCCACATTTAACTCCATGGGTAAAGAAGTAGAGAAACCTTTTTCACCTTCATTTATTTCTCATATCAGATAGCTGAACAATTTCAGATGTCTGCTCCATTTCTTTTGGTAAGCAATTCCCTTCTACGTTATTTCAACAAATATCTGGCTCCAGATGGTTAACTATTTGAATGCACATAATGCTGTTGTTAGCCTCAAAGAATTGTAATTATTCTGTCTTTATTCTCTTTTTTTTTAATCCCCCAAAGCAACTTTGCATTGTTTGATTTTAGTCCCGGTTAGTATTGGAGTGGACTTCAAGAATTTCTATCAGTTATTACTCCATATGTAATAATGAATTTATATCCTGAAGGAAGGAGATCATGCTTCATCCTATATAATATAATTATAATTATTAAGTAAAAAGTCAAGTAGATTAAGTAAATAATATTTACTTAGGAAAAATAGTAAAAAAATTAGAAGTAAAGTTTCATTTTTAAATTAATGCAGAACAGCAGAAAGTGCTGACATACTTGACTGCATTGCTTAAGAACCAATTTTGTGATGTGAGACAAACAGGATAGTAACACATTTAACATGATAATAGCTTAGCACTAGTAAAATAAGAGCATTTTTAAGCAAGACAATTTCTTTATTATCTTGACTGTTCTGGGCAGGCATTTGCTTGCATGAACTGCACTTAGCTGTTTTATTGCCCTAAAAATACAATATTCCTGTGCTGGCAGTGCACAGGTGTGCTCCTCCAAGTCCTTGCTGTGAGGACACTGCTCCAAAGAGATCAGTAAGCATTGGGATTATTATGAGGCCGAGCCCACCAGAATAAAAACATTTGTGTGCTTTATGGATAGCTCCCATTACTGTCCCATTACCTGGGCATAAGAACCTTGGTGATTTTGGCATATTTTAAGTTTGTTTGCATATGAAATCCAAAGCAAACTTTGGAGGGTGTGAACACAGAAATAGAACCTCCATAGTACCTTTTTAGGGAAGAATGACAGTTATTAACAATTACTTCTAAAAATGTAATGGTGTGAAGGAATGGTATCAATTTCGGGTCAGAAAAGAATCCTCTACAAATCTGAGTGAGGCACTCTCAAATTAGGATTCACATTCATACAAGTCTGCTCCAGTTTAAATTCTTGATGGAATGAGAAACTCAGATTCTGGGTTTTTCAAAGGTTGACTGACATTCCAACAGCAAATTGGACTAAAAATAGTTTCTTAGCCTATTCCTTTCTGATAAGAGCTGATTTAATTGGAGTTATGTGAGATTAAAAAGGAAAAATTTTGGGATTTTTTCTTATTTGGAGACTGCTGTATAACTAATCACCATCTTTCTGCGTCCTGAAGTTTCTGGGTAGTGCATGTCATGATCTGCTATGTTCAGAAGAGGGCAGCATCAACCTAAACAAGTGGGAACACATTTAATTTAAGGATTTCAGTATAAATGGGAGAGGCCCCAGAAGGTGACACAAATATAGTTGATAAGTTTAAAACCAAAATTTTCTTTGTATTCTGATATTATAACAAATCAAATCCTTATTTCACAATTATTTGAGCATTGTAGTTCCTCTGCAGCAATGTATTTGTTGTCTTCCAATAGTAACATATTACTCAGAATATTGGTTACCACAGCTTAGTTCTTATGGCACCTTCCACAGCCTCCCATTTACAGGTATTTTGAAATAGAAAAGGAACAAAATTAAAAGAAGGATCAAAACTCCAAGCATTTTGTGGCTGAAGTGCTACTGAAGCCACAGCTTATAAAAACTAGGTATTGGTACAGGTGACGACACACTGGTCTCAAGGATCTCAGTTAACAGGAATACTCAAATACATGATGGATCTAGTTGCTTTGGATGTAGGATTGAGTCAGATGCAAGATTTGGACTAAAATGGGCAAGCACTTGTGTAATTATATTATAGCCTAAGGCTTAAGGGAATTTGCTCCAAGTTTTGACTGTCCAAGGACTGGACTGAGTGCAGAATTGTCAGGTTAGCCATTCCTCACCTAGCTGCCCATGACCAAATTCTGTCCCAATGGAATGGGCTCATGTCAGATGTAGTCATCTTACCACATGATTTTACCTAAACGACATGCTTGCAAATTTATGCACAAGTTCCACGGATGTCAGTGATGTTTCTGTGTATGCTGGAGTGTTTTGCTGAGAGGAGAACTGCAAAAAGAAATCCAAATCATTAGGTCATCAGTACAGGCAGGCTGTCAGCCTGCACAGTGGCAATAGATAATGCAAGCAAATCATGTGCAGGGGCTTTTCTTGTAAGAGTTAACAAGATTAATTCTTGTATTCTGGATCAAGGCACCAGGAGATAAAAGTGGTTGTTGCAAACACTATTTTTTTTTCCTGCTGATAACAGTTTTAAAGTATCTGAGTGATTGTAGCTTTTTTCCCTGGACGTATCTAGAATTCCTTGGCTAAGGAAGATGCATCATATTTCATTTGATTCCTTTCTTACAGGCTAAAAGAATTGAAACATGCAAGCTTTTCTATTTTGTCAATCTCAAGGTGGGTTATTTAACCTTGTATTGTATCAAAATCCTGTTTCAGCATAAAGACTACATGTGCATACTCTTAATGAATAAGACCCTAAAGATTTGTAAAGAGCCTAAGTTTATATACTCCATTAAATATGATCTTCACAGACTAATTAGTTAGAAATTTTACCCTTGCTTGTAGTATACAACATTTTATGGTCAATAACAGTAAAATCCATGTAAACCATGCTCTCTATTAATAAACATTATATGCTTCTGGCTTTCAAATAAGGAAATTGATTACTTGTTTTTCTCTAGTGACTGGACTGCTGGCAGAGTAAAATCCAAGCAATTAACATTATGGATTGATTGCTTCATGTGAGACATGGAGGCATTACAGATAATTTTGCTTTCTATCAAAATAAGAATACTAGTAGTGTGAAGAAAACTTAGATCAGCAATATCCAAACTCAGAGATTTCAGGGAGGTCCAAGGTCTCTGGGGGTTGATATTGCATGGTATTTTTTCCCCTGTGCATTGCAGGTTTATATCCAACCAAGATTTGTACTAGCTAGAACTGGTTATTAGCTACTCATTGTTGGATAGCTTCTGTCCTGTTTTTAGCAGTAATTTGTATACCCCTAAAACCTCCCCTGTAAATGGCACTTTTGACCTTTTTAAAGGAGGCACTGAAATGGAGTGATCCGGGATGTGCACCACCCTCCCCATCCCTGCAGGGGCCTCTCTGGGTTAGCATCTGAAATACAGTGGTAGAATGAATGATCTCTATGGAGCTGTAAGCTTATGTGATAAACTGTTGTTCTGCCAACACACACAGACATAATCGTCTTCTATTCCAGTCCAGGAGCTCCCCAGACGATGTGTACTTTGGGGATGCATATAAATGAGCAACTCATTTTAACTTTTCAGCTAATAGGATGTACAGTATAAGCCAGGAGAAAATACCTGTGCCCTAACCTTTATACCCCTTACTTTCCCATAGAGGGACATTGCTGAAACAAAATGGCCTGTCATCCTAGAGTGACATGTTTTATACGTGTACTGTTTCATACAGAAGCCTACAATCCCAGGGTAGAGAAGAAGTATATTAAAGGTCTGCTGTGATAGAGGTCTTTTCTATGGCCACACTTGATAAACAGATGCTGAAAATATTTTAGGAATTTAATTAGAAAAATCAGGCTAATGAGTCTTCCGGTTATGAATAGAATTTAGATTGCCTTTGTACTTTAAAAACGTAGTTCTTTAGCTTCAAAGGGAAACTTTGGACTGGATGAAGAACAATTGCTGTTTTGCAAAGAGCATGTCTTATTGGTCCTGTCTGAAGAAAATAGAATTTTCAACAGCTTTTGTTTAAAATAGTAAGGTTAGCACACAGTGCAGCTCCCTACTCCTTCCAAAGGTGTTCCCTGGGCACCAAATATAGTTCATAAATATAAGAAAAATATCTATCTGGCTAAAAATTAATAACTTCAATGCTTAGAAATTGAACTCTTATATATGGGAGACTTTCCTCTCTCCTCTATTTTGTTATTCCCTTTTAAATCAATCACAATGTATATTTAGAAGGATAGCAGTTCAGGAAGATCTTCCTACATTTTCTGTCCTCAAGCAGTTCCTCCAAAATACCTATGCTGAATTTACTTCACAGGTCACAACTATTATTGAGTCAAAATCTTGAAAGGATGAATAAATTTTTTACATGA